>JAIRCJ010000160.1:100421-700421 GCA_020883675.1 Bruguiera gymnorhiza | reverse complement strand
ACCACATACATCAAAATGCACTAATTCAAGCAACTTTGATTTCCTTGAAGGTGAGTGACTTTTAAATGTAACTCTGTTCTGTTTCCCAGCAAGACAGTGAAAGCAAGATAATGAGGACATTTCTTTAAAACTGCACTCTTTATGTCTGGAAGTTGGTTCTTTCTTACCAAACAATCCATCCCCTTTTCATTCATATGACTGAGCCGCTTATACCATAATTCAATGGAATTATCATTTTTTGTTGCATTTACAACATCTTTGAAGATAACAGCTTGCATGAAATATAAACTGGAGCATTTCTTACCTCGTGCCACAATTAAGGAGACTCTGGTAAGCTTCCACTAACCATCACTGAAGGTACTGCAAAAACCTTCATCATCCAGTTTTCCCGTTGAAATCAAATTCAAACGGATATCAGGGACATGTCTAACATCCCTTAATGTCAACTGTGCTCCATTGTCGGTCTTTAAGCAAACATCACCAATGCCAATGACCTTTGCTAAGTCGTTGTTACCCATCTCCAAAACTCCAAAATCACCAAGAGTATATGTTGTGAAGAACTCCATTCTTGAAGTAACATGAAGAGAAGCACCACTATCTATGACCTAATCAGTCTCATGAGATGCCAAATTAATCACATCCTCATCACAAACAATAATGAGGTCACCAGAACCAAAAATGGATGCAGTAACAACATGATCATTACTCACATTCTTTTTCTCGTGCCTATCACTGTCATCTTTATTTTCTCTCTTCCACTTGTAACACTTTTTCTGAATGTGACCCATCTTCCCGCAATAATGACACTGGACATTTTTGTACTTAGATCGTGACTTGCTTCAACTCTTACTTCTACCATTTTTACCATTTCCTTTTTCTTGACTTCTCCCCCTATTTTCAGTAATTAAAACCTCTGATTTAGATGATGATGAACCCTGAGATTTCCTTCTCATCTCCTCATTCAACACACCACCCTTTACAAGTTCCATTGATAAAATACCACTGGACGCAGAATTAGCAAGAGACATTCGAAAAGTCTCCCAAGAATTAGGTAAGGTAGTAAGTAACTATTACCCAAGAACTTTGTCATCAAACTTAATGCCCATGCCTGATAGCTGATCAATGAGACCCTGAAACTCATTTAAGTGGTCAGCAACAGAACTCCCTTCATTATATCTCAACTGCATCATTTTCTTTAATAAGAACAACTTGTTATTACCAGACTTTGAAGCATACAAAGTCTCAAGTTTGCTCCACAAAGTCCGTGCATGTGTCTCATTGCAAATGTGATTATAAACATTATCATCAACAAATTGTCGTATAAAACCACAAACATGTTCGTGCTCAAACTCTCATTCTTCATCAGTTTTAAACTCAGGTTTTGTAGTAGCAAATACTGACAAATGCAATTTCTTCACAAATAGGAGATCCTTCATTTTGCTTCTCCATATATGATAATTCGTGTCATTCAAACAGACCAATTTATTCATATTCAACTTCATCATTCAAACAAGCCAAATACACCAACTGGGCTCTGATACCACTCTGATAGGAGAAAGGAGGCGCAACAGAGTATAAATAGCCCCAAAAAAAAAAAAAAACTTCTCCCGCTTGCTTGAACCTGTGAGGAGATGATTGAATAACAAAATTGGCAATGCAAATGGACCACACAAGAGAACACACCAATTTTATGTGGAAAACCCTTTCAAATCAAAAGAGGGGAAAAACCGCGGACACTCTGAATCAGAGGTTAGCTCTACTATAATCAAGTGAGTACAATAGAGGTACACAACCTCAATTACATCAAACAAATTGAACAAAATTCAATTTGGATTAAACAAGAAACTTGTGAGTTAAGCAAGACAAACCAACCACGTTCTGTCAACTACAACTCAACAAGTAGACCTCAAGGCAGTAATCCAACCGTTCAAGATGAACCTCCAGATGTCCCCTACCAGCTGTCTAAATTTCAGCTCAATCGGACTATGGATCAATAATCATCAATACAGTTTACCAATTCTGCCACAGATGAGAAAGCAGAGAGTTACTAGAATTGAGAGGCTTCGGCTCAAATGGAAAACCTGCCCTTTCAGTTCACAAAAACCCAATCCAACCGTTTACAAGTAAGATCTATGTGTCTTCCAACTACTGACCAAAAATCAGCTCAATCGGACCACAAACAATCTTTCAATTATATGGTTGATCAAAACTGTCACAGATGAGAGAACAGAGAGTTATCAAAATTGAGAGGTTTCGGTCCGAATAGAAAACCTGACCTTGCAGTTCAGAGAAACCAAATCCAACCACTCACAAATAAGAACGATGTGTCCTCCAACTACTAACCAAAAATCAGCTCGATCGGATCACAAAAATCTTTTAATTATACAGTTGATCAAAACTGTACACAGAATATTGCCCAGAGTATAGACCTACAAGAACTGAAAAGAAGCTGTACACAGAATATTGCCCAGAGTATAGACCTACAAGAACTGAAAAGAAGTAGGACTTACAGTACTTGAAATCCAATCTCCACCGTTCAGAAATAAGAACCAAACGTCTTCTATCAACCAGCTAAATTTGAAACTGATCGGATAACGATATTTCTTCCAAACGCAAGATCAAAGAGACTGCTTATTTTCTTTTTTTCTTTCTTTTTTTTTTCACGGGCGACGACTCTCCCTTCTCTCTCCCTTTTCTTTTTTTTTTTCTTTTTCTCTCACACGGGCGACGGCTGTCACACTCTCTCTCTACTTTAAGTTTATTTCAGTTAAAAGGGTACCCCTTTAATATTTTTTTTTTTAAGTTATGATCCACGTACCAATTAACCCAACATTGTTCCCGACTGGAGTGCTAAGAATGCCCTTGTATTTTTCATGCTTCTTCACGGTGAATAGGGAAACAAAAAAACCAGACAAACCCTCTTTCCTATATGTCTATGATGTCACATATGCCTATGACGTCAAATATGCCAATTTTTCTTTACCTATTTGTTACAGCATTGTAATCCTACTGAAAGAAGACAAAGTGGTAAAGCTGCCGAAATCTTGGGAAGAGCAATTATAGTGAAAAGGAATTAGGCATTGTCTGCACATGTCCATCATAACTGGTGGAATATATTTCCACTTGTTTCTCATATGAAAAGGAACAATATATGGCTACAATTTTATGGACGCGTGAAAAAACTCTGTCGCATGTGAAAAACTACTTTATGATGCCGCTTGGGTTTTAGTAAGTAAATCTATCCTCTTTTTTTTTTTTTTGTCTTTTTTTTTCAATTTTCTTTTATACATGTGGTTCTATTACTGACTACAAAAGCCACATATAATTGTCCAGTCCCCCAAGGAAGTACAAGGGATGAAAATTTAGTGCGCCACTCATCATCATTTTGTTAAGGTGATTTCCACATGTTTGCCAGGATCAAAGTGAGGGCACTATCTTTGAAGTGAACGAACCTCGAATCCTATGCTCCTATTTAGAATGATTATAAGGCACATTGCATTTTGTTAGTCATTAAGGATGAAAAACAAGCTGTACGAGCTCTCATATAATTGAAGACACATGGATGGCAATACATGGATATGAAGTTGCACTTCAATATTGAGCAGATTGCGCCAGCGAATGTGCATCCAAAGATAGTCATGCAATAACCCAAGAGTGTTGGAAGATTCCCACAAGGTTTTAAATATGGAACATTATCTTTATGTTGAAATCTATGAAGTCACATTTCTACACAATAAGAATCAAGAAGTTTGTGTACAATATTCGGAACATATTATACCACGTAAAGAATAGTACATACAACTTTGTAGAATTTTATAGTGTTCTAGTAGACATTAATATCAAATTTGCTTTTATTGAATAAAATGTTTTTACTGTATATAATGTTTTAAATATATTATAAAATATTATTATATTTAAATGAGTCCATGAGATCATGTCATGGCCACTATATAGTCACCATGAAGATGCATTGTCAATTGCTTGTCTCTTACTCCCTTGCGTTCAAGACCACCAAACCAACTTAAGCACAACTTATCAGCCTAACAAAGGCTTGAAGATTAGTTATTTTGTCCACTCACTCTATTTTCCTACAACATTTAGACGTGCTTAAAACATCCCATCCAGCTACTAATACATTCTTGAGGATACCTACCCGTTGTCATGGTGCCATTGAGACTTTTGTAAGACTTTTGTTGGGTGTTTCCCCATGAAGCCTGTTGGTGGTACATGGCAACGGGTAAGGCAATGTGCCACTGCTTGCGGGATCACTCCATGCCTTTACTTTAGCCATGGCATGTGCAAAGGCCTGCATAGAGATTTGGGCACAGTGACAGCCCTATCATTGGCTATACACATATGACTCTGCTTAAGAGGTAGAACCAGAGTGGCAAGTGCATCGATCAAGTTGTACGTAGCTTTCAGGTTGAAGGTGGTTTGTTTTTTTGTTGTTGTAAAGACATTTTATTTTTTTTCTGAGGAGTGAGGAGGTCTACGTTTGAAGACTTCAAGGAGCGTAATTACTGTTTACATGTAAGCCCTCTATCTATAGATTTCCCTGTATATTATATTCATATGCAATTATACCACATGTAGAAGTCGATTACAGCATAAATAAATTTTTATACGACATAAATTGTAAGTTCTCATTCAGTACTATTCCTTTAGACTACATATAGTGTCAAATGAAAGATTTATTTTTTTATTTTAACATGGTATACCACTTTATTAAAATATGTTACTTATAATAAACCTCAGAGATTTAATTCAAGTTGTTCAAAAAAATTATTGCATTAGGTATGAAATGCACACCATTGATTAGTTGAAACATGTGTAGCTTTGCATGGGTTAGTTATTAATTAGAAAAAAAAAGCTTTGTAATTGTACCTTTCAATTCATTTCCCTGATAGTTATGATAATGTCTCATCCAAGTCTAAATGATTGTACACGCGTTTATTTTTTTTAACACAAGGAACAGTAACCTCCATATGTATTATTGATAGAGCGATTTGGACGTTTTCGCTTTACATATTACGTAAATAATATTTTCTGCAAGTTAAACAATATTGTATACAATATTGAATGTTTACATTGGGTGTATGACGAATTCGTCTATAACATAAATTTAGACGTGAAAAATATTATACATTTTTGTTGTTCAATAAAAACACCCCAAAGTGCATTGACATTTTTAAAGAGGTCTATACTTAGTATCCTAGCCTATTAATGGAGTTATAAAAAAGGTGATGATTTACCCAACTTTGCTTTGACTAATGGAAATAGCAAGGCATCAAGTGTGGTGAATTTTGTTTCCATTGCAGAGTAATTGTATTCCAGCTACATAACTCCATTTTGGAAGGGGCCAAATATTTGGGAATACTTTATTTTTAGTTATAAGAATTGCAGTCATTGGAAGAAGTATTATGAGATTTATTAGTTTTTATTTCTAGACTAATTCTCTACTATGAATTCTCATATTCTTCTATTATAATTATTTTTAATTATATTATTTGATTGATAGAATGCATACTAGACAATTATACTTTATGATCTAATACTATTTTAGAACTCAAGTTCATAATGGCTTAGTAATTTTAACACAAAATAGCAAATAGAAATTGATAATTATGATCAAATCTTTATCTAATTTCTATAGAGAAAATGGTCTAAATTAAACATATTAGCTTGTGAATTCGTTATTTAGATTCACCTATCTTTTTTATCTTAATACTTTTAATAAATTATATCTAGAGAACCTATCCTATGCAGTTTAATTAATAAGAGATTAAGTGAAGAGTTTGTCTTAATTAACAATGAATTAAGGAAATATTTAAAATAATAGAGTTGTCATTATTTTAAACTGAATATTCAATTAAAGAATTGATGATTTTTAGTATTAATAATTAATGTGTGAATTTAATTGTGTAAACTTCCTTATTGTTGAAGGTGTGATGATATATCGATTTTATTTACAATTAGTTTTATATTTTGATTTTTATTAGTTTGATTAAAACCAAATTGCTCCCTTTTGATCTTTTATTTGCACAAACTCAATAAGATTAAGATCATTAATTAACTAATTAATCAAAATTCAATTTTTGTGGATTTTACCTTTACTTACCTTAATTATAAACTTGTTAATTGAGTAATTTAGAGTAAATTTAGTGTATTCAGGACATACCAAATTTGTATGTTATTGTTAGGGATTAATTGTTTAATTAATCTATTTTCTTATGATTATAGTTCTATATAACTTATGTTGCAAGCTTACATATTTGATGAAGAGTTTGACCAAAAGCTTTGTCAAACAAGAGACTATATTTAAGTCAACAAGTACACGATTTTTCCACTTTTATTGGGACTTACATTCACATCTAACCTTATATCATCATTAAGTTTATTAAGTGACACTGAGATGGAAATCATGATTGCAAATCTTAACAACAACCAACTCTTAAGGAGTTTGTGGCTTTTAATTTAAATCAACAAACTTTTTGCATAGAGTATCCCTAATATTAATGTTTTTTTTTTTTTTGAGTTAAAATCTAATCTAATTCATCTCTTACCAACTTGTCATGGTCTAACAAGTGAAGATCCACATAAACATTTAAAGGAATTTTATGTAATCTATTTAAGCATGAAATCTGTCAATATATCTAATAAACAAATCAAATTTAAGGCTTTTCCATTTTTCTTGTCAAACCTAGCAAAAGAATGGCTTTACTACTTACTTTCAAGATCTATTACCATATGGAATGAAATAAGAATGTTGTTCTTGGAAAAGTACCTTCCGACTTCTAAAGTAGCTATTATCTGAAATGAGATATGTGATATTTGGCAATACAATGGAGTGTCCCTATATGAATATTAGGAACATTTTAAGAAGCTTTACTTGAGTTATCCCCATCATCAAATCAATTATCAACTCCTAATCTAATACTTATATGAAGGACTTCTTCCCATAGATAAAAGTATGAAGGACATAGTTGGTGGAGGAACATTAGGGGATAAAATCCTAGAAGTCACAAGGAATTTGATAGCACAAATGGCTGCAAGTTTCCAACAATTTAGCATTAAAAAATGATCCACCATCTAAGAATATCAATGAGGTAAGTACACCTTCCTTTGAATAACAAATTACTAATTTGACTTCTCTTATATGTCAAATGGCTAAAGGAACATACAACAAATTTGGGCTTGTGGCATTTGCTCAAATTTTGCTCAAATTAAGGATATCTAACTAATATATCCAACACTTTAAGATGATCCAACAGAGCAAGCCAAAGCTATAGGAGGATTAAAAGGACAACCACAATGCAAGTATGATCCTTTCTTTGGCACCTACAATCCTAAATAAAGAGATCAACCTAACTTCAATCATGGTAATCAATAAGTGGTTCACAATGCCCCCACCCTTTCAAGGTAGACAAAATGCACCCCAAAACCTAGGTATGTATCTTAATAAAATTGTTAAGGCTCTTGCTAATAACACCAAATAATTTTAATAGGAAACAAGGGTAAGCATTCAAAACTTAAAGAATTAAATGAGTCAACTTGCCATAATCATGAGATGATTAGATGCATAAGGATTAGGTAAATGAACTTCTCAAATTGTGGTAAATCTAAAAGAAAACACAAGTTTCATAGTCTTAAGGAGTGGAAACACCACTAAAGACACCTTTTAGGGTAGAAGAAAAGGTCATGGAAGAAAAAGCTATGCCTACCAAAGATAAACCCATCAAAGTCCAAATGTCACCACTTAAAGTAAACTCTCAACCTCATATTTTTTCTATTGTTAACTTACCTCTTTTGTCATGCGGATTTGCAAAATCTAAAAAAGAGGAGTGAGAAAAGGAGATTTTAAAGATATTTTGAAAGGTGGAAGTAAAGATACTCATCCCTAATGCAACCAAACAAGTGCCTTAATATGCTAAATTTCTCAAGGAATTGTGTACCCTAAGGAGGAAGCTCAAAGGTGACGAAAAGATAGGTTTGAGGGAGAATGTCTCAGCTATCATTTAAAACTTCCCCTGTGTAAAAACCATAGTACATTTATTATTCCTTGCACAATAGACAACACTAGATTTAAGTTAGCCATGCTAGATTCATCAATTATTGTTATGCTACACTTTATTTATGCTTCTTTAAATCTTAGTCCTTTAAAAGAAACTAAGGTGATTATACAACTTACTAATCAATCTAATGCTTATCCTGAATGAGTTGTTAAAGATGTTTTTGTACAGGTTAATGAGTTGGTCTTCACAGGAGATTTCTACATCCTTGACATGGAGAATGACAATTCCTCCAATGCTACCCCTATCTTATTAGGAAGATCATTCTTTAAGACATTAAGGACAAAGATAGATTTTCATGATGATACATTCACCATAAAGTTTGATTGTGAAATTGTTTGATTCATCATCTTTGATATAATAAGATATCCTAGTGATGTGCATTTAGTTTTTGCTATTAACATTCTTAATTCTTTAACACAAAAAGTTTTTGAGCTAAATAAAAAAAAAAAAACAAGTAGGAAGTAGTCCTTAGCCAACATCGTAAGAAGGAAGATATCGAGAAATTGAATAAAGAACTACCTTTGTGTGAAAGTATAAAGGATATGATAATGACAGTGCATTTATTGCATGCTATTCTAAGAAGATACGATGTATCTTATATTGAATTACCTTTTTCTAACAATAAACTTTTCACTTTTATTGTACAGTCGCCTATACTAAAATTAAAGCCATTATTAAAGCATCTAAAGTATGTTTTCTTAGGAGATGGAGGAACTTTATCAATGATCATTGCAAGGCACTTGACCCCATTGCAAGAAGAAAAGTTTGCTTGGATTCTAAGAAATCATAAAATGATAATCAGATGGACAATAATGAACATTAAGTGAATAAGCCCATCCATGTGTATGCATCACATACTACTTGAGGAAGGTTTAAAACCATCCAAAGAAGTACAATGCAAATTGAACCCGCTCAAGATGATCATAGCAAAGAAGGAGGTATTGAAGTTTTTTTATATTGGCATGATCTACCCAATCTCATATAGTAAATGGATTAGTTTGGTGCAAGTGGTTCTAAAGAAGACATGCATCATGGTGGTCAAAAACCAAGATGGCGAGTTAATTTCTACTCAAATTCAAAATGGGTAAAGAGTTCATATTGATTACTGCAAGCTAAATATTGTAATTCTTAATGATCACTTTCCTTTGCCTTTTATTGATCAAATGCTTGAAAGGTTGACAAGTCGATCTTACTATTGTTTGCTTAATGGTTATTCAAGTTCTAACTAGATTGTGATTGCATCCAAAGACCAAGAGAAGCCAACTTTTATGTACCCATTTGACACCTTTACTTATTGATGCATAACTTTTGGATTTTGCAATGCTATGACCACATTTCAAAGGTGTATGGTTAGCATATTTTTTAATTATATTGTAAAAATTATTAAAATTTTTATAGATGATTTTACTGTTTATAAAGACTTTTATGCATATTTAAATTCTTAATAGATGCATAGAAACTAACATTGTTCTAAATTTGAAAAAAAAAATGTCACTTTATAATAGAACAAGGTATAGTTTTAGGACATGTTATTTCATCTAAGGGAATTAAAGTTGACAAAGCTAAAATAGATCTTGTTCAATCCTTACCTTATGCCATAAGTGTGCAAGAAGTTTGTTACATCTTGGTTGTGTAGGTTTTTATCAAAGATTTATTAAAGAATTCTCAAGGATTGCATTGTCATTACGCAAATTATTACAAAAAGATAATGCATGCAAGGAAGCATTTAACAAGTTTCAACTTAAGTGATTCAACCTTCAAATTGGAGTCTTATAATTGAGATCATGTGTGATATAAGCAATTATGCTATGTGAGCTATTTTGGAGCAAAGAATTAACAAAGCTACTCACACCATTTACTATGCCTTGAGGACCTTGAATAATGCTCTATGTAACTACTCCACTGCTAAAAAAGAACTTTTAGTTATTGTTCTTACCTTAGAAAATTTTTATTTATATTTACTTGGCTCTAAAGTGATTGTTTATTTTAATCATATAGGTTTAAGGTACTTATTATTAAAGAAAGATGTCAAGCTAAGGTTGATTTGATGGATTTTTTTACTAGAAAAGTTTTATTTGGAGATAAAAAAACAAGAAAGACATGAAGAACTTAGTTATGAATCACCTAAGTTATGTGGTTGAGTAAAAGGATGCATTTCCTTTGCAAAAAGTCTTTCCAAATGAACAATTGCTTGCAATTAAGGGAAATACCTTTTGGTATGTAGATATTGTCAACTACTTGGTTACAAGGAATTTGCTAAATGACTAGATGAAAGATCAAAAGGAGAAGATCGAGAGTGATGCAAAACACCATGTATGGGACTCATACTCGTGGAAGCATTGCTTAGATCAAGTGATAAGAAGTTGTGTACCTAAAGTTGAGTTTTATTGTATTTTCACCTTCTATCATTCTTATGCTTATTAAGGACACTTTGGAGAAAAAAGAATAAGGGAATTACTTGAGTGTGGTTTCTTTTGGCCATTGTTGTTTTTTGATTCTTATATGTTATGCAAGACTTGTGAAAATTGTTAAAGAACAAGTAACCTATCTTATACAAATCAAATGCCATAAACCCTTATACTTGTTTGTGAAATTTTGATGTTTATGGTATTGATTTTTTGGTACCTTTTCCTTCATCTTTTGGTAATGTTTATATTCTTCTTATGGTTGATTATGTTTCTAGGTGGGTGTAAGCTAAAGCCAATATGATTGATGATTCTAAAGTTTTTTTAGATTTTTTCAAATCTTATATTTTTGTTAGGTATGGAACACTAAGAGCTTTGATGAATGATAAAGGCATAAAGTTTTTCAATCGAATGGTAGAGGCTTTATTGAGAAAGTATCATGCCATTGACAAGGTGTTAACTATATATCATCCATAAATAAGTGGACAAGCTATGGTGTCTAGTTGAAAAAATAAGAGTATCTTTGAGAAGACAATGAATCCAAATATAAAAGATTGGAGTACATAGCTTGAAGATGCACTATAGGCTTAGTGTACAATTTATGAGACATTTATTGGCATGTCTTCTTATTAGTTAGTGTTTGGCAAGCCATTCCATCTTCTCATTAAATTATAACACAAAGTATATTGGGCTTTCAAGCAATGCAATATTAAAATGGTTAAAGTAGGTGAATATAGGAAATTGTAGTTGCAAAAGCTCAAGGAAATTTGCAATAATGCCTACGAGAGCTTTAAGATTTTCAAGGAAAGAGTGAAAGTCTTTCATGACAAAATGATCTTGAGAAAAAATTTTGTTTTTAGTCAAAAAGTTCTTTACCATTTAAGATTAAAGTTGTTTTTGGTTGAGATTCAAAGTGTGGACACAAATAAGGTGTTCAAAGTGAACGACCAAAGGTTAAAACTTTATTATGAAAGATTCAATACTATGGAAGAAATGAAGTTAGAAGACTCTATTTATGTCTCACAACATACTTTAGAGCTGAGCTAACAAGAATCAAATTTGCTTTTCTCTTCCCTTTGATCTTTATTTTTGTGTTAATGTGTGATTTTGTTTATATTTCATTCTTACATTGAAATAATGTAAGGTCTAAGTGTAAGGCAAGGGTCAATTTTATATGATTTGCTTAATTGAACTATTATGAATCTATTGTTTAGTTTCATAATTTTTTTATTTTTTTTTGTAATTGCATGGTAATGTAAAAGAATGGCATCTTCCTTACTTGATGATTAATTTGGAATTTAACAAAGTCTTATGCAATGAGTTTTTATGAGTATTAAAGTGTATCCTTTCTAAAGAGGTTTATGTGGGTTTTTGATTTGGCATGGTTGTCTATGTGAAGTTTAACTTTAATTACTCTATACAGTTTGAAAGTTTAAGTAAATAAAAGAATAACAAAACAAGAAAAAGAAAAGAGGAATAAGGAATAAGAAGGAGGCCAAAAGTTTGTTAAAGTAAGTTACTTCAATGTTTTAAGTTCTTAGTAATTGGGGGTTTTTATCATAAATGTTAATCTTCACATCAAAAAGTGACTTGAAATATAAGTTTGCAAAGTACTCTAATTGTCTAACTTGTGAACTAACTAGGTACTCTCATTACAAGTGTTGGTATTCATGTAAAAAAGCAAATGAGTGTTTAGAGAAAACAATATTGTAACCTCTAAATAAAAGGAAAATAAATGGGAAAAAAATCTCAATTTTTTGTTTTTATTATAATAAGATAGGGGTAATTGTTTGTTAAATTTTGCTTGTTACAATGGTGTTGATCGTGGATTTACATAAGCTTATTTAGTAAAATGTGTGAATATAAGAGTCATAGTTAGAGCATGATTGACTTGCTTATTTGGTTTTATTAGGTTTTAAGTTAAAAGTCATGTTTAAGGGATGTTATAAGCTTGATTAATACTTAGTGTTTTCCTTCATTTTGTGTTTTGCATGCATTGCATTTATGAGGGATTTTGTGGGTATATTTTCTAAAAACGCTCATGTAAAATAACTTGTTCACTAAGGTTAACCTAAAGGTTTAAAGGTTTATAGTATATAT
The DNA here is from genome assembly GCA_020883675.1 of Bruguiera gymnorhiza. Classification (NCBI taxonomy): domain Eukaryota; kingdom Viridiplantae; phylum Streptophyta; class Magnoliopsida; order Malpighiales; family Rhizophoraceae; genus Bruguiera; species Bruguiera gymnorhiza. The sequence continues at coordinate 687,844 of JAIRCJ010000160.1, read as the reverse complement.
TAAATGCAATCATAATTCTTACAAAAATGAGTTAAGAATTGTTTTACTTCATTTTCTTTTACTTGAGGACTAACAAAAGTTAGGAGTGAGTGATCTTAATAAGTATGTTATGTGTATTATATTTATTCCCTTATATTTAACCTTTTTAATGTATTTTCTTCCTCAAGGTACTTATTTGAGTTGATTTTATATTTTAGGAGAAGACCAAATGGGTTGAAGTAATTTGGAAGCTTCAAAATGCATCTTTGAGAAAATCTGACCACTAGAGGTTATTTTGAAATTTTCATATTCTAAACATTATTAAATGAATTTTAGACTTTTATGAAAATTAAAATAGATATCTTGAACTTTCTATAATGGAATTATTTGTAAAGATCTAAGAAGAATTGTGTCATGAACTAGTATCCTCAATTTAACTTATAAGCTAGTCAAAACTATTATAATCCAATTAGATGTTGTTCTCTAAATAAATTAAGTTGGTTTTAAAGAGAAAGTGTCTATTATTCTTTGGTTTTAAACATATTAAGGTATCAAAAACACATGCATAGACTTTTCTTTTCTCTTTTTCTGATACATGTCTACAATATGTAAAATTAAGGTTTTATTTTCAGTTATAAGGATTAAAGTCCTTGGAAAAAATATTGTAAAACTTATTGATTTTTATTTTTAATCTGATTCATTACTTTGAATTATCATATTCTTTTATTATAATTATTTATGATTATATTGTTTAATTTTCATAATGTATACTAAATAATTATATTTTATAATCTAATACTAGTTTTGAGTTTAAATTTATAATTACTTGATAATTCTATTGCTAAATAGCAAATAGAAATTAATAATCATGATTAAATTTTTTTTCTAATTTCTATAAAGACTATAGTCTAAATTAAACAAATTAACTTATAAATTTATTATTTAGATTTGACTATCTTTCTTATTTTGATACTATTAATAAATTATATCTAAAAAGTTTGGTTTAAATAATTTAATTGATAAAAGATTAATTAAAGAATTTATCTTAATTAACAATAAATTTAAAAAATTTTAAAATAATAGACTTTGTCATTATTTTAAGTCAAATATTCAGTGTTAGTGATGTAAATCTAATAATATAAATATTTTTATTGTTGAGAGTGTATTTATCTATTAAATTTTTTATAATTAATTTTTTGTTTTGATTTTTAATAGTTTAATTAAAATCAAATTACTTCCTATTTACTCTTTTATTTTTATAAACTCAATACAATTAAGATTATTAGTTAACTAATTAATCAAAACTCAATTTATAAATTCCATCTTTACTCATCTTAGTTACAAATTTGTTAATTAAGTGATTTAGAATAATTTTAGTATATTAGGGACATATTAACAAAACCAATATGGGAAAAAAGGTTTATAAAAATCGACAAGATTAAACAATTTCAATGAAAAAAATGTCATAGAAAAGACATGTCAGATACTATTATAATTAAAACAATGACAAAAATAGAACTACAAACATATATACAATTTCTATTGAACAATTTGTTAAGTAATAATAGTAGTCATTGTTTAAATAATTTATATTGTGTGCACAATTTCATTTGGGTTATTACTAATAATAATAGTTATTATTATTTTCATTCAACATGATGTGGGTTACATAAACATGATCGTTGCATGTAAATTTGGACAACTGAATGTGGAAAATTATTATAAATTTGTTTACACTTTACAGTTGACCATTAAAATTATTTTTTTCCATCTATAACTGATATAGGCTCTTTAGTCATGGCAACAAAACTTGGACAATAGAATAAGTAACACAACCAAAAATAAAATAAAATAAAAAATCCTTAAACATTTTTTACTTGGAAACGAGGAAAGAGTAGAGAGACAATTTTTTTGTACCAATTATGTTGTCGTTGTAGTAACTCTACATGTGCTTGGGAACTAATGTAGAGGATAGTCATTCATTTTATTCAAATGTGAGGTTAGCCAAAACAGTCATTGTTCGAGTGGCTTACCCAGATAAGGTATTATTTAGTCAACGGATTCCATACATGTCTCCTCTTTATTGTTTAACAGAAGCGTAATTGTTTGCTTAGTTCTTCGTTCATTAGGTAATATGGTATTTTCCACCTTCTCAAGGTTATAATATAGTATATTAATAGCATATTATCCGTTATGTTAATCCCAACTAATATACTATATTAATCCGTGTTTGACAGGTACATGTGCATAACAATATGGAGCTTAATGAAATGATTGAAGGGGGGTGGCTCAAGATATATGATGAAAGCAAACATGGTAGAATGACACGTGAGACCGAGGTCTGTGAATTGTTGTGGATGTTGGTCAAGAGCCAAGGTGCAAAATCGACCCCATTCTATTATATTTGCTCATAATAATCCTCTCCTTGGTCTTTTTCTCGTGTTGAAATTGGTGGATAAGGACGTTCCTGTGGTGCAAGCAGCTGCACAACAAGCCCGATGAAGGCCTTCCCCGACTAGTGTACTTACCCAACGACGCCAGCTTCAGGAAGGCGAGGGCTTAAGCTAGCCAAATATTCCTCGTACTCACCAAAGAAATGAGACGCGTTCGAGGACACCCCACTGATACCAGCGACCCCTTTTGATGCTTCTAACTATGTTTCAATGTGTTTCAGTTTGTAGTAGTAAGAAGTTGGTTTTTGTTTTTATTGTGCCCTCTATTTCTTTTTTCATTTTGCTCTCTACCATTCCTTGTGTTTGTGTCAGTAATCGGTTGGTTATTAGTACAGATACTACCATTCCTTATGTTTGTGTTGCTTAGTTCGGGTACCCTAATCAATATTACTGTTCATAAATATTTAGTTCTTATACTGTAACTGTAACTTATGGGAAGGCCTCCAAATGACGTTTTTAATTTTTTTTTTTCAATATAATAAAGGCGACAAGCTTTGAAAGCAGAATTTCAAATTACATAAAGTAATACATACCAATAATTATTATTTTCATACTATTTCACACAAACTGAACAATGCCCCTGCTCCTTAAATGTTTCATGCCTTGATTGAACAAATTAATTGTTTATATTGGATGCTTTAACATTTATACTGCAAAAGTAAAATTTTTTACAATGAGAAAATATGTTAAATTATATCTCAAATACAGTATAAACTGTCAGTCATGCGGTGCAAGATAACCTTTCTTGTAATATAAATTATTTGGCTAGTAATAGAAAAGTCATTAAATTGGTGCAAATAAGATCCATGACCCTTGTCTTCAAGAACGATGTGTCTAATCATTTCAATAGAGTGAAGGCGAAAAACTTTAAAAGTGAAATTCCGAATTATAGAATGCAATATATAGCGATAATTATTACTTTAAAGCATCTCACACAAACTGAACAATGCTCCTGCTTCTTCCCTTGAAGAAGCACACATATGTCATGCCATATTTATACAATATATAAATATTTTTCATTGTCATTTCAAACATAGTATAAAATGTCATTCATGTAGCATAAGATACTCTTGTAGTATAAATTCTTTTGTAAGAAATATAGACGTCATTGTATTAGTGCAAATGAGAACACATACTTGTCTCCAAGAGTTATTCATCTTGTGTGAATTTTGCTATATGTGTTAGACGATTGTTGCACCTTTATTTTGTCTGCCTTGATTAAACAAGGACCTCGTTTTTGCTTACTTATGTGTTCATATGCATATAGGGCTAACTGGCCGGTGGAATGCAATTACAATTGGATCACGCTTTGTCCATGTGGTCACGTAAGAAAAACAATGGAAAAAATTGGAAAAGAAAGCAAAAAAGAAAAAAAGCAAGAAAGAAAAAAATAATTGAATTTTTGAAAAATTAATTTATAATGTCCAATGTATAGCTAAAATTCACTATATAAGGCACATCCCACCAAAAAAAGAAGATTCGACAACCCTCTCAATTTTCACACTAAACTCAAAGTTAAAAAAATTGATTTTGGGGGTAAATTGCACCATTGAACCACGAGGGAGGCCCTCTCTTTCTCAAAACCCCTAACCAAGTATTCGAGTGCAGTGATATTAGTTTATCAGTCTTTTTTCAAGGCCTAATGACTCGATTCAAGTGCAAATTATGCCAGTCAATAACCCAAAAATATTAGGAATGTGCAAAGAGATAAGTCAATTTCGATCGTCCAACAAAAGTAAGATTAACAATTAGGATCAAGCACCGCTCCTTTATAAAATGAGGGTCCCTTTGCATTTAAGGGGGAGCATTAACGACCAAGCCATTGTCAAAGACATAAGAGAGCAAAACAAAGCTTTTATGTCGAGAGAGAGACAAAAGGGTCAAAAGCATTAAGAACAGAGCACCACGAGGGAGGATAATACCAAGATAGCATTTAAGATAACTAAAAGGGAGGCACCAACACCAAAATAGCCATAAAACACTCGACCCAGCAAACAAGAGAGCACCAAAAGCAATCAATGGTAGGAATAAACTTTGAGATCCTCTTAAGGATTTCTTCCATTTTTATTAAATTTTGCATTTAATACTCTTAATTAAAGGAAAAAAATGAACTAATCTAGCACAAATTTGAACTTCCAAGAGTTGATTTGGTGAACACTCTCTTAGTGAGTTAGTAACTTATGGTAGTCATGGAAAGCTAAGTAATGAGTCTAAGGATATAATGATGCATAAATGATCCTGGTTGAGTATAAAACCACAATCATGGGACAAAATTAAATTGATGTATTAATGACCAAATATCCAATTATAAGTATTGTTCCACCCACCAAAATTGTCATTGGTTGCCATTAAACCCAATTTGCTATGGTTTATTTGGCACAAAATAACCAGAAGCCTCAAATTGAAGCTTATATACACCTATAAATAAGATAATAGCTCCACATCAAAAGCACCAAAGCTCAAAAACACATATCTAGCACCCAAAATTGGTCAAAAAGAGACTTATCTTAAGCATTGCAACCATTATCCGTTCAAAAACTCATCGGAGTCTCCCTATACCGAAAAAATACGAAGTCAGCATATCGTGGTTGTTTTTCTTTCTTTTTTCTTGTTTTTTCCTGTATAATACATATTAATAAGTTAAAAAAAAAAAAGAAATCAATAACAAAAAAAAAAACACGAAAGTGACTAAAGAAGCAAAAAGAGAACTTTGAGGTGGGCATTTTTCCCCTCGGAGGGCTCTCAGAGGCTTGACGATGTTGTCGCTAGCCACCAACAATGTCGTCGGAAAGTGTCATGAGCACCATCACTGGGATCCTCCAATATCGATCTACACATTTTCGAAGGCCACGCACTGAGTAGAGACCGAGAGATGCACGAATTAACAAAAAACCCAAAGCCATTGGAGTACATGCTGCCATCGGTCACCATCTCCACATGAGATTGACACTGGTCAACTTTTTAGGTGCCGATCTGTCCAACGGCGCCCTCCACCTATCTATCAAAGCACTAGAGAGGCATCGATCGTCGGTTGGACTTCTGTCACTATTGCCCCTCTTCCCCTTACATGCACAGCCACCGATCACCGTCATTGCACGAAACTAGCACCAGTTGATTCTGTAGGCAAAGATTTACCTATTGGCGCCTACCATATGCCAATCAAAGGTTGGTGGCAGCCTCTCCCTTTCTCTCTCTACCACTAGTCAACCCCTTAATAACCAGTAAAAATCATCATTTCCAAGTACAAATTTTGGCTCCCACAATAGAAACATGCCTAAAATTCGTGTTTAAGGAATTTTTAAGCACAAGAAGTGAGAAAATGGCCAAAGGAGGAGATGGGTGTAGAGAGAGATAGGGTAGTGTTTGACCATAAACGAGGGAAAGAGAGATAAGGAGGTTTTGTCATGAACATGAAAAAAAAAAAACAAAGAAAGAAAAAGAAAAGGAAAGGGAAAAAAATAAGAAAAACTAAGAGGAAAAAAACTGAAAAAGGGGAAAAGAGAAAGAAAGAAAAAACAAGAAAAAGGGACACAAAGTTACCGATGGCAAGGCCATTTTGATACTGTCCTAATTGAGCCTATGGACATGAAACAATGTCAATCCTTTCAAAAATTTTCAAAAAAAAAAAAAACTTTTATTTTTCGTTACAGGGGATCACCGTAAAGGGTATTCAAACCCTTTTAAATATTTTTAAAAGCAATTTCCACTTCTAATGCGGAAGATCACTGTAAAATGCATTTGAATCCCTCACAATATTTTCCAAACAAATTTCATTTTGTTTTCTAGTGCACAGGATCATCATCAAAAGCATCTAAACCCCTTGTAATTTTCTTCAAAACGTTCAAAACAAAAATTCACTATTATCTCTTTTGTGCGTAGAATCTCCGTAAAAAACATATGAATCTCATTAAAAACTTAAAAAAATATATAAAAATCATCCATTTTCACTACTTATCTAAACTCCCTAAAGCCTTGTGTGTGTAGCTTTGTGATAAATTATTAAAAAAAAAATAGAAAGAGAGGGAAATAAATAAAATATCAGTAAAAAAAATATAAAAATAAAAATAAGTGAATAATTATATCGTCACATATGATAAACGTTTAGGTTAATTGCAAAAAATATAATTTTACTCTTAAACTTTGGTAAATCTTGGTAAAATAAACCAAGTCACCAATAGTGTTTCAATGGCACCTAAACTAATTGGTGATGACTGTGAATTCAATGTACATGCATTACAACAACCCAGCCTTTTCGGATGCCTACAAAAGGCTCCAAACGCCATACCTCCTCCACATCCATTGAACTCCCCTCATCGAGAACCCATCACGACAGTGACTATATGTTAGTGATCCTCAATATGATATTACACTCATGTCTTCTTTAGGCTAATTGGACTATGTACACAAAACATCTTTTGTTAAAAACAATGTTTGCTAGTCTAGCAAAGAAGCAGAGTCACAATTGCTTGAGATAGTCATAACTTTAAATAAACACATCCATAACCTAGCTAGAAAACTTAAAGCATATAGTCAAGGATCATAAACAACTTATTCGACAAAATCAATATGTATATTAGCCCTTTATTTACATTGATTGCTGGAAAAAAAAAAAGTTTCTAACGCTACATAGTTATTTAACAATGCAAAATTCATCATAAACTAAAGAGTTTAGGCGCATTTCAATGTGCAGTCTTGACTTTCATGCTTAATGCTACCTTGGAAATAAGTAGGTAGTATATATTTAATAGACATAGTACAAAGATAATTATTATTTTCATGAAAGATAAATTCTATTCACGAGTCTTATTGGAAAACCCATGACAATTTTGGACAATTATTAGTATCAACAAAATTATTAACAAAGACAACCAGGGGTTTGCTCCCACCTTGAATAATAAAGGAAGTCTACACTTGAGAATTTACATTGAGAATCAAATTTGCAAACTGCATGAATATTTTAAAAATTGAAAATGATTGCAATAAATGAGTTGGACTTAATTAACTTATAACAACAAATGGAAGCAATAAAAAATAAAATCCAAATTATGAAAAAATATTGATTGATTATATTCACTAAATTTTGCAACTTGAACTAATAATCTAAGGTGCAACTATTGATTCATGTCAAACTAGGATTAGATGCATCCATTTTTATGCCTCTAATTAAGGCCTATAATTAATGAATAAAATATTATTAGCCACTAAAGATAGACAAACATCTTGCAAATAAGTAGAATTGCTCTAGGTACATAACTTAGCATGAATTGCAAAAGACTATAAGCATAAAAATGCCTTTATAGATCTTTGTTTTGTCACCACAAAATAAAACACTCCAACAAACTAATATTTCACAAGTTCAAATGATATAATGAACTAACACTTCATGTCATAAAGTAGTAAAGAGTTAATGCAACTCCTTACCATTCCTACACGACTAAACTATATTAACCCAAAAATAGACAAGTCACTCAACTATCTTTACAAATGACACTGATCAAAAGACAAATTAATATTAGAATTGAGTAACAACCTCACAATATGATATTCTTACCAACCAATTAAAGGACAAACAATAATTAGACAATTATGAATTCTACCTGAGTAACTTACACTTATAGGACAAATAACAATACTTTGATGGCCAATTACATGGTCCAACTCAAGTGTTGTTTTAGATTTGGAATATTTGGACAATAAGTGTAGTCTCTCTTTATATCACTCCTAATGATATAAAAAGTAGCTTTTAGCATCTATCAAGTTTCCAATATTATCTTGATTGTATGCTTGTATGGAATCAAAACTTTTATTAACTTAAAAGTCCATTGTAAAACTCAAATATGTAATGCCACATGTTATTTATAGTATTGAACTATGACACCATTACTATTTTAGTATTTGACTTAAGAAGTAAATAGATAAATGTAAGACTTAAACCCTCTAATTTCATTGTAAAGTGCATATAAGACTACATTTCTCTAGTAAAATTGTTTAAGAACTTTGCTTAAACAATTCTTTAATTTTACTCAACAAACTAAGGACAATTTTGTTTATGTAATTCACCTTTGTCCTTCTATCTCAAAGTAAAAGACAATCATTTTTCAATGATTTTAATGAACTTCTTATAATCTCTAACCATTCATATGTCACTAACATAAATATATAGAATTGCAAACCAACCGTATAAACACTAAACATAAATATAGATATCACTATATATCAATGCAAATCCATATATGAAATGTTTTCATTGCAATTCTGGTACCACATACTAGTTGGTTGTTTTAGATCAAACATTAAATGTTAAAGTTTGTAACATTTGCACTGTTGACCTATCACAATGAACATTAATATACAGTTTATGCATATATGTTTTAATCAGTCCTCCACATAAGAAAACAACTCTAATGTGTTTAATGTAATTATAAATCTAAATGTGGAATCATGGTGAGAATTAGGTGAATTGAACATAAATCTTAAGGTTTATAAAATAACCCGTTCTTATTAGGCACATTTTCTTTGTCACTAAATGAATCTTAGAACATTGTAAGCTACTTGGCATATATATAAGAATCTACTAATTCTCTTAACCTTTATGCTTAAATAGAAAACTATTAAGTGCTAGACACGATTAAATTTCATTAACTTCTTACTCTATTGCTATGTACCATTCTTAATTGGTAGGTTAAGAGAAAGCATCACATATTTCTTTAAGCTCTCAATCATCTTGACAAGCAATCAACTTAACACCTTTTAAATTCATAACATTCTTAAGTGGGATTATTTTATGGCTACTTTTATGTAATTGAACATTCCAAGTAGCAAATTCATTTGGTATGGTGCTCCCACTAACTTAAAAGGAATGAGAAACATCATTATATATCTTAATTCAATTGTTTAGTGTACCATTTAACTCATAATCCTCTAATTCAACATAAATTAGAAAATTTATTCAACTACATCACTACTAAAACCTTGTTCTATTCAAATTGTAATACTCATAAATCTAATTTATTCACACTCCACCATACTTACTTATTAGCAACGAACCTTTAAAGCTATAAATTATTTAGGTCAAACTTCTTGCCAACCTATGGCTCATAAGGTATGGAATGATAAAATTCAAGACACAAGGTCAATTATATATTAGATGTGATCTCTTATGCATCTTGTAATTATGATATTTGCAAGTTTCTTCCTTGCATTATTATTTACTCGATAAGCTTTCAAAATTTTGTTATTCCTTCCACTAATATAACATTTTATTGCAAAGTTTCTTGAATAACCAATGACCTTATTTTTTTTATTTTCATTATAAAGCCAATTGTAACGCTCAAATAGATACTTCTACTTTTGGTCAATCTTTAACATTTCATTAGCCCTTCTTTTTATTTATTTATTTTACTGATTCTCAACCATACAAATTTTGTTTGAAAGCACCCTTATGCTAAAAAATATATGAGATCATATAAATGACCAAATGCTTAAGCCATTTATGAATATAATGACAACACAAGTTTTAAACCATATCCTTTTATTAATTAGCCTATAGATAACAAAGTAGATAACAATAGACATATAGCTTTAATTGTCTTTCAAATAAATCATTTTGTTTTTCCAATTAGGTCATACTTATATATAGGTTAATCAACATAAGCAATTAAGTTTGATAGACTTTTCTTTAGTTTAACTCTTAATCCTTTGTTGCCCACCATGACCTAACCTCTTATACTAAATGTTGAGATTAATACTCTCTTTGAGTTGTTGTAACCAAAGAAAAGCAACCAATATTATGGACTTCATTGGCTGCACAATTAAATCGATTAGGCAAGAGCTACAATAAATGATATCACCCTAAACATTTATACCATTATCAAATCAAGAAGTATTGCAACAAAAACCAAATTTGGCACATAAGCAATATCATGTAAGAATTGGATTTCACCATCACGCAATCTCATTTGCATGTGGTAATACCCTTTAGTATAACATTTATCAATGCTTTATTGATACTTTAAGTTCTCATACTATATGATCTATTACTCAATAATTAACCATCCATATAGTATAGGATCCTATTATTTCCAATTGAGAATCTTAAATGCATATAAAAGATAAGCTACAAAAAATTTTCTTTACTAGCTTATGAACTCAATGCATTTAAGAATATTTGACCCTACTTGCCATAAACTTATTAATCTACCTTGTCTTTCAATTCTTTGACATGTTCACAGCTCATGTCAATTGGTTTCACGCTTTTTCAACACTTTTCCAAACTCATTCTATCAAACTACTCTAGTCTTGGGTCATAAAAAAGTACTAAACTCTTACTTGATGAGTTAAACCACATATAAGAAAATTGAGCAGCTTCTAAAAGCTTGTCTTCAAGTGCAAATGACATTCAACGTGATAAAAATTATGAAATGTAATCATTGTGTATCATAGTTTATATGTGTTCCTAAATATCAGAAAAATTAAATTGCAGCTAGTATTTTCTACTTGAATAGTGATATAAGTTGACACAATCAATTCTAACTCCACACTCTTTCTTAACGCTATCACTTAAGCGTTTAGTGAAAATTGAAAACTCACATTGAATTTTTTAGCTCAATTATAAATATACCTCCAAAATCAATTTAAAGGCAAACCCCAAACCCTTTAATGAGATCAATTTTTAGATTTCTTAGTATTGTTAAGCAAGTAATATATAATCTTTGATTTTGTTATAGACTTAATAAGCCTCTCGATTTCCATGATGAATAGCATGGCATAAAGTTTTTAGTATGCTTCTTTCTTTGGATTATACTCAATTTTACGAAGCCAAATCTCTTAATCTTCTTCTCTATTTATATATCCAAATCATATATAACAAGGCCTAGTTCTCATGATTGATGCACAGGACAAAATAACACTAGCGCATGATAATACTAAAATAACAACACAAGTATATTTATTTTGCAGCAAAGTCAACTAAACTAACAATAATCTAACAAAGAATACAAAATTGAAAGTTTTATTCTTGCAATTATCTCTCATATTTTAATGTCTAATTATAATTATTTTAGTTAATTCTAACAAAATTTTAGTTCATTCGATGAGAACTTTTTTCAGTTTTTTCAATTTATGAAGTCTTAATAGAATCTAAATTTTTCAGTGAGATGAAGATTCATTGACAAGTCATTTTTCACAAGCAAATTACTTGAAATACAATTTCATATGCCGATTACATACAAAATTAATTAATGACATATATATACAACAGACAATTAGCATGCCTGCTTCCACTATAGAACACAGCGGCCGATGTCCAATGATTTGGAATTTTGTCAACCTAATCAAACAAATTTATGCTCTGAAATTTCTCAGATAATCATGATTCATTTAGCTTCTCGTTGAATTTCTTATCATTTCCAAAGTTGCATTTACATTAAATCATTCGTTATTGGGCAAAACTGTGGTTCAGAAAATAAAAATTTCTGCAGCAATACCTACTAAATTACGACCATCAGATTTGAAGCATGTTTCATTATCCGTTGGATTAAAAAATCTATTTAACTTGTTACCTATTAAATCGGTAATTAAAGTAAGTAAAAATTTCCTTCCAAAAACATTCAAATCATTTTATTTTTTTAGAAGATTGATTTTCTCTATGCCTCAATCTCTTACGTGTCTCTCTCTGCCCGCCTCTGCTCTCTCCGCACCGCTCTCTCTCTCCCCGCCTCTCTCTCTCAAAGTGCTCTCCAAGTGTATTCAAGAGCTAAGAATGGAAGGAGCGAGCTTTGATCTATCGAGGAGCCTTGGTGTGGGAGGAGATTAATGAGCTCTGTCGTTGAAATCAAGCAGGAGGCATTGATGCAGTGCTCACAGGATCCAGTTACCCTTTGTCTTGTTTGCTTTCCAGGTTTGGTAATCATGGCTTCTATGTTCCTCCTATGTGGAAGCGAATCGAGGGGAGATGCTACTGAAGTGAGTGAGTGTCAAAGAACGAGTTCTTGGGGCTTTTGCCCTTCCCCCATATACATCTAATTGAGGTACCAATGTTCTCATGTTATTCCAAGTCGTTGGGATTTGGCAAAATTTAGAAGTTGCAGGCTATATCATCTTTGGACTTGGAGATTTGAGCACAAAAGTACTTGCAAGTCTTAGGTCGACCAAACCACCCACTGATCTACCACTTATCCGGAATTTTTCAAAGAGAATTCAAAACCCCAAAAGATGGGCCGACCATACCGAAAATCCTGTAATTCTTAGGTCGACCTGACAGTCAATGCATCTACCGTTGGCAGGTAATTTTTCAGAGGAGATTTCAAAACCTCAGGCATTATTGGCATCGCTTTGTTCTCAAGCTATATTCGTTCTAAATTATGCCGTATGTTGTGTCAATTCTCATTCAAGCATATTTGCTTTGGCAAACATTTTAATTTGTAGCTATGTTTATCTGCCTATTATGATGCCATGCAGGCAAATTTTGTTTAGCAAGGATACTTTTGAAGCATATTGAAAAATGTTGAAGAATAGTAACGTTGAAGGATCTCCTACCGGCTATTTGAAGATAATGCTAGTTCAACCACCTCGAGGAATTATCTCAGCCAGATTCCCGACCCGAGGGCTTATAAAAATGCAAACGAAGCTGAATAAATCATACTTAAATGAACGAGACCCCGTACAAAAAAAGGTGAGTTAACGATATAAAAAAGTAAGATCCCGTTGTCATGCTTACAGAGTGAAACCCAAATTCATGGAAATGGAAAGCCTATGCTTAAAATAGCGATTTCAGACACGCGAACTCGAAAAAAAATATAAAGGTGCAATTAGAGCTCAAAAAAATTTAGACTTAAAATATGGAGACCTCAATACGAAAAATAAGATCCTAGTTCAAAAGAATAAGACCCCACTCTCATGCTTCAAAGTTGAGACCCGCGTATGAGAAATGATAAGTTGACACTTGAAATCTCAATTCCCAACATACGAGCTAAACCAAAAAAAAATCAAACTTGAAAAAGGGAGATCCTACATAAAAATTGTAAGGCTTCGCTTTCATAGCTTCAAAGTGAAAAGTCAAACTTGGACAATCATAGATTTGAACTTAAAGAGTGAATCTTGACTCGTGAACCTAAAACAAATGTGACAAAAACTGAAAAAAAAAAAAGACAAAAGAAATAAAACTTGATATAAAAAATGAAGCTCTAATAAAAAAAATGTGAGACATCACATTCTTCTAAAGTAAAACATGTGCTTGGGGACAAGTAAATTTACAAAAGTAATTTCAAACATACTAGCTAAATAGAAGTCAAAAAAATCAAACTTAACAAAGTCAGATGGCAATTCAAAAATGTGATACCTCGCTCCCTTGATTCCAGAGTGACATCTGAGCTTGAGAAATGGTAGGTTAGTACTTGAGAAATCAACTCCCAACTCTCAAATTTAGAAAAAGAAAAATACAATCGGAACTATAAAAAAGAAAAAAAAAAACAAACAAACTTTAAAAGGTGAGACCCTAATACAAAAAAGTGAAACCCTACTCTTATACTTCTAAATTGAGACCCGAACCTTCAAAATGGTAGGTCTACGGTTAAAAAGTGATTTCCAACATACGAGCTTAAAAGAAAATGTAACAAGAAGTCAAAAAAAACAAACTTTAAAAGGTGAGACTAGTATAAAAAGGTTATAACCCAATTTAGAAAAGTGAAACCCCACTTCCATTCTTTCATAGTGACACCCAAGTTTGTGGAATTGCACGTCCAACATTAAAAGAGTGATTTCTAACACATAGACTTAAAAGAATATGAACCAAAACTCAAAAAGAAAAATCAGACGTAAAAAAATGAGGATCCAATATAATGAAGTGAGACCCCGCTCCCATATCTTCAAAGGGAAATTCATCGTTAGGGAATCATAGGTCCATTAAAGAGCGATTTCAAACATGAAAGCTCAAAAAAATGTGACCAGAACTTTAAAAAATCAGACTTAAAAAGTGAAACCCCAATATAAACAAAGTAAGATCTTGTTTAATGAGAATTAAGTTATTACATGTAATGATATGTTATGTATACACAAAGATCCAATAATAAGAGTTAAAGTTAAAAGAATGTAAGAAGGTTTAAATGGGCTTATTGAAGTTATTTAGGTTAAAAGCAATGCACAATAAAAAGAGCAAGGCTTAGAGGAACATCAAGGTTTCTAAACTTCATACATGTTCGAGGACAACTTATTTAAAGAGTTTGGACTAAATTATGGGCTTGGTCACATACTTTGTTTCTTTGGAAGGTCATGCATGTTATTTAATTATTTTATAATTGGAGTGGGTTAAACAATATTTTAATTTAAACTAAATATTTTATTTAGTAGTTTGTTAGGTAAGTTTGTTATTTTCTTTTCTATTTTAGATTTATTATTTTATTTTGAACTCCATATATAGATATGTAATCCTCTTTTGTGGGCTAACTTATTAATTTTTAAATAAATTTGAGAAACTTTTCTCTTTAATTCTTTTTAAAACTTTAGAACTTAACAAAATTACTCTTGTAGTATTCTAATTCTAATCTATACCTTTAGTTTGTGTTTTTTAATAAACATTAGGTCAAGGTTTTTCTTTATTTTTGTTAAACTTGATTTACCTTTCTTAGATTTTTGAATTCCTTATTTGCTTATTCGTCTTATTATACTTTTTAAAGTTCACATCATCTTGGTATTAAAGTTTGAGTTAAATTAGGTTTTCTCTTTGGTTCTTTTAAGAACTTTGGAACTTACAAAGATTACTCTTGTAATGTTCTAATTCTAATTTATACCTTACTTCATGTTTTCTTAATAAACATTAGATCAAGATTTTTCTTTATTCTTGTTGAATTTGATTTAGCTTTCTTAGATTTTTTAATTGCTTGTTTGCTTATGGATCTCATTGTCTTTTTGGGGTGTGCATCATCTTGGTATTAGAGCTT
Organism: Bruguiera gymnorhiza; assembly: GCA_020883675.1. Classification (NCBI taxonomy): domain Eukaryota; kingdom Viridiplantae; phylum Streptophyta; class Magnoliopsida; order Malpighiales; family Rhizophoraceae; genus Bruguiera; species Bruguiera gymnorhiza. The sequence goes on along the minus strand of JAIRCJ010000160.1, from coordinate 672,477 downwards.
GGCTTAAATCAAATTTAGTTATCTATCTTTAATTTTTATTTCTCTTGTTCTTATTCTTGGCCACATTCCATATCCTTTTTTTCCTTGAATCAACAAACCCTAGTTTTATCTTTTATTCTTAGCCGCATTTTATATCCTTTTTGTTCTATAAATTCACAAACCCTAACTTATCTTTTCTTGTTTTTAAATTGGTGCAAAAAGAAAAAGAAAAAGCAAACAAACAAGGAATAAATGAAACAAAATAGAGATAATTTTGTTTGATTCAACTAAAAACAAGAAAGGAAATATTGTTGTTGATTCCTTCCTAGTTGATAAGCAAACCCTATTTGATTAGGTCAAAGAAAGATAGAGACTTTATTTCCTTCTTGATTGGATATCTTACAACATTAAAGAGAAAAAAAAACCCTCAATTAAAAGAGTAAACCTAATTTCTTTCCAATTTTTACAAGGATTTAAATCCAATTAATCTCTCTTTGCATCTTACTATTTTCTTTTAATCTACAACCTTCATTTATTGTGCTTCTTAAATTTCTTTGATTTTGATTTGTTGGAATTAGTTAATTACAAGGTGACTTTGATTGAGATTGTTTAGTTTAATGAAGAATTGAGAGAGAAAGGTTAAGTGAGGGAAAAAGGCAAGAGGGGTTAGCAATATTATAGTGAAAAGCTGATTTATAAAGTGTACAAATACAAATGTAAGTGTCATACTATGAGAAAGTAAAGTGAAACACATGAAGGGGTGTTATGAGGTTCTTTTTCTAACAATTATTTTTAGGTTTCTATCTTGCCCAATAGCAAAGATATAGGAATAGCTAAAATGAGAAAGGTGGATGAATCATTCATGCTCAAAACAATGCAACAGAAATTTAAGAGGAAGAACATTATGTTTGGAGAAATTGCAAAAAAATTGGAGAAACATGATGTTGTAATAGTCAATTTGTATAAAAGATAATAATAATAATAATAAAGAACTCTTAATTTGAGTAAAAATGTTGCTAATGAAAAGTATGATGACAATAATGGTGATGAGCACAATAATGAACATCATGCCTTAAATTTCAACATAGGCAGAATTATGAAAGGTAGAGGGGTCAAAGAGATAGGTTAATAAAGGAGTTAGAAATTTTAGAAGGTGAGAAGAAAGACAAGATTGGATTTAAACAATATCAAAATGAAGATTCCCTCATTCGAAGATAAGATTGATCATAATGTATGCCTATAATGGGAAAAGAAGATTGGGTCAATGTTTGATTGCCATGATTATTCTAAGGAAAAGAAGCTGAAGTTGGCAGCTATGGAGTTCATTGATTTTGTTGTAGTTTAATCAGATCAGTTTACGCAAAATAGGTATAAAAACCAAGACTATCTTATTGACACTTAGAAAGATATGAAGGCTATGATAAGGAGACAGTTTATTCCTAGTCATTATTACTATAATCTTTTTCAATTACCTTAATTTTCCCACAATCATTTAACCACTGTAGTTTATACAGCCTTGGATACTTTATAGTAGATAAATTCAATTTTTCAACCAAAATAATGCTAGCAACATTAGTATAACTATAAACATCAATAATCACATTGCATAGCTTACTTTAATGTTGCACCTCATATGAAATATGTGGTCATATTGTATTTCATCCTTATCTTTCACATGCACATTTAAAGCAAACCTTTTTGCAAGTAACTCTCCATCAATAAGGTATTCCACACCATTATTATCATTCTTTAATGATACATAAACCCATCATCAAATTCACCCTCAATTTCAATTTCACCATCCTTCCTCAAAATCATTATATGCTTGTTAAGACATTGTGATGAAATGTATCATCTCCTTAAGCGATGAAAATACTTGATATTTTGATTTTGGCCTTGTGTAACATCTATTTTACCCTTATCATTGCTACCTCAAACTCCTTTTACCTTATGTGCTTTGAACTTAGACTTAAAAACTACCTTTTTATCCTTTTTATCCAATTTAGTTTCTAAGAAAATTGAGGAATCTGAATTTAGCACATATCTAGTGGTGGCTCTCTTTTGCTTGAGATGCTTTTCTATTTGTCTATAGTAAGAACTTAAATTATCAAATTGAGCATTTGCAAAGTCTGCTAGATGTTTTAAGAAAAGAAAGATTGTTTACTAATCTTAACAAATGTTCCTTTTGCATGGATCAAATTGTATGTTTAGGTTATGTTGTTTTAGATAAAAGAATAATAGTTGATAAAGAGAAGGTTAAGGTTATTAACATCTAATATTATTTCTAAGGTGCAAAGTTTTCATTATTTGGCTGGTTTTTATAAGAAATTTATCAAAAATTTTAGCATAATTATTACACCCTTGGATGGCAAAAAGAAAGTCGAATTGGTTAGCCAATTACATGAAAGGGTGCATCAACACATAGAAAGGAGGACTGAATAATATACAAACAAAGCCAATAAAGGGTGAAAGAAGTTGTTTTTAAACTTAATGATGCAATTTTGATGCATATGCACAAAGAGTGATTCCTTATACAAAAGCATTCAAAATTGCAACCAAGAGTAGATGAAGTGATTACAATGATTAATGGCAATACCTACAAATTAGATGTTTCTCCTTTTGATGTAGGTAATGATTTGAGAACAAATTTGTTTTAGGAGAAAGGGAATGATGGAAATCAAGTTGACACATGTAGTGATTTATTGCACATACATAAAGGTCTAATAATAAAAGTTAATGTTAAATGGATACAAAAAGTTATAAATGAGTTTGTTGAAGTCCTTTAAGTTAAAAGCAATACATAACAAAAAGAGTAAGGTTTAGATGAATATTAAAACTTCATAAACCTCGTACAAGTTTAAGGACAACTTATTTAAGGAGTTTGGGTTGAATTTTGAACTCAACTACATACATTGTTTTTTTAGGAGGTCATATATGATATTTAATTATTTTATAAATGTAATAGGTGGGAAAATGCCTCAATTTAAGCCCAACCTTTTATTTAATAGTTTATTAAGTAAGTTTGTTATCTTATATTCTATTTTGAATTTATTATTTTATTTTTAATTCTATATATAGTTATGCAATCCTTTTTTGCAAGTTGACTGATTAATCTTTAAATAAATTTGGAAAATATTTCTCTTTGGTTCTTCAACAAACTTTGAAACTTAGCAAAATTACTCTTATGACATTTTAATTTTGATTTCTACCTTTTGATAATGTTTTCTTAATAAATATTAGGTAAATTTTTTTTGTTTACTTTTATTAAACTTGATTTAACTTTCTTAAATTTTTGAATTTTTTGTTTACTTATTGGTCTTATTATATGCTTTAAAGTTTACATCATTATTCCCATACTTCAAATGTGAGACCCAAACTTAGGAAATGGTATGTTGGAACTTGAAAAATCAATTCCCAACAAGTGTGCATGAAAATAATGTGATTATAGCTAAGAAAGAAAAATCAAACTTAAAATGTGAGACCTAGTATAAAAAAATAAGACTCCAATTAAAAAAATTAAGACTTCACTCTCAAACTCCTATAATGAGATCAAGATTGGGAGGTATGTGCTTCAAAAAGTAATTTTCAACATATGAGCTTAAAATAATGTGTCTAGAAGTAAAAAAAAAAAAAAAAATCAAACTTACAAAAAGTGAGATCACAATTCAAAAAAATGAGATGTCATTTCTATACTTTCAAAGTAAAACCCAAGATTAAAAAAGCAATTTTTGACACACATGCTTAAAAGAATAATATCAAAGCTAAAAAAAATTAAATTAAAAGAAATGAAACCTTGACACAAAAAAAAAATAATAAAATATCAATTAAGAAAAAGTTATACCTCACTCTCATGCTTCCAAAGTGACCCATGTTTGGAGAATGGTAAGTCCATACTTAAAAGTGTGAGATCCTAGTTCAAAAAAGTGAAATCCCAAATCCATGTACAAGAATTGAGATTGAAGACTAAAATAACATAGAATCAAGTTAAAAAATATTACTGATGTATAAGTTCAAAAAATTGGACTAGTGTTATGAAAAGTGTGACTAAAAAAAAAAAAAAAGAAAAAGAGTGAGACCTCAATTTGAAAAAGTGAAATCCCATCTCAAATTAAAGAGACCTCAAACTTGTAAACAAGAACTAAGACTTAAGCCTAAGATAAGATAGAATTAAGCTTCACAGAAAAAAGTTTCTAACATAAGAGCTCAAAATAATTTATACCATTGATCAAAAAAGTGAGACTCCAATTCAAAAAGTGAAACCTAAGCTTGGAAATGATAATTAAATGCTTAAAAGAATGACTCTAGCCATATAAACTTGAAAATAAGTGATTGAAGCTCAAAAAGAACATACTTTAAAAAGTAAGACCTTAGTAAAAAAAAAAATGAAACCTTAGTACAAAAAGATGAAACTCATTCTCATGCTTCCAAAGTGGAAATAGAGCTAAGGAATTGTAGTTCCATGCTTAAAATATCAATTCCTAACATGCAAGTTTAAAAAATTTGATGGAGTTCAAAAATATCAAAAGTTAAAAAAAGTAAGACCCTAGCACAAAAAATTAGACCATTACTAAGAAAATAGTGATTTCACAAAAGTGAAATCCTAGTTTAAAAAGCTTGAGACTCTACTTTCATGCTTCTAAAGTGAAACCCAAACCCAAACTTGAAGAATGGTTTTTATGTACTTAAAAGAGAGATTCAAGACAAGTGAGCTTAAAAGTGTGACTATAGCTTATAAAAATAAGACTTGAAAGAAGTGAGATTGCAACACTAAATAGTGAGACCTCAATTTAAAACAATGAGACCTTGCTCCCATGCTTCTAAAGTGAAAATCAAACTTAGGGAATGATATTTCTATACTTTTATATTTGCAACATGTGACAATGAAAAAAACACAACCATAGCTTAAAAGGTTCAAACTTGAAAAAAGTAAAATTCTAGTATTAAAAGAAAATAAGACCCAATTCAAAAAAGTAATATTTAGATCAAAAAATTGAAATCCAAATTTAGTGCATAAAATAAGAGATAGGAGTCTCAGAGAAATTAGACCCTAGCTTAAAAAAAAAATTCTTGGCCCATGAACTTAAAAAGAAGAAACAAAAAAAGTGATTCCAATTTAAGAAAGTGAGACCCTAATTTTGAGTATTCAAAGTACATGAATTTAAGAAAAGTTAAACCTTAACTTAATAAAGTGATTCTTAACCCATGAATTTAAAAAATGATACTAATATTGTGTATAAATGTGAGACTTAAGTTTAAGAGAAGTTAAACCCCATCTTAAAATAATGATTCTTGGCACACAAACTTAAAAAATGTGATTGATGTAAACTTAAAAAATTAAGGGTTAAAAAAAATGAGACCTAAATTTTAAAAAATAAGACATTAATCCTATGCATAAAATGTGAAACTCAAGTTTAAGAGAAGTTACACCCTATCTTAAGAAAATGATTCTTAGCACACAAACTTTAAAAATGTGATCGATGTTCAAAATAATGAGATTTAACAAAACAAAATTAAAAAACCCTAACTCGAAAAAATGAGATATCAATCTTATGTATAGAGGTGAAATTCAAGTATAAAAGAGGTTAAACCCTAGTTTAATAGAGTGATTCTCCATATATGAGCTTAAAAAGAAGGAGTCATTGCTCAAAAAAAATGAGACTTTAGAAAATGAAACCCCTATTAAAAAAAAAATGATAGATCTAAGTTAAGTGAGACCTAAGTTTAAAAAAGTGATTTTTGACATGTGAGATTTGAAAAAGAGATTGGTAAGCGAAAAAATGAGACTTAAATAAGTGAGACCCTATGTCAAAAAAGTCAAACTCTAGTTCTAAAAATTGAGAACTCAGTCTCATATATAAAAAGTGAGACTCAAGCCGAGAGTAAATCCTGTGCTTAAAAGACAATTTCAAATACGCAAGCTCCAAAAAATAGCGATGAAATCATTAAAGCACAGATCATTAAAGAACTTCCCAATAGCTTGCCGGAATTTGTCATTGTTTCCAAAGCTATTCACAAAGTTGTACCAGGAACAATGCTGTTTTGAATCTCACTGAAAAAATCAGATAAATTATACTAGCTTATACATTTAGCTAATATTTATTTTTCAATCTATATCAAGATCAATTGTATCATTGTCAATTGCATTTCTTCTGGTTGACAGATAGTATTGTCGACTGAGTGCTTGCATCTGTTAATGAAAAGAAAGGAATATAATTGTCTTCAGGAGAACAAATGAACGATACTGCTGCATAATTTTTTTTCCTAACTCCTTTACCTTTGCTCTCGCAATGTTCTAGTTAAATCTTAATTGCTACTATTATAATGTACCTTATGCCAAATAATGAAAAGAAGATGATGAACAGAACCACTTACACAAGCTTATCTACACAAAAGATCCTAAGTTCCCGTCACATTGATAAGTCTCTGCTATATCAAGGAACTATAAAAAGCAATGCAAAGATACATCCTACAGTCAATTGTAAGAAACATACAACATAAGAAAATATAATTTGTAGACAACACATTTACTGTGATTATAATCCTTAGAATGATTTCATCAAATAAAAAAAAACTCCTTAGTATGAACCTAAAACAAAAGTTAAAATCTTTTATATCACTCATTTATCATTATCACCTTCACTTAACTCATCAAAATTTCCATGGAATCCTCGCTAATGATTGTTTTGTTCACTTCACAATCTTCTCCACATCCCTACTAATCATATCTTCCTTCTCTATTTCCTGCCTCAGCAAAATTTACTGCTCTTTCACTGAAAATGTATGAAAATGGTTAAATTATCTCATGGAGTTCTCCAAGGTCCAGGAACAAATAGATAATCTCATTGTACAGGGGACTGCAAAAACAAAGCATTGATCATTACATGACATGCTTTGAAATAATACTAATTTCTACCATACTGCAGAAGTGTCCACAACATGCCTAAATTATCATTTCTTGAGCAAGAAAAGTTACACAGTAGCACCTCCGTACTAAATTCATTGTCCTAGCTATGAGACTGCATGCAACACCTTTAAAGAATCCATGCATTCTAACTCAATGGCAAGCACATATCTAGTCTTGCATGTAAATATCCTCATATAGTTAATCTAAATCTCAATCCACTCTTGAAAAGGACCAACGTTCTTAGGTCAATTTAACATGCCGGAATGTAGATTTTCCACACAATAGCGTTACTAAAAAAAAAATGCACAACAAGGGACAGATATAGCTAGTTGCTGAGACGCATAGCAATTTATCTGTCATAGGATTCAGCTCTTGTATATGCTTGGATGAAACAATTATATGTCTCGGGTTTCATGTAATCTATTATGCACAAAAGCAGCAGTGAATATGAAAAAAAAAAAAAAAAAAAACAAAGAAAGAAAATCAAAAAGAAAAATTTAAATACCAAACTATCATCTTGATGGCATCATCATTCCCGAGGACCCTGATGTCTATAATGTGCGTGGCAACACCTTTGTTCAGTTTTATTCATGATTGCTAAAACACAAAGATTACGCTGCCTCAATATCCATGAAACAACACAAAAGCTTGCCAACCAATAAATATATAAACAAAGTAAAAAGGTTGAAAAGAATTAATCAAATCCGGAAAAAAAAAGACCATGTAAAAAAAATAAAATAAAATAAAACCTTCTCCTCCATTCTCAAACGTTGCAAAAAGAAGCAAGCTGAAATACGATCTTATCAGCATCTTTCTATAATGGAAGATGCCATTTTGTTTTCTCCTCATGAACAAGTACACAAACCAGTTCCCTTTTCCAACAAGCATAGATGTTTTGGCAATAAAATTCAAAGAGCCAGTTATTACAATAGCTTCAGCCTTGGTCTACGTAGACAACATACCATACAGAACGTTCAATAAATTGACTTGTTTGCCAACTCTGGCTCACCGGTTCTAGCATTAGAATGATATCCAACTTTACTGTCTTCCGCAATTATAAGATCATATAGCTCATCAGTCACTTTAACCCGCCTACCCTTCAAGAACACTTTTTCAGCATCCTCCCAGTAACTTATGTTAACAAGCCCTTCTAATAGAAACATAAATTCCGCAGCAGTGCAAAATCAATTTTTTGCTTATCTTTTCCAATCAAATTCAAAGGACTAGGAAAATAATTTTACCAACATGGATAGCCAAGCCTGATGGACATCGTAGTTTAATTTCTCAAATTGCAACGAGATCTCTAATCTTCTAGTTGCATGCCGTTCGATGCAAACAATCTAATGAGCAAAAGACTATTTCGTACAGAGGTTTAAGTCCCTTCTCAAGGTTGCATCTGCAATTACAAGTAACAATTCTACAATGTAAAAGTGCTTCCAGTATAACATGTAACCCCAAAAGTCACCAAATTAAAACCAAAATTAGTGAATTATTAGAAAAAAAAAATGTAAAATGTAGCGTACCTCTCCTTCGTGCACATCGATTGGGAGCGAAGGACACGGCTAAGCGCAGTGTCGACCATGTTGTAAATGACATCCAATATATCATCGCGATTTCTCGCTATCTCTGTGCGATCATCTATGAAGCTGAACCAGATGCTTTTCTCCGCCGCTCTCCGACTCCTCTCGTGGTTATGCAGTGGCGGCTCGGCCTCGGGAGTGCTGGTGGTGGCGCTAGTGGTCGGAGTTTTAAACCAGCCAAAAAGTGTGAGAGGAAGGGGAGGAGGCAGAGGCGGTGAAGGCAGCGGCGGGGGAAGATGATGCAGGGAGACAGGCATATGAGAGCCAGACGTGCAGAAAGAAACAAATTACATTGACATTTTCTTTTTAAGAAAATATACGTGCTTGCTAGTATCGAGAGAAAACAATTATGTCCCCACGTTTATTTAATTTTAAAATTTTTTATATTAATTTAATAATTAAGTTATAAATTTTTTTAAGAGTTATAATTTTAATATATATTTAATTATTATTTTTGTATTATAAATTAATGTATTTATTTTACATTATTATTTTTTATTTTTATTAATTAAATTATTTAATTTTAAATATTAATTCTTATTTAAATAATTTTTCTTTAATATGAGTACATATAATTGATTACAATTTTTTATCATAAATTTAGTTATTGAAATATTACAAAGAAATTTAATTTATTTTTATTAGTTTCGATTATTTTTTAACTAATATGTTCCCCAAATAATTTTATTATTTTGATGAACTAAAAAATAAAAGATTTTCCTCTCTTTCTTTTTCCCTTTTTAAAGTTTTATAAAAGAAAATATTTTGTGTTAATTAAAAAGTAGAATATATTCTTAATTAAGCATGAATAATACATCAGCACAAAAATCTATTTGCAGAATTTTATGAGTAAATAATATGTTTATTATTAATAATTGGTTAGTAATTTGAGCACGATAGGTTTTTTAAACGGATAAATGATAAGTTTTGTTACATGGTCGGCGATAAGGAAAGTCTCTTCCTCAGTGACCTTTTGTTTTTTTCACAAGACTGCTGATGATGACGTCAAAATTGGAGTAGTAATGGATCAATTCGCCTCAAAGTTGAAGCATTTTTGTTAGTTTAGTTTCTATTGCTCTTCATATACCCTTTTTAACATTAATTTAATTTAATTTTTGTAAATTATTTAAATTAATTAGAATTATTACTTTTATCTTTTAATAATAAAAAACTTTATATTCAAAACTTATTACATTTTAGAAAAATTCACGCATAACGACGATCAATTCCGAGTTACACACATACAAAATTTTGTAGTTTTGTATCGTAGAAAAAAGTCTTCATTACTTGCTTATATTGACTTTGGAACGTATTGTTGTTTGCTGAGAATATGATCTCGATCCGTTGTAGTGGCCGAAAAGAACATCAACGGTTCTACAAAACCAATCTTTTTCAAGTATTTTTCAGAAGATTTTTTAATAATTTCAATTGGTTACTTCAAACAAAATAAAAGAAATTAAATAAGTAATTTATTTTTATAACTCCTTAAAATTAAACTTACTAGTTATTTCCTTTTTCTTTTAACTTATGTCGCCCAAATTGCAAAAGCCAATCGAGGTTTCTTAGCAACCATTAGATGGTTTGTCAAAGAGTGATTTCATGCCCTTCGAGGCTCTTGTTCTCTAATCATCATCTTCCTCAGTCTGACGCGATTTTTTTTTTATTTTATAGAATTTTAGTTTTTCTTTTTTGATAAAATTTTAGAAATTCGATACTTCTTCTATAGAGATCATCTTGAGGCATGTGATTAGCTGTTGAAAGTTTATGACAAGCAATATAAGTCTATATAATTTTTTTTCCCTATAGAACTAGTGTTAGATATAATTGAGATTTAAATTTTCATATCAAAAAATTTTAATTATCAAGTTCTTTTAATTATTAGGTGAGAGTTACACCTCCAAATTTTGCTAATATACACTATTAAACATGAGTTATGTTAATGCAAAATTTGTTACTTTTAAATCTCTTGTACATAGAGTTATCATTAATGAATTTAAGGTCTTATTTTTGCACAAACATCTTCAAATACATGTATTTTCTATTAAAACACATGTAATCAAGCACAGAAACAACTCAAAACACTTTGACATCAATATTGAAAATTAAAGGGATGCAATTTCTAGACGAAATTTATTCAAAATATAAATACTTCAACTACAGCTCATCATATAGTCCAACATCTCGCAATTAAATCACCAACCTCTGCAACATCACAATTCACACATGGTTAAAGTGAAATTATATAAGAAATCACTCTTTTTTTATAACTTAACTACCTTAGAATGTGAGAACAATCATAGGTTTCCTCTCTTTGCTGTTCTTTATCACTTTATACTCTTTTCTTTCATACATTCGTGCATACAGATAGTGAGGGAGAGAGACTTCATATAGGAGAGACTTGTGGTCTTTCAAATGCGGTCTTTTGGTAACTAGTATCTATTCAACTACCCATTTACCTATCTTATGTTTATCAGGCAATCCAACTAATTAACTCTTCGTGAGCATAAATCCAAACCCACAAACCAACACCAAGCAAGATCATCCACCCTCCCCATACCTTATTTCTGTTGAAGACTTGCTTGGTGTACTACTAATATTTTCTTGGTTAGGCATTGATATTTTGCTATGCTAGTATTTTTAGGTCCCTTCTTCGTGTTTGCTTACTTTATTTTAGTGGATGAGTTAAAGTTAATTGCTTACTTTATGTTCAAGTGTATAACTATTCTATGAACCAATAGGTACTACTGCTTCTCCTTGGAATCATATTTCTCTCTCACAAGCTCCAATACATGCTTCTAGATCTTAAGTGAAGTCTTCTAACTTTAGACATTACGTGTGCATTCAATATGCAAACAAGATAATATAGTATAGGTTAGTATAAAATAAAATAGTATATGATAAAACAGTAATTAACCAATCCTATATTTGGAGTTACCTTAAATAATATGGTTAAGATATATTTATATACCAATTATAACCTTTTAATTATTAAATTTTTTTGAAATTATGAATTTTTTCAAATTTATAACTCTCTTTTCTTTGCATCTCTCTTTTTTCTTTTTATTTATTCATGTCTTACTCTCTCTCTCTCTCTCTATCTCTTAATCTCTCTCTCTTTTTCTTGACTATTTTTGTTATCTTTTATTTCTCTATACTTGTCCATTCCACTCTCTCTTTAATCTCTCTCTTTCTTTAATTTTTTTACCTCTCACTCTTCCTTCTCCCTTCTCTTTCTTTTTTTATTTCTTTTTTTTTCATCTTTTACTCTCTCTATTTTTTTTCATTCCAAGAGATGCAAGAAAAAGAATAGAAGAGAAAGGAAAAAAATAAGAGAAGGGAGATATAAGAGAGAGAGAGATGGGAGAGATAAGGAGAGAAAAAGACTAAGAGATAGAAGAGAGAAAGGGGGAGTAGCTACAAGAACGGTGGTAGTTATGACTGTTGCGAAAATAGTTAAGGACCAATGGACGGTAATGGTTGTGGACAAAGCACATCACATAATTTTAGAAATTGAATCAAACCATCAATCTAACTAGAAAATCAATAACCCAAAACTAAAATTGGTTCAGTTCTTTGATTTAAACAAACAAGTAATCAAATCAAAAAAAGACTATAAATCAAAGAAAACTAGACATATTGATGACCTATTAACCCAACAAATGATTTCTTGTTTCTAAATAAAAATAACTTGGAACCTAAAACCATCGGGATAAAACACAAAAATTACTTTGACTCAACCCATTACACATTAGGCTTGGGACCTTTTTATAACAAAACTCATAGAAAGGGAGGGGGTTCCTTTTTATAACAAAAGCCTCTTTCTCTCCTTTCATTCCTTAGCAATGTGGGATTTAAGTTTGTTTGTCAATGTCCTACATTGCTAAGAAACAAAAAGGGAGAAGGGGACTTTTGTTATAAAATAAGCAATCTCCCTACGTATTAGGCATAAATCTCTTAAGTTTTTGTGCAAGTTTTGCTTGTATTTACTCATTATAAGAGCTACTTTATAAATTTTGATAGTTTGCTATCCCTTAAAATCAATTTTCAAAGCCTTGAGAGTCAAAAGGAAACATTTTTTCACATAGTAAATAGTAATATTTTAACATATATGTAATAAAATAATAATTATCAAATTAGCGATTCAACCGTTAACTCACACTTGAATTAGAAACTCATTAACCTAACCTTTTTCTGGGTTAAAGACTGGATTAATATTAAAAACTATAAGTGACAGGAGTTAAAAATGAAAGATGAGAGAAGAGCTTTAGGCTAATATTATAGGCTTTTACATAAAGAATATTTTGGGATATAAGCTTAGCTCATGTCATAGGTGATAAGAACTGTAAAGATAATAGGTGAAAGGTTTCAATGGATGCAAAAGGTTCATTGCACATTACAGAAAGTCCACTAACACAAGTTAGAGTTTCAAAAGATGCAAAAAATTCATTGCACATTTCACAAGACCCAATAACACGAGTTAAAACTTCAATCAATACAAAAAGTTCATTACACATTCCAAGAAACCCAATAACACGGGCTAGAGGCATAAAGATGAAAGAAGAACTAAATGAGCTAATTAAGGACATTCAGGTCAACCAACCTTCAAATGGTGTGAATTCAAATCTTAAAAAGAGTCCAAATCTTATTAATATCATTAGAGTACTTAAAAAATTAGGACTAAGTAATAGGAGTCAATTCAAATTAGGAGTTTATTTTTTATGTAAGAATTTGTCTCTAGATAGGAATACCTTCTAAATAAAGAATTGTCCTAAGTAGGAATTTGTAACTCTTTATGATTACTATCTTAACTTATAAATAGCTACCTCTTGTAAGTTTTGGAAGATCAGACAAAAAATGAGACAACTTTGAGTGAAATAAAAAGTAAGGGTTTTTCTTCCTTAGTTCTTTTGAAAACTAATGAACTTATCAAAATGTATTTTTCTTGTGGCATTCAACTTGACTTATCACTCTCAATTCCTACAACCTAAAATCCTTTTAAGAAGAGAGAGAAAAGAGACCAGTAATCCTAATATGCTAGTGTAGTGAGATATTTATATAGATTTTGATTCTAAAATCCTAGGTAACATATGCTAATTGTCAATAAACTACACTTTAGTCCTTATATTTTTCAAATATTATATATTTGAACGTATAAGTTTCTTAAACTTTTCAATCAAGTTTAATTTAATTTCTATTTTATATTTTTTTATTACTCTTATACATATGAAATATTATAATTCAAAAATTTTGGCAATGAATACGAATTATAATGCTAAATAATTAGAAAAATTAAATTCTTTTAACTTATCATTAATTTTTCAATTAAACAATTTATATGCATAAATCAAAATTAAAATTTGTGTATCATAACTACCTGAATGTTAAAACTATCAAAGTGGTTCGATTAATCCCTTGAACATACAATCTCTCAGTGCATTTCAATTTTTTCATCGCACTAATATTTCAATTAAATATAAAATATGAAATTAGTAGTTATTTTATATGATATAATTATATTAGTTCTCAAGCAATTATATGGTCATTAATTGTATAAATAATATTATAACTCCTTATTAATCATCATTTTACCTTATGTAAGGATTTCTTAAATTAATACTCATTTGGAACAAATAGAACATTCTCTCATAATTACTTCATGTTGATAAATCTTTTATTGATCACTCAATTATTTATATATAATTCATAATGTACCCAACCTTCAGCCCTATAACCGATCCTTGATTAGGACAACCCAAAGGTGAAATCAAAGTATACCAATTCTTATATAAAATACTATAATGATCTTAAATATAAGGGTAATTTACATAACTGTTACATGATAAATTCCTTAAACACAAAAGTAATGTTCCATTTGGGAATTCTCATAGTAGGTCAATTCGTTGAACTTGTTCAACTAATAAGCACTCATATGTCTGTTTACAAATTTTCATACTTTAATCCATAAGATCAATTGCTTTGTTCATAAAAAAAGAAAAAAAAAACATAACATATACTAATCTTATAGTTTTATCAATGTCTAGTCTTGACAACACATCAATTAGGAATATTTAAAAATAATACTTTGTTGTAATAGGTATTTTATAATTATGATTTCATCGTAATTATCTTTATAAATTATATTTATTCCATAAGATTTATCTTTAAAATTTATTAATGATTATATCATTATATAAATAATAGTAAAGATAAAAAATGTCTTTAAATTATTAATAATATGCATAAATATATATTTACAATAGTAATCAACATATTGGCTAATAAGGTATACATTAATAATTTCTTACTTGCCCTATAGCCAATCACCTTTGTATCCTACACCATATCTCTCAACATGACAGTCATGTTCTTATTTGAACAAAGACTATGCACTAAGATTTCTCAAATCCTCTTAAGTGAATATTCTTTTTATCTTTGTATCATTCTAATTCATCATCCCTGTGATGGAAAGAAGTCATTCAAGGACATAACTAGATCATTCATAAGACCTAAGTTCCTTATACAATGGATTTATTGTTGTCGCAATACAAACTTACTAGCTACACAATGCTTAAAACCTCATTAAGCTTAATAATGAACTTCTTGATCTAAAATTACTTCTTTTGTTGCGTTATATGCAATGATGTGCTTGAATATGACAATTATCTCAAGTTAAGAACCCTTTTAACTTATAATCTTATCATTTAGAGTAAAACTTTATCCATACTATGACTTTAATAGACTAGAAACTACTATCCGAATATCTCCAAACTTTAAGTTTAATTTCTTTATAAACTAGAAAATAATCTTAATACTTGACAAGTAATTTCTTCTTAAATTGGAATAACCAAAAGCAACCTTTTAGATTTATCTTTATAAATATTAACTATTTAAATTTAATCTCTATAAACACTTTTTTAAAATATAGGTTGCTTCTCCTACATCTTTTATGGAAAATATTTTTACCAAACTTCAATGAATTAGAATAATGATGTATCCTTTTCTATTACTAATATGTCATCCACATAAAAGGCTAGAAAAGTAATATGCTCCTATTAACTTTCTTTTAAACACAAGTTTCATCCATTCTTTTGATAAATTAAACCTTTTAATTCTTTTATCAACATGAATGTTTAAGCTTTGTAAAACTTGCATAGTCATAACATGCAACAATGACAAATAAAATCTTTGTGAACCTAATCACACCTATAAGTAAAGAGGTTTCATTAAAGTCAACCCTTTGACTTTTTTTGTAACCTTGAACAATAGCATAACCATCTATGCACGTCTTTCTTTTAAAGATATACTTACAGCTAATGCATTTGATCTCTTTAGGTGAATCAACCAAGGTCTATACTTAGCTTATTAATCAATTTGAATGAAACGTTTAAAACGGTGAGTAGAAATTTCAATGACATATTTTCAAAGACAAGATTTGAAACTGCATGACTCTTTATAAACCATACAATATCTTATAGTATAAAGTTTTTCTTTTTTAAACTCCACATGGTTTCAGGAGAAGTCTATAATATAAGAATCTCATTCTTTTTAAGATAATTATCAAACTTGTTTTAAGAATTTTTTATCTCAGTCCAATCAAGGAAATATAATGCTTTTACAAGTTTGTCTCTCAATTTCATTCTTGAACTCTTTGAACTTTTCCAAACAATTTAGATATATATTTGACTAAATACCTATAATCATATCTTATATGATTTTTTAGATGAAATATGAAAAATCACCTTTAAAATGAATAATTGCTAAACCACATACATCTTAATATATTGATCTAGTAGATTCATTAATGATTTTTCCTTTCATTTAAAGAGTGATTTAGCCATCTTTACCTAATAAATAAGATTTGAGTGTTCCATATGATTCATAATCAAATGAATCTAAGTAATCATCTTTATGAAACTTGGCAATTATTGTTTCTTTAATATGATTTAATCAACAGTCTTATGTACTAAATAATGATTATCAAATTTACATTTCTTGTCATATGCCTTGAGAATCAACCTCTTCTCTTAGATTTCCAAAAGGAAACTTCTCCAAGTTTTGCCTTTTTTAGGATGACAAGAAACCTTGCAATTTCTTTTATAATGATATATGTTGTTATTGTTGTCCTTTTAATACCTTTAGACTGTATTGCATTCTCACTAAGCTTATTTATTATTCTCTTTTACTCTTGGAGTAAATCTATAAGAAGTACATTGGATAAATTTCCATAAGGCATCTTCATACAGTAATAAGTATGTTTAATAGCTCGATTAATAGAGCTTCCATTCATATAAAGATTTATCTTAAACTAAAAATAACTCTAAGGTAAAGATAAAGAGATCAAGTTAACATTTAACTCATGATATCTGACGAAACTTAATTGGCTTAATTTCTCAAATGAACCAATCATTTTTAAAAAATGTCTAGTTCACTAAAGATCCTTTAATCATCTCATGATGAAACAATTCCATTTGAATTCTCTTACTTCTTAGTCTTATCATACACATCATTCAACTTGTTAAGATATGTAATCATGCTATTGATATTTATGATCTATGTTATCATCAAAGCTTAAAAGAATCCAAATAGAACACTTCTTATTCAATAAAGATCCTTTTGTCATCTCATAATCGAATAATTCCATTTGGACTCTCTTCTTAGCCTTATCATACACATCATTTAACTCCTTGAAATATGCAATCATAGTATTGATATCCATAACTATGTTACCATCAAAGTTTAAGAGGCCTACTAGTCATCATCACATATGTTACTAAATCATTATCATATTATAATATTGATGAGTCTCGTAAGCTTTATGAACAATCTCCTCTATAGGAACAAACAATATGAGATTATGAATGACAACTAAACAAACCTATTTTGTCTTATTTAAGGATAATGCTCAAGTTAATATACCAATCTAAGAAATTAAATTTTGTAAGCTTATTAGCATCCAATATGCTAATAAGGGACAAGTTATTACTTCTTTTGTTCTAGTCACAAAAACATGTAAAGAGAGAGTATTAAAATCATGAATATATAACAAAACATATTAGGTCTTTAATCTTTTTAGTTACTCCTACTATTTACTCAAATTAATAGCCCTCACTATTAACTCAAAAAATCTAGTTAGAAGATTTTCTAGTGGGTTAAAATCTCATGTAATTTATTTGACTATGAGGTAACCCAATAAATCAAATACAATAAATTAGGTGGATAACATAAATAATCAATCACATCTCATGTAACTTTTAGATTAATTAGGTAACAATTCCTTGTCTAAACATATCATATATGTTTTGCCTAACCATTCTTCTAAATTTATGTAATCATAAGATAACCCATCCAAATCAAACAAATTTAGTTAGGTAGGACCCGTTAATTATAGTATTAAACATATTCAGGTTAAAGAGACCTTGAGGTAACCTAATAAACCATTTTCAAATAAAAATCTAGTTTTATACTATAATTATGGAAGCCAACTTACCATATTCTTAATATGTACTTAATCTTTCAATTGAAGGATCTTGTTATTTAATATTGATCTCATGCAGTTGACATCATGATTACAATATATATCACATACATATCATACAAACCCAGTATGTCATTCTAATATGGATGATTATGAACTCTACTAAGCTAATTTCTTTGAGCCATAGAAGGAAGTTAGATGATTAAATCCTTAAGGATAGCAATATGGTCTTCTAAAGTTCTCTTGCTTGCATCCTCCTCTTGATGTCTCTTTTAGTGCCTTCATCTCAATTTTTAATGTTATAAATACATACTCTATCTAAATCCTAAATTCTCTAATTATTTAACAATTACATAATTTAAATAGAAACCTCAAGTTACATTTGAGGGAGTTTAGATGAGAAGTGAATTTACAGTCAAAAAATAAAAGAAAGGTAGGGAACATAGTCTTTATACTCCAAAAATTACATCCATTCAACATTAATAAACATAATCACATTGGTCTATGAATCCATAACCATTTATCATACCATTAGAATCATATTATGTGCACAAAAGTTAAGCACATAACTAATTTTAGCTATTAATCTTATATGCAATTTAAAATAATATTTTCAACCATTAAAAATATTAAATTAAATTAATTTTATGTTATCAATTCATAATAGGATCTCAATTAAGAATGTTGTTCTAAATAAGATACCTAATTTAATTAGAAAACACTTTTTTAGTTGAAAGATATATTGACTAAACTTTAATTGCCCCAAAAAATGTTTAAACATTTTATTTTGAATTATAAATTCATAGATGTTCATATGGGTATCTTGTCTAGATATCTCATAAAAGTTTAAAATGAGCTTTTTGTCAATATATTATGTGTCCCTTAACTCTTTACAATTTAGAAGTTTTAAGCAATCAAAGTTAACTGTCATATTGTCAATAGTTTTTTCCATTACACCATAAAGTAATTATAACACTAGTTTTGTAATAACATTTTATAACCATTGCTTAAATATCATAAGACAATGGTTAAAACCATCCCATATACAATTTTGCAAAATGAGTGGCAATAGTAGCCTTTATATAGTAGTTTCTTGGCAGTAGTTAAAAACTAATACCATATATGTTCATAAGCAGCAATTTGAACTAATTATAACAACAATTTTGAACCCACACTGCTTTTAGACAACAATTTTAAAGTAGTGGTCCAAAATCAATGCCATATGTGTTTAAATGCAATGGTTTTAACCTACACTAAGGCATAAATTTTAAGGCAGTAGTTTAAATTTGACGTTATATATTTTTAAATGTAGTAATTTTGGATGGGATAAGTAGCAGTTTTTAACCCATGTTTCTTTGAGACAAAAGTTTTAAGGTAGTGGTCCAAAACTGACACCATATATGTTTATACATAATAATTTTGAATGGGTTAAGTAGCAATTTTTAGCACTTATTACTTTGAGACAACAGCTTTAATGCAGTGGTCCAAAACCAATGTTATATATGTTTAAATGCAATGGTGCTAAAAGGTTTTAGCAGTGATTCATCTATTAACATTTCCCAACAGTTTTAAATGCCTTATGCAGTGGTTTTTTTAACACCAAAATTGTCATATAACTACTTATCTCAAGCCTTAAAGTCTTGGTTGATAAACAATCATCACTGTTAAAACCTAAATCCTTACTGCTCCTACACCTAAATTATATCTTCATTAACAAATGATTTGTTCGACTTGATCCTCCCAATAAACCCTAAATGAAATGGTTCCATTCAATTCATATCTCTTAAGTTGCTTCCTCAATTTGAAACCCTAAATGATCCTCTCTTATTTCCATTAATTAATTTTCCAACTCGCATCCTTTCAATTTGCTTTCTTAGTTTGAAACCCTAAACAAGCCTTAGCATTTTCTTAAAATCATCGTTGTCAAAAACGTGAGTTCATCATTGTTAGTGGTGCTTTCTCTTATTTTTATCATTATGTGGACAAATTTGTTTGAATTTGTTTTAAAATCTTCAATTTAAGTAGGTGTATTCACCAACTTGTTTTCTTTTATTTTATCATTACCTAGATGAATTTGTTTAGAGATTAAGTACGTGTCTTCCCTTGTTTGGGCTCAAATTAAGTAGGTGCTGAGAAGGAAGACTTCAAGGGAGAGCTTACAATTCCCCTTTAATGTGGTAAATTGAATCTAGCAAAATCATGAACTCACTACAACACATAATTTGGCAAGCTATTTATGATCTAAGTAATAATTTGAAAGGTCTCCAAGTGATTGATTTTGGTGTGTAATTAAAGCTAACCCTTGTAAACTACTTAGACTTAGGATATTCAAACTTCCATTGGTATGATTTTTGATACTTCGTCCATTAGAATTATGCAATTTCTTACCATGGAATAGACTATTTTAGAAAATACTTAAATCTTTAATAATACATTATGTTCTTCAATCTATCAAAATGAAATTTTGATTTAAGTTTGGTTGATGAATATGAAAGATATAAATTTGATGCATTTTAATAGATTAAGTAAAGAATAATTGGATAGGGTTGAAAATTTCTTGAATAGGGCTTTTGCTAAGGCTACAATTAGTGGTAAAATCTCTTGTCCTTGTAGGACATGTGGCTGTCACTATTTGTAATTTAAAAATATTGTATTTAAACATTTAATTGTTAATATAAAAGGATATAAGGAAGAGGTTTTTCCATGGTGAAACTAATACATGCAACAAACCTCAACTTCTAGAAGTGATGCATTTATTAAATAAAAGGCCAATGTGGACTCTGCCCATTGCTTTAATGATTCATAATAACATGATGAATCACACATCCAACTTGTCGAGGACAAGGGGAATCAGATTGTTTAATTAAAATAAAGCATTACAATGGTCCTTGCAAATGCTAATGAAATGTGATGTTTGCCTAGTGCTTTGAATGTCAAAGTGAAGAAATTCAACGATTCCCACTATCTTTATCTACTATCTAGTGAAAACACAGCCAAGGGAACAAGCTTGGTAGAATTAATGGGGAAAGAAGACTTTATTAAGCTTAACTCTAGTCCAAATTTGTGAAATGACTTTAGAGGTGTATGGAACAATATAGGCAAAATAAGTCTCAAGAAAAAGGTTTGGCTTTAAGGGTTAGGCCTGAAGGTCCTAACCCTAAACTTATTGATTGTTAACAAACTACTCAAGCTGCTTCTACGGCAAGAATGGGATCAAAAGGGGTAAATGATGATGAACTTAAAGTTAATGTGAATTATGATATTAATGGGCTATTACATGACAATTTTAGGGATGTAAGGGAGCAACCAAAGACTAATAATGTTAAGAAGGGGCCAAATATAGAGGCTAAAAAATTTTACAAACTAGTTAAAGAAAGATAAGAAGATTTATATCCTAGTTATAAGAACTTTTCTAAACTATCTTTCATAATTAAATTGTATCTCCTTTAATGTCTTTATGGACTTAGTAATGTGGCATTCAAAAATATTTTGGAGTTAATAAAGGAAGCATTCAATAATGCAAAGGTACCGAGTTCTTTGAATGAAACTAAAAGTATGGTAAAAGATCTAGGACTTAAGAGGGAAAGATTTATTCATTTCCTAATGATTGTATCATATTTGGGACAAGTATGAGAGGGCATATATCTATGACATTTGTGGGGCCTCTAAATGGAAAAGAATTAAGGATTTCAAGGGGAATGATGTCACTTCTTTGTCTTCAAATAGCCATAAGGTTTCATCCAAAATTTTGAGATATTTTCCTCTAAAATCAAGGCTTCAAAGAATTTTCATGTGCCCAAAAACAATCGATGATATAGTTTGGTATACGAAACATCAACTTAGGGATGATAATATTAGGCATGCTACTAATGCACAAGCTTGGATAGATTTTGATTTGTTGCATATAGAATTTGCAAAGGATCCTTACAATGTAAGATTAGGTTTGGCCAATAATAGGTTTAGTCCTTTTAGAACCATAAGCATTTCCTATAGCACATGGCTAGTTGTTATCATTAGCTATAACTTAGCCATATGGTTGTGTATAAAACTAAAATACATGATGCTATATATGATTATTCTAGGCCCTAATTCACAAAAGAGGGATATAAATGTTTTATTGTAGCCTTTAATACAAGAATTGAAAGAGTTATTGAAATTTGGTTATGACACTTATGATATTATAGATCGTGAGTGACTTTTTAGCTGATGCAAAGTTATCAAGGTGGAGTACAAAAGGCAAGTTAGCATGTCTTATTTGTAATTATGATACTTGTTCTTAATATTTTCCTTATAGTAAGAAAACTTGCTATATGAACCATTGTAGGTTCTTAGATCTAAATTATCCTTAGAAATAAAATAGAAAGTGTTTTAATGGTCAAATAGAGTTGAGAACTACTCTTACTCCCTTGGATGGAGCTAAAAATTTTATCAAAATTATTTAACTTTGATAATTAGTTTGGAAAAAAAAAAAACAAAAGAGTAACTTTGACAATCCATGAAAGAAATGATTTTTATTCTTTTGTTTGTTATATTAAGTAGAACATTTGTGATAATATAATTTGGACACTATTAGATATTTATGGCAAAACAAAAGATCATGTAAAATCTTGATTTGATTTACAAAATATGAACATAAGAAAAGAGCTTCAACCTATTCTATCTAATGATAGTTAACATATATTCTTATTAAGAACATGTTTTTCAATGTCACCAAAAAAGAAAACCATGTTTTGTTAAGTCTTGAAAGGTGTCAAACTACTTCAAAGTCATGCATTTAATATATTTAGATGTGTCAATGATAAAGATAGGAAAATAGTCAAGTCCATAAGTCATGATGCACATTTCTTGTAACATTATCTTCTTTAGGTTGTAGTTAGGAAAATAATTTTAAAGCATATTGTTATGGCATAATAAGATTAATATCTTTTTTTAAAGTATTATGTAGTAAAACTGTGAAAGTACAAGATCTTGATCATTTAAAGAGAGAAATTAGTAAAACATTATGGCAATTAGAGGTAATCTTTCCACCTAGTTTTATTAACATAATGGTGCACCTACTAATTCATTTAGTTAATGATATTAGACTTAAGGGGCTTGTGTATTGTCATTAGATATTTAGAATTAAAAGATACTTGTGCAAGTTAAAAGCATATGTATGAAATAGAAATCATCTTGAAGGTTCTATGGTAGAAGAGTATTCGACTGAAGAGTACTTAATGTTTTACTCAAGATATTAACATGATAAGGTGAAGGCTTAGTTTACAAGGTACATTAAACAATTTGAAAGTGTCAGATTTAAGTATACACCATTATTTCCTCATAAAGTTTATGCAATAAAAGGTACAATGAAAAGGAAGGGCAAGGCTATAACCTTGAACATTTTTTCTTTGAAACAAGCACATAGATATGTATTATTTAATTACAAAGATGGAGAAGTTAAAAGCTACATCAAGTAAGATAATGCTCCAACTAAATTGTACCTATCATTTTATCTTCTTTTATTATTTAATTTACATAACGTAATATCATATTGAAATGCTTATTATAGAAAATATAAGGAATTAATAAGTGGATAACTGAAAAATAAGTGGGAAAGAGCACAAAATTATGGTTGAGATTTTGCAATTTGGTTTTAAAATGAAGTCAAATATAAGGAAGATCTTGCTTATATTAGGTGGTTATCTGATGGTTATAATCCAATAGTCATATACTATGCTAGATATTTTATAAATGGGCATAAATTCTACACTAAGGAACTTGACGTAAAGCACAAAATACAAAATAATGGTGTGACATTGAATGCTCTAATAAATAGTTTTGCAAGTTTTAGTAACCAAAATCTTATTATATGAGATGTTACCTATTATGGCAATCACAAAAATTATAGAACTAAACTATTAGGGTCAATTTAATGTCATTTTGTTTAGATATGTTGATTTCATTTAAAGAAAAATGATTAATGGACTTGTATGTGTTAATTTAATCAAATTGTGTTATCCAAATAATTCCTTTGTACAAGCATCTCAAATTCACCAAGTATTTTATATTGAGAATCCAATTAAGAAAGGCATTTATTATGTGATGAAACAAATTTCTCGAGATTTATTTGATGTTATTAAAGATAGTAAAAATTTACAAGACATATTTTGGGGAGAGCATAACTAATATGTGCAAAATGTAGAATTTCCTATAGATAATGAATAAACCTCTTAGATATGAGAAAGCATGCCATGTTCTAAACTTAACTTGCAAACAAATATTATGCAATCTAAAAAAGATGATAAGTTTAACGAAGATTCAAATTTTGATAATATGCTTTAGGATTGGATGGATGCAAATAATTAAAGGTATAAGCATATTTTTAGTTTGCTAGGAATAATTTGTAAATTTTTAGTTTTATTGTTTAGTAAATATTCTCTTTTTTATTATAAAACTAATAATTTTAATTATTCTTTTTTATAGGAAGGGACTCAAAAACCTACAAGAAATAGAATGTGAGATCCAATCCAATAGTTTTGGCTAACTCATTTTCAAATATTTTGAAAAGAATGCAATAATTAAGTGATGATAAAAGTGTTGAGAAGGATCTCACTTTGAGTATAAGAAATGGCCAACAATAAGAAACTGAAATCTCATCTATTATAGATAACACTACTACACCAATGAAAAGGTGGAATAGTTAAAGTTTTCAATCTCTACTGATGGTAGGCATAATACTTATCTAAGGCTAGTTAATAAATATTAACATAATCAAATAATATATTTATCTATTTCTTTCTTTTTTCATAATCTATTCTTTCTTTTTATCCTTTTTAACAATTAGTTAGGTTCTTGTAAAATGGATCAACATTCTAGGTTTAAGAACAAGCTTTGTTTGATCCAAAAGAGCAATAACTAGTGTAAGAAAAGAATAATGAAGGTACTAAAATGGCTAGTTTTAATACATTTTATATTTAGTTAATTTTTTTGGTTATTTAATTTATTTTCAATGTGCTGGCATCATTTTAGGGAAAAAAAACAAAACAAAAAGGCAACAATAAATGAGGTGCACAAAAGAAGTTTAAAAGAGTGTAAGCCTATATTGTTGAATGCTAATAACTAACCCAATGGTCCCAATAAGAAGACTTTGAATGAATTTAGTAATTTTCTTAGTACTCTAGCCAGAAATCCAAATAGAGTACCATTAAATGTTAAGAATTAGCATAAGTTGCCAATAGACAATAAGGATAAATTGTAGGAGTTTGTCTAAGTAATATTAAATTGAAAACACAAGCTACTAATTTGTATTTCCAACTTATTAATTGTATTTTAATCACTATAGAAAAAATATTTGGTTTCAAATGAAAGGAGAAAATGAGTACTATCAACAAGTGTAGCAAAGTTGGAGGTTGTATAGGTGATGGTTGAAAAGAGATCACTTCACCAAATACAAAATCAACAAAGTTAAAATAAAACACTACCCAAAAATATACCTTTAGATTAATTTCTCAATCTACCTGCATATTAGAACTCAGAAAAATTACAAGTTCACTCTAACAAAAAAATGTACCTATAAAATTTTTAATTCCTATCTTTTGAATATGTATATATAGGCAATGAAAAGAACCAATATAACGAATCAACAAAAGTAAACATGTATGCACACAATAAGTTACAAGAGTTTTACTTGAATTCAAGAGCAATTGGAAAGAATATATGTGTTATTAGTAAGAATATATACTTGATTTTTTTGAAATTTATTTGCTAGAAAATTTTAGTTTATTACAGTTTATGGCCATGTCTCTTTTAGATAGTTGATTTTGATTGGTTTGGTTTAGTGGTTTATGTGATTATTGTCATTTTTCACTTTTTAATAAAGAAATGAAAATCCTAATAAGGAGCTACCTTCACAAATAGACATGTTTTAGACTACCCATACAAAAAAAAAAACTAGACAGGATATACAAGTGATCAGATAAGACTATAAGTCAACAATTTGTAAGCATTAAGTTAAATTTGAGTATTACATCAATTTTTATTCGTTGTTTTTCTTAAACTACATGACGTTGTTGGGTTTGGAGGAGATTTAATTGAAAGGCCAAGGATTGAGCAACTGAACAATTGATACTTTTGCTACAGTCATACGGCAGGAGCACTATGGATGCATATGACTTTATAATAGGAGTGCGAACCCAACTACCCTGAAGGAAAAGAAAGTTGTTGAGGATATTGTGAGAGTGCTTGTAGATTTCATATGATTTATCCAAGAGAATATGAAAAATGAAGTGCAAAAGAAGTTGGAACTTATAGTATAAAGAAGGTTAAAAGCTTAAAAACTTGTAATAACACAAGAAATCTTCATTATGATTCTCTCATGCTTGCAACAACTCAATCATATTCTAAACATCAATGTGAAAATGTCAACTATGTTTTTTCCAAGAATTGTTTCGCCTAGTGGCACTTTTAGTGCTCCATTTCTACCTAACCAACCAAGAATCATCAATTTTTAGTAAGTGCACATAGTCTATTCAACTAGGTATGCCCAGAGATATAAGTCATTTATTTACTTGATTTATGACTCCTACTTACTTAATTATAATTATTTGGATTTATTTTTAATTGGTGGAACTCATACTTATTCAATTGTTTACTTTTTTAAAATGATGATAATTATGGTGATGATAATACAAGCTAAGCACATCTTTTGTGCACTAAGCTTTTGATTTGATAAATTTTCTCTTTTGTAGACTATATTAAACCTAAGCACATGATGTTAATTTTTGTTTGGATTTAATGTTTGTGAACTAAGTCTTTAAGTTTATGATTATATTGTAGATTTTATGTTTGCTCAAATGCTTAGTAAATTGTCTTAATATTTAATATTTTAAAAATTATATGCCAATTATGAGTAGTAAAGCATCGAATTAGTAGAAACAATATAAAATCACTAGTTTTTCTTATCAAAAAACTAATATTTATTTTGGAATTAACCTATATTTTTTAATTTCAAAAATAATGTCATTTAGTCTCAAAACTATTACCTTTGAATCTCAAAACTATTACGTTTGGGTATCAAAACTCTTACCTCTATTAATCAAAATT
Source organism: Bruguiera gymnorhiza (assembly GCA_020883675.1). Classification (NCBI taxonomy): domain Eukaryota; kingdom Viridiplantae; phylum Streptophyta; class Magnoliopsida; order Malpighiales; family Rhizophoraceae; genus Bruguiera; species Bruguiera gymnorhiza. The sequence goes on along the minus strand of JAIRCJ010000160.1, from coordinate 645,458 downwards.
ATTATCTTTTTTGTCTCAGAACCACTACCTATAGTTTTCAAAATTATTACCTTTTTAACTTAAAAATGTTGTTATTTTACCTTAACACTATTGTCTTTGAATCTTAAAATGCTACAATTTCATCTCAAAATGTTGCCTTTTAGTATTAGTGCCACTAATGTTTCAAACCAAAACTAGTATAACATGAAATTTAAATTGTTCTTGTTAATTAAGCAATTGCTAACTAAGCATTTATGAAGTAATGTGTAAAATTTTGTAAAGCTAATGTTTTTTTATCACAAGAACTACTAGATAAAATCTTTATTATGGTAGTTTTATTTTCATTGCAATAACATTTAAAACTATTACATAAAGGCTATTGCAATACCTATATAATGTCATCATAAAAAAATCATTGCCTTAGATTTTAGACAATGGTTTTAGGTATTTATGTACTTGTTTCTAAGCACTATTATAAATACTTTATGGTGCAATGGCCCATGTTTGCATAATCAAATTAATATTCAATCTTTCAATTAAGATTTCTATTATAAATAAATATCCCAATCAAATTAATACTTATTATTAGATTAAAATTCTTGTTTCAAATTGGTTTTTTAATTCAATTAGATTTCATTGTTTAATTAGACATATTATTCAAAATAGAAGTCTTAATTACATAGAAAACAATTTTTCAATCAAATTAGATTTAATTCTTCAATCTTAATCTAATTAAGATGCTTTAATCTTGGTAAAACATTAGTATAATTTAGAATATTAAAATTTTAGTCACATTGGCCTTTTCGTGGGTTTTATCTGACATAAAGCTAGTATACAACTTACTAATGGAGTATTGTATGGAACTCAAAGCATCTATTTCATTCCCTCATTTGCTTAAGGTGACTATGTTGTAAAGAGTTTGAAATGACCTATTCATGGAGTCCTTACAAGCTTGCAATCTTGCATGCCAAATTGTTCTAAAGCCATCTCAATGTACTTCTTTGTGATAAGTACAAGGTTTTAGCACTTTGATTTCCGTGAATTTTCATGCCTAGTATCCTTTTGGTCTCTTTTAAGTTTTTCATTTCAAATTCACCACTCAGTTAAACCTTCAATAGATATATTTCTAACATGTCTTTTGTAATTATCAACATGTCATCAACATAAAGTAATAAATAGATAAGTGTACCATTTGTAGCTTCTTATGATAGGCACAATAGTCATAATTACTCTTAAAGTAACCATTACCAATCATAAAATTATTGAATTGCTTATACCATTGTCTTGATAATTGTTTGAGACCATAAATGACTTCTTTAATAAACACACATGGTTCTTTTTTGTCAAATCTACAAAACCCTTAGGTTGATGTATGTAAATCTTCTTGTTAAGATTGCTAGATAGAAATGTTATCTTAACATCAAGTTGTCCTAACTCCAAGTCAAATAAGGCAACTATTACAAGTAACATTCAAATGAAACTATGTTTTATAACAAGAGAAAATACTTTATGAAAGTCAATATCTTGCCATTATATAAAGTCTTATGTAACTAAATGCGCTTTGTCCTGTGCATTTTTAGCTCTTAGGATTCTTTCCATCCATTTGCAGATCCATTTGTACCCAACAATCTTTTAACCTATTAGTGGTTTCACCAATTTGTGTGGGTATTGTACAAATCAAGATGAACCAAAATATTATCAACATATTGGAGGCTTAGTACATTCCAAATCTTAGAAAGAATCTCATATCATTAAGTATTTTTGACTACCATAACTATTGTACTCAACTAAAAGTAAAGTACTTAAAGTGAATAAGTGTGCATTAATTATGATGAAAAAAAAAGTTGCAAACAACCTTTTATTATTTTCATAAAAGTACAATTATCAATAATGCAAATATTTCAGTAGCAAATTTAAGTTCCAGGACTACTTAGTTGTTACACATGCAATTAGGCCACATGAGAGAATGAGGTATGACCCAGTTAAGTAAACGAGGTTTGCTTATAAATTGGAAAATAAGAAAGTTAGAGTTTTATGAACACTGAGTTTTTGCAAACAAAGTATAGTCTAGTTTAGTCTCATAGTCAACAAAACCAAAAATATAGTAGACCATATTTACCCTGACTTGTAGGGACTTGCCTGTATTCCATCCAAAGACAATAAATTATATTTTTTGACTTTTATTGATAATTGTTCGGAAAAAGTGTGGGTATACTTTCTTAAAAAGAAAAGCAAATTGTTTAGCAAATTCAAATAGTGAAAGACCTCAATCAAGAAGCAAATTGGTAAGAAGATCAAATGCTTGAGGATTGATAATGGTCTAAAGTACTATATTGGTGAGTTTGATAAGTTTTATGACAATGAAGGTATTGTTTAACATTGCATCATTAGAAATATGTCAATGCAAAATGAAGTTACATAATGCATGAACAAAACACTCTTAGGGAGAGCTCGTTGTATGCTCTCACAAGCAAAATTACTAAAGGTATTTTATGCTGAAGTTATCAATATGACTTGCTACTTAGTCAACCAGTCATTATCAACAGCTATTAAGATAAGAATTTTAAGAGAGGTATGGTTCGGTTCTCCTACTGATTACTCTAATCTTAGAGTATTTGGTTGTCTTACTTGCACTCATAAGAAAGAAAACAAGTCTGGGTTGAGGGCAAAGAAGTTCATATTCTTAGGCTATGCATAAGGGATCAAAGAATACAGACTGTGGTGTACTTGCCCGACTTCACCTAAATTTATTTTCACAAGTGATGTAACATTTGATGAATTAGCAATGCTTTTGAAGGAAAAGGGGTCCATCATGGTTGATGATGATCATAAAGTCAGCAAGTAGGTTGAGCTAAAGGCGAAGACTTCAGTTTTAGTGCGAAAAAACAACGAAGTCCAACCAGTGGATGAAGACAAAGAGCAAGAGGTACACACAAAACCTACAAAACATAAGCAGTAGATGAAGTCAAAAGTTATAGAGCCAAAAGAGGATCCTCACAATATCACAATAAAGTAAAGGAAAAAGAAAAATTAGACTATTTGTGCGATACAGATTAGAAAAGGCTACATTTTCCTTGTATGTAATAATACTGATCCACCATTGACTGAGTTGTATATGGAAAATCAGTGCTTATTAAGATACATGTGGAACTTACAGCCTAAATTAAGGATCCACTCATTACTTGAACTGTTGGTTGACAAAGTTAGAACAGTATCACCATTACAGCTTTTTGCATCACTGACTGTATTTGTTGCATTAGTAGAATCATCAGCTTTCTTCTTCCTCTTGTCTTTGTGCTTGAGATAATTTCACTAGATATGTCCCTTTTCAAGGCAGTGATAACCTGTTGCTTGACTGTGTCTGATAATTTTTTCCTTTTTATTTTTGCCTTTAATTGCCTTAGGAAGTCCTTAGTGAACTAACAAGGCCCCTACTTTGACATATCACTTTTTGCCATCACAAAATGTATTTAGAAACTAGTTGGACTTTAATATCAATTTTTTATGACTAAACTGTTAGATCCTCGGATCTAACCCAATTATTTTAAATGAATAAATTTGATAAAAATAATAACGCAAATAGGAACTCAGAGTACATAAAGAATTTATGTGGTTCAGTATACCTTATAGTCTAAAATCCCCATACACCCAGTGTTTCTCCCTTAAGGCTGTCTCTATGGAGCCTTTGACTTTTCTTGCTCTCTCTCTCTCTGGGATACGATTTTCCAAAGTCAGAAAGCTCCTTATACAGCCTTTTCCACACAAGAGATAAACAAGCTCCAACTGCTAAAACGCATACATCGAAGTGCTAGCGTGTACAGCTTGCAAGCCAATCCATTTTGGATTTGCATATCGGACAACGGCTAGTGGGGACCATATAGGTCTGAACAAATTAATTTCTTCCTATTAATCTGTACTCAAGTTGCATGAAATGCATGAAGTGGGCTGCCCACGCTCCTTTGTTGACTATATCAAGGTTAGCTTCTGTGAACATTAACAAAGAGTTGATATGCCTGGTCGTTTATGCAACTATTTTTTTTTTTTCCATCAAAATAAGCAACTTGACGACCCGGACAAAATAATTTGCTTTGCCTTGTTGAACAATTGCAAAGCCACCGACAGCCACGGGAATGAAGAGAAGAAGTTAATACCATGTTTTGTGCTAATAGCACATCATCTTTCATTCGGAACGGAGTCTCATTCCAAAACAGGGGAAGAGTTGGCCAAAAGACTGGTTTGTCGTAGGACTTGGGAAAATCTGTGTCGTCTTTCTTTTTCTGCCCGGGAATTTGTTTGTCACGTAGATACTTTGATGCACTGGCCTCTTGTTTGAAAAATATGATGGATGCTCAATCCTCTCCTGTTGTCACCAGTATAATCGAACTTGTGTGTGTTCGTTGAAGCTATCATGACATTGGGATTTGCATTCTTTTACTTGAGAGTAAGTAATGTGATTTATCTCTTAAATTTTTTAATAAATTTATTATTATAAATATTAATTATTTAAATTTTCAAATTATATATTTATATAAATATTACATTTAAATTTACGAAAATTAAAATTTTAGATATATTTAAGAAATGTATTTTAACTTAATAACTAATTTTTTTAAATATTTAATGTAATCACTTGTTTTTAAATAAGATTTATATACATATAAAATAATAATTTTTAATAATATAATAATATATAGAATTATTTTCCATTAATTAATTTTTCTCACTAATCAAACCATAATATAATTAAGTTATTAGTAAAAATATTATTTAAAAATATTGTAACATTATTAATTAAGAAATTACAACATTATCCTCTTCATTGAGCCTTATCTCTTGTTTTCTTTACTGATTCAATTAATTCTCAATTCCATTCAAAAGTAAGTTATCGTTGTGTCATTCTTCAAGGGTTGTTGGGCTACAATATGACGTGCAATGATGGAAGTAAGCAATCTGAAGGTGATTTTAAACAGTTGCTTCGGTTGTTCCTGTGGAGTTAAGATTATTGCTTTTCTACTAAACTAGTGTTTCTTTGGTCAATCTTGGTTTTAGATCTGCTTGTCAGGTTGGAGCTGGGACTATGGATCCATAAACCTTATTTTTTGATAAACTGCCCCTGCAGGAGCTGAAAGTTTGGGTAAGCTAATTTTTTGATCTTCCCTTTGTCCAGAATCCTGGAAAGATATTGAAGGTTCCTCATTGGCACAGTCCGTTTTTGGTATTCATAGGGTCTTCGACTTATATGTTCATTAGTTAGTTGTTTGCTTATAACTATTGTTTGACTTCGGAAATCCTATGGTAGCCTTAGTCACTATTGTCGTAGAATGATCGTCATTTGGATAAAGACCTATCAAATATAGACACATGTATGATGACATAAACACAATGCGACAAATAAAGTGATACACTTATTTTGAAAAAATTATGACATGAATATGAATGAATAAGAGACAATTATATATATTGTTTAACTTAAAAAAATTTTGAATTTTACTTGTGTAATTATTTTTTATGAATTTGTAAATAAAGTGTACTCAAATATGCTATAGTTATAAACATTTAATTACAATGAAGTTAAATTTTATAAATTAATAAATAAAAATTTTATTGTAATCAAATAATAATTCTATTGAGTAATATAATTATATTTTAATTATAATTAAATTTTTATAGTCATATAATTTTTTAAGAAAAGAAAATAAAAGGTAAAAAAGATAAAAAAAATACTCTCTAATACTTATTTCTAAGAATAAAAAATACTCAAATTTATTTATTTTTTGTATAAAAAAATTATTCTCAAATTCTCTTAAATAAGAAGAATAGAAAAATAAAAAAAAATTGCTCCAATTGTTTTTCTTAAAAAGAAAACAAAAAATTTCCTTTTAGTTTCTTTAAAAAAATATTCAAAGAAAAAAAATTAAAATTAATTTAATTTAATTAACTATTTTTTAAAATATAAATTAATTATAAAAATAAATTTGACTTAAATGAAATTTAAAATTTTTAATAACATATTTAGAATATGCACAAAGTGCAACTCTCAAAACTAATATATTTTATGCTTCTGATTAACCATTAATCACTTAAAATAAATTAATTTCTTTTTTACATAAATAAACAGAAAAAGTACGAGAACTTTCAAAAAAAAAAAATGCAGCACATATCTGATAAGAAACAAATGCTTCATCAACAGGTAAACATCAGCTTCTCTCTATTGCCTTACTAATCATGGTCCTCCTGCACAGCAGTCACACACGCCACCCTCTGTTCCTTCTAGCTCTCACAGACATTTAAACTAAAACTTGAAAATGAAAATAATAAACCGAATGCATCAGATCAACCCAACACAGCCCCTTAAAGGACAACGGAAGGAAAACTCCATAAACAACAGTCCTTTCCAGCACAATCTCAACCATCTTGTAGGCCAGGTAAAAACAAAGGAAGAGCCCAAAGAATCTGCTAACACCAACACAGGCGCCGACGCCACATACACCAGTAGAGATTGAAGCTACCGCTATCCAAACTGAAGGAGCCAGGAAATCGTAAAAAGCTCAGAAATCGTAAGGAGCCAACAACCAATACATCGATTATGAGAGGAAGCAGAAGAATTTTTTTCTTGTCGAGATCGTGGGAGCCCAGAAAGTCAATGAGTTTGTTGGGATCTTGATGAAATTAAAGCTGTTACAGTCCGAAAAGACTTTGGTGAGAGGTTCGTAGGTTGAGAAAAAATTGGTGTCAATACAGTTAAAAAATGCGATAAATATTTGTTAATATAATATAATTTAATAAAAATTTTATTAAATTAAAAAAATAATAAAATAACTTACAAGGGATTGAAAGGAAGTGTGCATCTAGTTGTATTATCATGTCAAATTTTTGTAAATTTTAATTTTTTTTAACCCAAATTACAAAAATACCCAGACGTATTCATAGTGTGTTTTACGCTTTTAATTTTCGTGTTCCACACGCCTATTCGATTCTTTCTTTCAAATGTGTTTCAGTGAACGCTTCTCGTGCACACGTGTCCGACAGACACAGCACCCTTCCATATTTTGCCGTGTTCAGGCAAAGGAGATGAAGACCTGTAAGATTAATCCTGCGGTAGTCACATGCCCCAGGTGACATCTAGCCCATTCTTAATCCTAACTTGGTAATTTTTGAACTCGATTGTTTACATTTTTTGCTTTCATGTTTCTTGTTTCTTCGGTGATGCTTATTTTGAGACAGTGATTTGGGTTTCTTTCATTCTGTTGGAAGGCTAAACAAGAATACCATATAATATTATAATAAAAATAAATTAAATATCATATTTAAAATATATTATATATTCTCATAACTGAATTATCATAATATAATAAATTATAATTTTACTTTTTCAAAATATAATAAATCTCTTTATTAATATATATTTCACATAATATAAATAATTTAATTTTTTGATCCACCTAACAATAAATCATAAATTATTATAAATTTTATTCTTTAAAAAATAAAAAAGAATAAATTTATATTAGTCATGATATAATAATTTAAAAAATAAAATAATATTAAATTTTAATTTTAATAATAATAAATATTTAATATTATTATTACACATAATAATTAGTAATAAATATATAACAATTAATCTAATAATCATATAATAATTAATATAACAATCCTGAAACAATTAATTTAATGGTATAAAATGGTTAATAGACTAAATTTAAAAAATAATAATTAACTATCAAAAATACATTAATTTACAATAATATCTTGTTATTTTAAAAAGTTAATTTTGCTAAATTAATTAACAAAAATATAATATACCATCTTTAATATCTTTGTGGTTATTAACAAAAAATTAGAAGTAAAATAAACTTTCATATTATATTTTTTAAAATCATATTATTTAATAAGGTTGGATGTTGTTGACCATATGCATATTTAATTTATTTTCATGAGAGTTTTAGAAAATTTACGTAACAGTTCATAAGAGTGGTCACACTTAACTTTCATATAATTAATTTTATTAATTGTGTATTCTAATAACACATCACTTATAAGAATTATAAAATTCATTAAGAATATAATTTAATTTTAGATATTAGAATTGTTATACTATTTACACCATAAAAAGAAACTTATAGTTTTAATAATGTATACAAATTCAATCAATAACTTATTATTACTCATATAAACCTACTTTAAAAAATCCCCTATCACATAAGTTGGGTTGTCATCACTTTTAACTATTTTTATAAGTATTAGTCTTATTTTCTCAATATAATTTATACTAATTTTAATTTAGTGACTTAGTTAAAGGATCATCTTAGTTATCTTTGATCATACAAAATCAAGTAGTCACTTTATTACTAAGTAGTTTGCTTTATTAATTTATGAATTAAACAAACATTTCTATTTTTTGCATTATATAATTTGCTCTTTGTATGAGTAATAAAGAATTGACTATCATAACATTAGCATTTATAATATCAATTTTACCTATAATAAAATATTTATTAAAAAAATTATTAGTCAATTTATCTTCATATTAGTCATATTTATGACTATAAACTTAAATTCAATGTAAATTGAATAATAATTATTTGTTTATCAAACTTTTAAACTACTACTTTACTTTTAAAAATGATTATATCTCATATAAATCAAATATTCAATTATACTTTTCTAATACAATAAAAATTTATTATAAAATATATCATAATTGGTTATAAATATGAAACCTATAACTCAAACTAATGTCCTTAGAGAGCATAACACATTCTTACCATAATTATAACAGTTACATTGCATGTACCAACTAATTCTCATAATTACATTTTATAGATCTATTTTTTTTTTCATTTTACATTAATTTTTTGTTGATTGCATATTATAAAATTAATACAACAATATAGTAAATAATATTTGTAAAATTCAAAAGCTATCAAACTTGACGTCTATCCATATAAGTATTATATGATATAAGAATTGTCAACTATTGAATAACATCTTATTAAAATTAAAATTTCGAGTAAATTTTCACTGGGCCCTTCTAAATAATACACCCAATCCTTTCAAAGAAATAATATTTGATGGCTTTGCGTCCGAGAATTTTATTTGTCTAAACAGTAAAAACCATCAAGCAAATCATATAATTAAAAGAGCCAATCATTGTGTGGTAGTCGCAGTAAGTCTATATGTTACATATGCAACAATGGGAATATGATAAAGATGGCGACTCTATAAACCATATAAGCACATGCCAAGCCGGGCGCTGAGCCATGTTGTCCTAATGAAGGTCTGGGTGACTCTCGACGCCTAGAGCTGAGGGCAAAGTGTGAGGCGGGCTTCACAGAGCAGTGAAAACCTCCTTCTCCCTTCACTAAAAGGATAACGGGTTGATGCCACCCGGGTCCACATGATCTAATGGGCTGCGACAATGACCCATCACCTTGGTAAAAGATAGCTTAATTTGACAAATCGAGGTTAGTGGTTCATCATATACATAAATATCCATAAAATAATATATTTCACAATAAATCTGAAAATGCACGCCAAGGATGCATGATTTAAACAAGTAACACTTTTACTTGACTTACTTGTAACTCTATATTTTGTGAACTAAGACCAATAAGCATATATGTCAGCATTTTGGCAAAATAAAAAATGAAAAAAAAAAAAATATATATATATATATATATATATATGACAATAAAAGTATATTAATAAAAAAAATTTCTTATCTAAAATATATTAAATATTATTATTAAAAATAATTTTTACTTTCATAAATAAATTGTTATAATATAGTAGATTATATTAACCATTTTTGTAAAATATGACAAATTTTTTTACTAGTATGTATTGTATACAATGAATTAATAAAAATATTTTAATTATTTAATTAAGAATTGTTGTAAATTGTGTTTTTTAAGACTAAAAAAAAGATACTAATTTATTCTAATTATAATTTAATAACTTATAAAATAAAATAAAATAATGATAGATATAAATTTTAATAATAATAAATAGTGAGTGTTATTAAGATATATACTAACTAATAATAAATATATAATGATTAATCTAATTATCATATAATGAGTAATTTAAGATTATGAAATAATTAGTTTAATAATTATAAAACAGTTAATAAGGAAAATCTAAAAATATAGTAATTAAATTTTAAAAATACACTAATTTACAACACATACAAAGGCTTGCTACGAAGACAAGACCTAACTAATTCAAAGAGAGGTTCAGACCACAGCCCCTGCTGTTGTTCAGGCCACCAAAACCTAATGATTACTTCTTCAGAATCGTTACTATCCTGTGTCAAATAGGAAATGAGCGTAAATTTTTCAGAGCACCAAAGTTACATGAAGCATGGTGAAATACGAAGTTGGCAAAAGTTTTAGGAATAATTGACTTTAGATGTTGTCTTATACCAAAGGTATGGAGTTATCAAACTTGTCTGTTTGATGGTACAATTAGAGAAAAAAAAAAGAAAAAGAAAAAGCTACCATATAACATCATTCTTCCATATTTAGGGCTGAGGTAGACCTGGTGAGATTGATAGTTGTCGGCCTTCAATTTTGTAAACTTTCCATAACCTCAAAAGTCCTCTTAATATTTTGCATCTCTAATGAGCAAAACCAGAAGATAAGACGGAGAGCATTCGGAGGTCTCAAGATGAATCATCAAAAAGTGTGTTTCTTAGAGAGCCAGCGAAGAATATGCATAAAAAAATAATTATTCTAAATCTTTATAAATTCTTACAATCGAGTTTTTAATCATTTTCAATTATATATTATTTAAATTCATTCTAAATTAATTCTTTTTAGATGAAATTGGTCCAGTTATTAATATTTTATTAATTAATAAATAATTTTTAGTAGTTCTAACTTTTTTCATCCAAGTATAACTACTTTAAAATAAATTTTAAAAATATAAAACTTAAATAAAAATATAAAAATATTTAAGATTTAATTAGTAAAATCTAGTACTAATTTTTTAAAAATCCTGCTTTCCGAGAGGTTTCTAAATATTTTTCCTTTTTCTCAATATATTTTTTGCTAGTCAAAATTGCCAATATGAAAGGGTTTAAAAATGGCGTCCGTTTCATGATGCCGTTATCCTTTAGAAGAATGTCCATTAAATGTTGATCTAAAATATAATAAATTATAATTTAATGTATAAAATTTGTCTAACTTATAAATTGGGTATGAAATTTTATTCAAATTTTCAATTAGCTCATAAATTTTATTTAAACTTATAATTTAGCCCTTAAAATTAAATTTTAATATAAATAATCAAGTCTATTTTTAGTTTTTTTTTTGTCAAACCAATAAATTTAACAATTAAAAATAATTTTTAATCAAAATGTATCATATATAATTGTTATTTTTTTACTTATTAATAAAATATATATTTATTATTAAATATTAGTTTAATCAGTTCAACACCTAATTTAAACCGATAAATTTTTTTATCATCTAACTTTTTGGTTTGACGATTGGTTTGGTTTTGATAAATTATAATTTCTAGAATTTCTTTTTAGTCAGTTGGCATTTCATCATTGAGATGAAATACTCGGGTTGCAAGATTGCTCCGCCAATTCCAATAATTCCTTTCAATTTCCCTTTTTTTTTTTTCATCTTTGTTTGTTTGAAACAACTGAAAAGAAAATATTTGAATCTTGAGTCATCCGATGATAACAAGCTTTTAATTTAAAAAAATAGTTTATGAGAAAGTTATGTGTACTGAGAGTTTTATTTTTTTTATTTTTTCTTTTTTTCTTTTGTCGAAAAATTAAGTTGCTTGCTAAAATTGACTAAATGTGTAAACATCTTTTTTAATATGCCAAAAAAAAAAAAAACTGCTTTGAATGTATAACAAATTGTTAATGAATTTAATAACATTTTCATGTAGATTCGAAGTTCCTAGAAATTTGAATTTGAAAATTAAATATTTTTTAATACAAATGACGTCAGCTAATCTTTGACCACGTCTTTGACTCTCGATCCATGTACTTGCCCTCAAAAGTTTATAATGCAAAGAAATGCGGTAACACAGTATGAAATCTTAGGCCTTATTTTATTTTATTTTATTGATTTTAACATGTAAAATATAAAATTAATAGATATAGTCAAAAAGAAATTAATCTCTTAATTAACATTAAAATAGTTAAAAATTTAAAATTTTATTTTAAATATTTTAAATTTTAATTCTAAAAAAAGTGTGTAAAATTTATAAAAAAAAATTATTCCTACTGTATAATTGATGGCCTGATAGGTCTCCAAATGGGTATACAAAAATTAATCTATAAAATTAAATATAATTTCATATTTTCTTTGTCTTATGGAGTAATAATATCACTACTAGCAAAATTTATAAACATTTATATAAACTTGTGTGTTCCAATTAAAATAAGAGTCATTTTATTTTCAATTTAATTAATTCATGACATGAATCACAATATTTAGTTTTAATTAAAAAAATTATATTTAATATATTCTAGTTTGCATGATGTAATGCTTTAAAATCAGTACTTTGACTCACTGTGATAAGTCAAAATAACCCAAGTGGCGGAAAAAAACTAATATATCCTTTTGATTAACTTAATATACTCTCTTCTCTAGTCACCCTCAAGGTCTCCTTAGTCCATTAAAATACATATATATTACAAAAATTTCATTTTCTATTAAAGAGATAACAATTAATTATAAAAATGAATCTATTATAAATAAAAAAAAGGAAGCAATTGATGATTTATTATAAAACATCTTCTAAGACCAAATTTGTCTTTTGAGAAGTTAGAGCAATTTAGTTTATTATAAATATTTATAATAATATTTTTGTAATTATTTTAAATACTTTTTAATGGATACTTAATGGAAAATATTAATTGTTACCAAAAACGAATGTCAATATTTTTTTTGTCATATTTTAAATACATAGTGTAAATCATTACAAATACAAAATAATACGAATAACACTTTTACTCATTCCAATTGGCCTGCACGACCTCACTCCAGTGGGGACGGAGTGAAAGGATTTTTACCGGGGAGTGAGGATCCTCATCTTAACTCTTGAATTTTTTTTTTCTTTTTCTTTTTCACTAGGACAAAGATAGGGATAATATTCAAAATTCTCGTGCTCGCCCCTAGCCCTATCCATGGTCAAGCTTTTGTCTCGATTATCAATTTATTTTTGATTTTTAAATAATAATTATAAAATATATTCATAAAAATAATTTTAAAATTTTGTTTAATTCTATTTAGAAGTATTAAACAAGTAGGTTAAGTCAAATTCCAATTAAGTTATTTATAATCTTGAATTTTTCAAATTTTTAATATTTTGAATTATAAATTTACTGGATTTTGAATTTATTAAAATTTAAATTATTTAAGTATTTTAAATTTTAAATTTATTATATTTCAAACTTATTGGAACTCAAGTTATTCAATTTTGGAATATTTTAAATTTTAAGTCATTGAATTTCAAATACAACAAATGTAAAATTTTAAATTAATTATAAATTTTAAATAACTTAAATTACAAATTATTAATGTTTTTTATTAATATAAACTAGGCAGAGTTAGAGTTTTGGATATATTAAAATCGAGTTATTTAAGTCGCATTAATTTTGCAACCTTTAATTCTAACTTTCCCTAACTCAAAACCCAACCCATTTATTAGATTTGCACGCCTTGATCTTTCCCCTCAATCAACTCATCCACGGTGCTCATTACAGGAGAAGAGAAATTAAAAAACAAAAAAAAAGTGGGGGGGGGGGTAGAGGGCCCTTCGGCTTCATCTTCTTTGGCGGTGTGCCTTCAGATTCTCTAGGCCATCCATCTGTCTCTCTATGCATTCGACACGAGTGGATTTGAGTTGGGCTCTCCGGTACTTATGACGACAAGCTGCGAGTGAGGTTGGCTTCTTTCGGCCCCACCCCCTTTGTCTATGCAGTCCATCTCTATGTATTGACCTTCATCTCTGACGTCATTTCGGGTCAACTTATATTTCGCTTTGACAGCCAGTGGGTTTTAGTTTGGCCAAATTTGTGGCTCGCTGTATTTTTCTTGTGAGCTGCTACCAAATTTGTCCGTTTCGAACACTGAAATTCAGTAGGCTAAAAAAGGAAGAAGAAAAGGACAAGTCTGCATCTACACCGCTACTTCTTACTCGAGCCTATTGATTTTTGAACTTGCCAGGAACGTGGTTGCTATAATGTAGAACTCAGGATATGCAGAGGTGGAGATCCCTGATCCCCAGCAGAGACGCATAAGCATCCAAACTCCTGTCAGGGACGGGAAAATGAATGGAGCTTTGAGTTTGAGACGAAAATCAGGATGACTGCTCCGGTCCCTGTCCCACCCTCAGCCTACCTTGTCGCCATTTCTACAAAATAGAACATACTAGATGTCATGTCCATGCTTCCTTCAACAGGGCGTTTTCGTTTGTTAAACTTGAAAACATCGGACGATTCAAATGAGGCAACCGCACCAATTGATACAACCACAAGAAATTTTATATTGAAAAGAACCCTTACCGATTGGTTGGAAAAAAACAAAAAATAAAAAAAAATATATAATATATATATCCAATACATTAGAATAAGGACAAAAACAAAAAGGCAAAATTCTCTAAACTTCACCATTAACACCGGCCAAAATCCAATAACCCCAGCTCAATCTATTCTTCTTATTTTGTCTGACTCAAAGTTCCAGTCTGTCTTATCCCTCATGTTTGGTAAAAATGTGCGAATTAAGGTACTTGAGTTTAAACGTCTTCTTCATTGCTGTCTTATTGGCCACTTATCTTAAGCCCCAATACATACAAACAATTCGGTACTCCCAAGTAAAATTACACCACCAAACCAGATAAGACGTGCAAATCTTCAGAACGCTACAAATCACCAACCTTAATGTTTTTAGGCTGTTGTCCAGCAGAAATTGTGACCAGATTTCTAGCTTGAGGACATACATGGTCATTGTCACATGCCAAATCACTGCATGCACCCAAGGAAACTAACATGCGGATCAGCAAAACCTCAATGCAGCTTCTAGTTCCTTCTCATCATCGCAATTATATCCCAATAAATAAGCCCGTGCTGCAAGGATACACATAAAAATTACACAAGTAAATAAAATACTTAACAAAAAAAATTCACATAAGCAAATAAAGGAGGATAACATTAAAGAGGATTCAGTTACCAAAACGACCAGATCCCATAAATGGCTCTACTTCATCAGTCACACCAACTTGTTGCTGGTCCTGATATACACGAGGGCCATTAAAAAGGAATTAGAAGAAGATTCAAACTGTTATGTAATGAAAATAAGACCCTGGTCGAGTTCCTTGGAAAATTTAAGTCATCCCCAACGCAAAAGGGGGG
Organism: Bruguiera gymnorhiza; assembly: GCA_020883675.1. Taxonomy (NCBI): domain Eukaryota; kingdom Viridiplantae; phylum Streptophyta; class Magnoliopsida; order Malpighiales; family Rhizophoraceae; genus Bruguiera; species Bruguiera gymnorhiza. Next base: position 630,097 of record JAIRCJ010000160.1, on the reverse strand, counting down.
ACAGGATTAAAAAATAGAGAGGAGCATTAGGAAACATGTGTTGCATTACCAGGATATGATATCTTGACATGGACAGTTTGAAGAGTTAACTTTACACAGATGACAAACTACTACACATTTACACTAAGCTGCAGAGGAAATCAACCGTGTACAGAGAACTTCATATTTAGTATTAGATTCTTCTCCCACAAGCCCAATCCATCAAACCTTTCATTTTAATCTCAGTTAAAAAAAAAAAAAAGAAAAGAAAGAGAGACAGAGAGAGAAACAAAATTTTTCAGTTACATTACGAGTTCAGCGCCAGTTCTGCATGTCAACAGCAGAGAATTCATAAAGAGACAAAATGCCTAATCAAATTCAGAAGAAAAAAACAAAAAAAAAAGTTTCTGCTTAAAGCCAAGTATTCCAGAAGTTACTCATTTAAGGTGCAAATAGATACATGTTATGAAGGAACCCAAAATCGTGTACTCACATGATCTGTTTCTGTTTCAGATGGTAATAACAACCTATCAAAACAACGACCAGATATTGTGCAGACCAAAAGCTCATTTGCAGGGTCCATAATAACTTCTCTGCATGTATCATCACACACTGGAAATGGGAAACAATAAAAAGGGGTCTCAATATATCATTCAACAATATGAGCCATATGACTCCCTCAAACATGCATAGGTGGGAATTTCAAACCATGAACATTTCCAGTCTTCTCACAAATGAATGCATCCCCAATTTGGTTGTATGAACATGTTTCTCCAGAACAAACATGGTTGGTAACAAACTTATCACTCAGGCCTTTACTTCTTTTCCATATAGATACTTGATCGGCAACTGACTTGTCCAAAACTGTTCGGTCATCTTTTACCTTCACACAGTCAAAAGATAAAGAGACAGTATCATTGTGAACAAGACTCTTTCTAGCAGGTATTCAATAGAAAGAGAAGCCATAAATGCATGTACCATGTATCAAATAATCTCACAAGTAATTAAGAAATAATCACCATTCAAAATGAAGGAAAGCCCTTAGAAGATTAGTTAACATTGATGGGCTATGGCTTCAGCATTATAAGGCCTAGAGATAGAGAGACAGTAAAAGAAAGAGAGGACAAATACTTTAGAAGGCAGTGAACAGTATTTGCACAAGACAATCATTTCACAAGCAATTAAAGTTTTTTGGATCTTGAAAACACAAATTAGAGATTTGAATCTTGCAATAGTTTAGCTTCTTTTGGAGCTAGTTATACAGAAAAAAAAAAAGTAATGAGGAAAAGAACAAGAAAAGAAAGACAAAATTACCTTAGAAATCTCCCGACAAACTTATAAAAGTATTCTCTATCTCACTAAAGAAAACCCATCTAAACACTATTTAAAACTAGAAACTCAAATGTCACAAACGTATCACTTGACAAATTTCTTTTTATTTGGTTTCTGACCGTCATGGGATCATCTTAATAAAGAAAAAAGTGGAGTATCATAACTTTACAGACACAAAGGTAAAAGATCAATCATAAGTTCACAATATACCAATGTGTCAGATTACAATTAGAGTATCCTGTGTTGAATAATAATGTCATGTGCACCAATTAGAACATGGTCTAATAGCAGACCAAGTAAATATTTTAAAATTCATTCAAGTGAATGCATCCTCGATATTCTTGCTTTACTTGAATGAAAAAGCCTACAAACCACTTCCAGACTCCGTGGTGAAGTACAATGTGGTAGTTGCTAGAAGTAACAAGCATGTGCTGTCTTTACAATTACATCATATGAAAAAATCATTGATGAGAGGAGCAAGGCAGATTTCAAGCATCAATAACTAGTCTCACCTGGGATGGAAGAGGTGCTTGACTCCTCTTTGCTTCCTGCATCTGGACATAATACTCCTTAAACTCAGGTGGACAGTTTCTAACAATCTTAACCATGTCCTCTTCGTCACGCTACAAAATGATAAGCAACATTTTAGAAAAGGGTTTTCTTTTCCAAAAATAATAAACATGATAACAAAATGTGTTAAGAGTGTTTCCAAACTATTCACAGAAGTAAAGTGGTTCCTGTGCAAAATCACACAACTATTTCTAAGTGTGGGGTCTAGTGGGCCAGTGACACCTGCCCTTAGTCTTATTCTGCATAACAGTACTATAGATTTCAAGGCCTGTTGGTTAAAATTTTTCAGTTAACAGGACCAGGCCTAGCCAATTGGTCCTGAACTTCATTTTACTTGCCCAAACCCACAATCCAATACAGGGGTTAGAATCAATAATGTATGGTACAAGGACAAATTAAAACCAACCAATCGTAAAGGTATATGATATTTCCAGTATAAAATCCACCAAATCATAAATATTTTCAAGGAACTTTATTCATTAAATAAACACACTGCACTCAGTTATTGTTTCTCAGAGTTCACTGCACAGATTTGCCTGCATTTACATTATAAATGTGATGCTAAGCATGTTTAACAGAAAAACAAACAGAATAGAAACAAAATAAAAAATAGACCTCGAGGTCTGTATACAAAAGGCTGGCTGTCTTATCTTTTAAAAACTATTGAGACCATGGGCCTGCCAGAACTCACATTTTCCAGCAGGAAGGCTCTCCTTTTGTTTGAAATAAAAAATGAGCCTAACATCTTTGGATGCAAGACCTCATGTTTTGCTGTGTAAGGTGTTTAAATTCCAAAACCTAAAGAAATTTCAGAATATGTTAACCACTCCACTATCACAATGTTTTCAACACCTTAAACCAGTAATTTGTTATTATTTTGGAAGAGATCCCATTGACTCTTCCTTTAAAGCAAGAGTATCTTTCCATTATGTGACTTTGGATTTAAGTTAACAGCAAAACCATATTAACAAAGAGCAGCATCTTCCAGAAATGAAGAGAATAAAATTGTTTTCACATAAACTAAGTATAGTTCTCTATAACATCATAAAAATTTAAGAACAACCCCATCCATTTAATCTAATTATTTATGTAAGAATTAGTGAAAAGATTTTGCACTTGCGAGCAGAATGAACATTTAAAATTTTTTATTTCTAATAGTAGAATGACTACTTAATAAATATAATTACAATTTTTCTTCTTCTAATCTTCTCAAGAAGTGGTCATTAACCACTATTGTCCAAGTGTCTATCCTCTAATAATAATTCATACAAATAATAATAAATAACTCTTATAACCCAAAACACTCCTAGTGAGAAAAAAGGAGTGAAATTAATGATCCTAATTTACTAGATGTGGTGACTAGCCCTATGGTAGAGTATTTATAGAAATTTTGAATCTTGAATTCTTTTTAAGTAATTTGTGTCAATTTCAACTAAATTGTACATTAATCTTTATATATTCAAAATCACAAAATCATATAATAAACTCCAAAAGTTTCCTAAACATTTTAATCAAGTCCAACCAAAACTCCATTTCATATTTTCTCAATTGTTCTTATTGTATAAGTCATTATGATCTTAACGTAATGGCAATAAATATGAATTATAATTTTAAAAAATTAGATAAATTAAAATTTTTTAATTTATTATTAATTTTTTATTTAATCAATTTATATTTCATAAATCAAAATTGACTTCTAACCACATATCATGACCATTTCAAAATTTAAAATTGTCAAAGTGATTTGATTTAAACCTTTTTGTGTGCAAACATGGTGTCATGGCCCACTAAGGACAATGACCATTATTAATTACCCATTGACAATCTAACAAGGATATATATTAAGTGTGCATTTTTTCCTGAAGTAAACTTCAGGAAAGGTAAAAATGGAAAATTGTTGAGATGGATATAATTTTCTTAAGATATAGAAAAGAGGTGAGAGAAAAGAAATTTTGCAATAAAGTGCTACCTGAATATACAGCTTCTTCCAAGCACACTCTGATGATAACTTTTTAGAAGAAGGCAATAGACCCCACCGCATACAGTACCTGCCCAAACGTTAGAAACGTGAATGATGCACATAACCAAGTGTATAAGCATATATAAGCAGTGATGATCAAAACCACCAAAGCCAATAAATCTGCACCATGTCAGTGGAATGTTAAAAGTTAAATAAAGCACAAGTAGAGCCATTTGAAGTAGTAAGATGCTGAGATTTTGATGGTGCCCTCCTTTCCTTTGAGAAGGTACAAGAAAACTCGAATCCTAAGGACCTAACAGGAAGTGAATTGAATAATCTCTAAGGAATGGCTGGATCTAACAGTGACCATGTCAAAGAAATAAACAGATTGATAATAAGAAGAAAAAGTACTTTATCTTTGGTTCAATTAAATGGAAAAAGTTTTGAGACTACAAGTAATTACTAAAAGTATTAAGCCTCATGGCCCTAACTGGTGCTGGGGTAGGCTCCAGCAGCACCAGCAGGTGCTGGGCATTTTTCCCCTGTATGCTCCAAGTCTCTCTGATGTTTGTTCTAAATTCTAAGGCAACATTACAACCCTGAGTAGCATCACTTAAAGATCACAAAGTGAAAACAGGAGTCATACATGTAGAGACAATTGATGTTAGGCAAAAGTCTTTTCTAAAACTTGAACTTGGAAAGGCAAGTGAACTCCTAAAGTTTAGCAGTTCACATAAATGCAAAAATATTCAGAAACTTCCATTTAACACAATCTAATTGATGGACACTCATTAAACAAATTAAAACAAAAAAAGGAAAAGAGCTTACACCACAACAAGTTAATAGTAACAATAGCATTAACAATAATCATATAGTACAATAAAGGAAGAAATTTTGGGGGTGAAAGCTACTAACAGGCGACGCCATAAGGACTCATCAGAAGCTGCAGAATTCAGATATCTACAAACCAGAGAGCATGCTATGAGATCCTGTTTGATATTTTACACAACCCAAAAGGAGAAAGAAAAAGGCAAACGGGTATCAATAACCATAGTAATAAAACCAGAAAGAGAAAATCCCTGTCTTATTTTTCATTTAAAATATTTTTAGGGGAAGAACAACAGGGTAGAGAGGGAAGGAAGACCTCGGAAGAAAGGAATTTGAGGATGTGGGAAAAGATCTCAGGAGGGATCTTGCTGAAGCTCCCATTCTCAGCACCCCTTGCCATTTTATTGTTTTTGTTGTTGTTGTTATTTATAATATTACAATTAAAGTAGTAACCTTTATCGTTTTCTTGGGCCTTCCCCTTCCCCTTCTCCCCTAAACAAGCTCTTTTGATTTTGGGCTCCTCCTCTTCTTCTCCCTTCTCCCCCGCCGCCTCCTCCTCCTCCACCACCTCCTGGACGGGACATCCACCATCATCGATATCAAAATCAAAATCTCGAAATGGTGACCTTACTAAAGCAGAAATAGACAAATTTATTTATCAAGAATCACGGAAAATTTTGAAAATTGAGAATAAAAGGAAAGGAACCTGGTCGGAGACTTCAGAGAGGACCTCCGATTCCAAGAACTCTGCCAAGCTCACGTCTTCGTCGTCGGAAATCGTCATGCTCCGTCGATTCCGTCACCCCCCACCTCACCTCTTTTTCTCCTCCTACGAGTTATCTGAGCCGACGACTGCCACGGTTAAGTCTGAGGATTCGCTGGCGAAATCCTCAATTTTTTTTAAATTTTCTAAAAATGCACGAACTTTTATTTTTCTTCTAAATATAGCATGATTTTTTTTTTCTAAATAAATAATAACCTCTTCGAGCGATTCTAAATTAACGATATAGTGATGAATTTTGTTAACGTAATGACAAAACAGTCAAATATGATACGCACATGTTACATGTAAAATTTTATTTTTGAGATAAAATTGAAAAAAAAAATCCAGCTTTTCTCTATTTTGGATTTTTCTCCTTCTCATTTCCTCACCTCGTGAAGGTCAGCACTCGAAACCTGTAAAAGCTATCACGTCCGATACCGTGGAAGTTATATTTATTAAAAATATATATTTTTATTTATATAAAAAATAAAAAATTTAAATTATCAATATTTTAAAAATAGAAAATTAATTTAAAAATATTTTTAAGCAAATAAAAAGAGTCAAAAATGTTTAAATTATCAATATTTAAAAAAAATAATTTCAAAATATTTTTTTAAAAAATAAAACAAAGAATTAATGTATTTTTTTAAATCTTAAATTTTTTTTATTTTACGAATTATATATATATATAGTAAGTAAATTATAATATGTATTAAATTATAATTAAGTAATTTAATATATGTTCAAATTTTAATTAGATAATATTAAAAAAATATTAATAACTTATTAAAATAATATAAATAATATAAATTATAAAAATTTATTAATTTATTAATTTTATAATTTATTAAATTAAATAAATATTTTATTAATTTGTTTTAATTTTAATAATATATACTTATATATATATTTTTTATTCAAATCTTTGTAACTGTAGAAAATTTTGATTTTCCTATATTAGTTTGCTTAGAAATAGTAAAAAGAACAATTAAATGGAGAAAGTAATTCTATGTTTTATTTTTTTTATGCTTAGATGAGATTAGAAATTGCCCACTAGATTTGTCTTTAGTTCAACTAATTTTTGCTTTGATGTATCCGAGCTCAGGAAAACCTCGCTAAAAAGGCAGGGCTTTCTTTCTCCTCCGTCTCGACCGCCTCTTCTAGGCATTTTTCTTTTTCTATTTTGCTTGATAAAAATGTAATTGCTGGACTTCCTCAAAGTAATCCTGTTAGATTTTATTTTCTCGTTAGGTTCCAATGGTTGACCCAATATTAAACATTTGGGCTTCGCTCTGTGTGTAGCATGTCTATGTAACAATGTATACCATTTTGAATCCCCACATTAATAAAATTCGTTATTATGTTATAATGATATGTTTATAATAAAAAAAAGTCCATGATACATTTAAAACAAAATGAAAAATTCATACTTTTTTGGGGAATTAACCTTTTTTTTTTCCAAGGCTTGTTTTGTAACATTATCAATTTTGTTACAAAAATAAATATAATTTTAAGTTTAGGTCTACATGTTGCATAAGTTATATATATCTAATAAATAGTATTAAAATAATAAAATTTAAGTTATTTTTTATGATAATAAATTAAATTAATTTGTTTTTAATTTAAATTTTACAAATTAAAAAATAATTAAGTAAAATTAAAACTAATCTAATTATTCATTATGATTAATATTTTTATTAAGTTAAAAGTTTTTAAATTTAAATATGTGTTGAAAAGATTAAATAAGATTAAAATTAAATGATTCCTTAAAAAATAGAGTAAATTTTATTAATATATGTCAATAATAATTAAATTTACAATCAAAATTTTAATCAAATAATATTATTATATTTAAAATTTATTTGAATAAAAATTTAATATCCAAAATTAAGTAATTTGATTAAGAAAAAGAAAAAAATAATAAGAAAAATCAAGTATACTTAATTTTATAATATGAAAAAAAGATATGCGTTAAAATTCTAATTATATTAAAATACTAAATAAGTAATTATTTGGTTAATATTAAATATTATAAATCATACAAATTTAGTAAAAATTTCTTAAAATTAAACTAATACAATCATATTGACATTTTTTTCACTTAAAAAATTACTCAAAATTATATGTTTTTTTTAATTTTAATAATATTAATATACATATAAATTTTGGTACTGTTTAACTATTACTTATGATCCTTAATCATGATATGTTCAAATGTTAAATGTAATACTTTTAGGAAAATATTTATAAGCCTTAAATTTGATTATCACTTATTTAATTTTATTTAAAGAAGATTATAAGACACTTATTATTTGTTTTTTTTTCAAAAAATAATTATTAAGAAAAATACAATATAATTTTAAGTAAGAGAAGATTAAGCATTTTATTTGAAATGAAATACTTTTTATTTCTTTTACAAAAATACAAGTAAAAAAAGTAACACAATATGATACATTTTTTTAAAGAAAAATAAAGTACATCTTAACTCTTTTATTTTAAAAATAAATCTATACATACACAAGTATATATTATTTAAATGAAAAAAATTGGTAAAATATTTATGTGACTATGCTTACTTAATTTTAAAAATATATAAATATTTGATTTAATTTCTAATTTTTTAAATAAATTTTAACAATTTGTAATATTTATGTCAATTTAATAGTTAATTTGTAGTTTTTTTTAATATTTAATATAATTAAAACTTCAAAATACATTTAATTTAATCAATTTATTTAATTATAATTTAATATGTATTATAATTTATTCAATTCTTATTAATAATTTTATATATATCTAAAATATATATAATGTAAATACTCATAATTAAAAAAATAGAAATATGAAAAATAATTTCTAAAAAAATAATCCTAAATTCCTCATTTCTAAACTTATAATTTCTTTTTTTTTTACAAAAAAAAATACTTATAAATAATTCTAAATAAAGTATGAATTATATGAGTAAGTGGTCATACTATTTGACTTGTCTAATGCATAAGTACTTTTAAATGATTAATGAATCATGTGCTTTTTAAATTTATTGGCAAATTTGTTGTAGTTTATTTTGATGAAATTTTAATTTATAACAAGAATCACAAGCACGTGAATAACCATAAAAAAGTTTTTAGAGTACTATAATAAGAGCAATTGTTTAGTAACTTAAAAAAGTGCAAATTCTACTAAAATTGAGTCATCTTTCTCAATTATGTAGTTTTACAACATGGGGTTGAAGTTTCCTTGGGTTGGCATCCTTTTATAAGAGGTATATGAAAAATTTAAACACTATTCTTACTCCTTTATGTAAATATATCAAAAAATGTGGTGATGATAATTGGAATGAGGCTACCTAAAAGAGTTTTAAGTTAATTAAGGAGAACTTGTGTTTAACGCTTATCTTAACTCTTCCCAAGAATACACTATTATAAAAGAAAAAAAGAGTTATTAGTATTTATCCTCCTACTTTAAACTTAAGTATGAAAGTAAAAGATAGTGAAGTTATTTTCACCTTATAAAGTAAAATAATCTACTAATATTGTTATACTAATCTTTATCTTTAATTAATAGAAAATCAACTTAATAAAATTAAAGAAAAGATTGAAGAAGTAGTTCAAAAAATTCCAAGACCTCTGGTTAGAATAAAATCCAATTTGAAAAGATTCATTGCCTTCTTATAATAAGTATAGAAATAAATAAAATGACTTTTCATAAAACCCCCACAAAATTATATTATCCTAAATTAACCCCAATTAACCTCTTATTAAAGGAACAATTTAAGTATAATCATGTACAATATGATGAAAGTAACATCATAAAATAGAATTTAGATGAAATGATAGAAAATCAAATTCTTATTCTACTTCATTATATGATGATATTTGTCATTACTGCAAAATTTAAAAGAGAAAATTTTGACCCCCAAATAGTAAGATTTATAGTACATGGTTTTACTAGATAGCTTAAAGGCTAATAAAATTTTTATTTATCAAATAAAGCTAAATCTTAGATATTTAATTATGTAAAAATAGAACATGTAGTGCAAATGGCTAACAGTGTTAATACACTGATTTATACAATTATTGATCATCTTATTATTATAGTTACTTTATTGGTAGACAAAACATATGAGCAACTCATTTTAGAGTAGTTGTTTGTCATAAATGATATAACAGTCTTATCCCTTAAGAGTTAAACAATTCAATGCTCACTAGAAAAGCCAATTAAGATCAATAAGTCCTTTGTTCGATGAAATTCAATAGTTTTAAAGTGTCAAATGTGTAGGGACATGTTTGTTGCAATGAATATAATGTTTGGCGTATAAGAAAAAGTTACTTTGAATCCTTTGCATTTCATCAAATAAAGGAGACATTGATCATGATTAACTTTTCTTAATGGGTTTGGATGGTTCAATTCTTGAAGTCTAAGCCCCATAACTTTTATTTACTATTGACAAGGTTTCTCCTTTCTTTACAATGGCAAATTCACACAAAATGATAATAAAATAAATATTCGTGTCAACACAAACTTATATTCATTGCGACAAGCATGTCCTTACAATTTTGGAACTCTGAATTGATTGAATTCCATCCAACAAAGGAGTTAATGATTTTGATTAGCATTTCATATTGCATTTCAATGGTTTAATTCTTGAAAGATAAGACCATCACTTCATTTTTTACTAATAAGATTTTTCCTTTCATTGTAAGAACTCATTTACTCAAAATGATCATAAAATTAATTTTTGTGTCAACATTAAAAAATACATTCAATATGACAAGCACGTCCTGACAACTTTAATATACTGAATTCTTTGAATTACATAGAATAAAAGAGACATTAATCATGATTAGCTATTCTTGCCAAGTTTAAGTGGTCTAATTCCTAAAATCTGAGCCTATAATTTTATTACAAACTTGCATTTATTATAAACTTATTAATTGAGTAATTCAGAGTATTTTTGGTGTATTTGACACACATCGTATTACCTGTGATCCTTTGAATCCATTGAATTCCATCAAATAAAAGAGATGTTGATCTTGATTACCTTTTCTTACTAGGTTGGAATGATTTAATTCTTGAAGGATGAGATTGTAACTTCATTTGTTTCTAACAAAGCTTCTTCTTTTGTTGAAAAAACTCATTCACAAAAATGATCATAAAATTAACTTTTGTAGTTACACCAAATATTACATTTAGTGTGACAAGGATTTGTATACAACTTTAATACTCTAAATCCATTGAATTTCATTTAATAAAAGAGACATTGATCATGATTAGCTTTTCCTACAACAATTGAATTGTTAAATTCTTGAAAGATGAGACCATCACTTCATTTCTCACTAATATGATTTATTCTTTTGGTTCAAGGACCCATTCACACAAAATCATCATTAAAGTAACTTTTGTCTTTACACTAATTATTATATTTATTATGACAACTACGTCCTTATAACTTTATCACTTTAAATCTAATGAATTCCATCAAGTGAAGGAGTCAAGGATCTTCATTAATTTTTTCTTATTGGGTTTGAATGGTTTAATTACTAAATGATGAGACCTTTACTCCATTTCATGTTAACAACTTTCTTCATTCATTACAAGGAATCATTCAAGGAGAATCTTAATGAAATTAATTGTTTTGGCTATAAAAATCATTATATTCATTGTGTCAAAAGAGGCTTACACACCTATTAATGAGATCCATAGCAAAGCCGATGTATTAAGTGCTTTTAAGGATCCATTAAGTATTCATGAAGGGCCAAAGACACATATAAGGGTTAAAAAAAATGAAAGAAGTACTAAATGAGCTAATTGAGGAGATTTAAGTCAACCAAGTAACGAATGGTGTAAATTCAAACTTGAAAAAAGACTAAGACTTCATTAATATGATTGGAGTACTTAATGGGTCAAGTTTAAGTAATAAAATCTTCTCCTAAGTAGGAGTTTGCTATAAAATAAAAGTGTTCCTATATTTTAAGAATATATCATTGTCTCTACTTTTAGAGTTAAGGTTGTTACTTCAGCCTATAAATAGGTTTAGGGTCTAAAGCTAGGTTTATGTTTCTTTAAAAGTCAAGATTGTACTTTTGTTAAACTTGATGTAACTTTCTTAAAGGTTTGAATTCCTTATTTTACTTATAGGTTACATTGTGCTCTTTGGGGTTCATATCAATTGGTATTAAAGTTTTACAATTTAAATTAGGTTTGCTTATCTAAATTTGAGTTTTTCTCTTATTCTTCTTCTTAGCTACATTTTATAACTTCTTATTCTTTGAATTCACCCAACCCTAGTTTATCTTTTCTTATCTTTAAATTTGTGTAAAAAAAAAACAAAGAAAACAAGACAAAGAATGAAATAGAAAAAAAAAGGCGACAAAAAAAATTTATTTTAAGGTAATAGCTCAAGGGTTTGGTCAAATTAGACACAATAACAATTTAATCCTCTTGCTTAAATCTAATTTCATGATTTATTTTCCTTTTCTATTGTCCAAGTACTTATTTCCTTTAAGTTTACTTATCTAAATTTATTTTCCTTAACATATCTTTATCGTTTTCTAATTTCTTATTTTTCATTAGGTTAATTTTATCATATTTATTTTATTTTGTGAGTTGGTTTGCCTACGATTAATCTTCTTAATTTAACTTATTTAATTCCTTAAAGTACTAAAAAGGGAAGTTAAAAGTGACAAAAGGTAAAAGTATGTGCTTATTATAAGAAAAGCTACTAGAAAGAAGTAAACATAAGGGTTGAGTAACAATCATTGAAAAAAGTACATAAGATAATGCGTATGAGGTTATTTCTAACATTTTTAGTATAGGTTAACAATATGACTTAAAAAGAAAAGGAAGTGAGTAGGGAAGGCAAAAAGGACGATTCATTCATACTTTAACTTATATAACAATAGTTTGGGCTCATAAATGTTGTGTTTGGTGGGATGAGAGATTGAATGGAGACATAAGATATTATTATAACTAATTTGCAAAAGGGACATACATGGGAATTTCCTAATGCATGAATGCAAGAGAGTCTTTGTTTCAATGATGCTGATTTTGATGATCTAGTAGATATAAAAGTAATTGCATGATCATTTTGTTTGAATGAGTTTTTCCACTAAAAGGAGATGCCTTGTTAGCAAGAAATGAGACAACATTATGAACCTTCACAAATTGAACCATATAAAATAAGATAAACTAAAATCAATAACTACTTTGTTTGGTTAAATTTAATGGATATAGAGTACCAAAACTATAAGGATGTGATTGTCACAAGAAATATATTATTTGGTGTAGTCACAAAAGTTAATTTCATGGTTAGTTTGTGCAAACAAGTCCTTGAAACAAAAGAAAAAACCTTGTCAGTAAGAAATGAAGTGATGGGCTCATCTTTCAAGAATTAAACCATTCAATCTTTATAAGAAAAATGAATCAATATCAATAACTCCTTGTTTGATTTAATCCAATGAATTTAAAGTGCCAAAGGTGCAAGGATATGTTTGTTGCAAATAATATAGAGCTTAGTGTAATCAAAAAAGTTAATTTCACTATCATTTTGCGTGAATGAGTTCTTGCAAAGAAAGGAAAATCCTTGTTAGCAAGTAATAAAGTGAAGGTGTAGGTATTAAAGAATTGAATCATCAAATCCCTATAAATAAAGTAAATCAAGATCAATAATTATATTGTTTGATAAAATTCAATAGATTTAAAATATCAAAGGTGTAAGGACGTAGTTGTTGCAAAGAGTATAATGTCTAGTTTTGACACAAAAGTCAATTTCATGATCATTTTATGTGGATGACTTCATGCAATGAAAGGTGAAGTCACATTAATAAGAAATGGAGTTATGAGCTCATCCTTCAGGAATTGAACCATTCAAACTTGGTAATAAAAGATAATCAAGAAAAATGACTCCATATTTGATAAAATTTAATAGATTTAAAGGGTTAAAGTTGCAAGGACTTACTTGCTAAAAAGGTCATTGCATGGTCATTTTGTATATATGACTCCTTGCAAAGGAAGGAAAATCCTTATTAGTAATGAATGTAGTGATGGCCTTATCCATCTAGAATTGAACTATTCATACTTAATAAGAAAAACTAATTAAGGTCTATGAATCTTTTATTTAATGGAATTCAAGAATTGAGACAAGTCTTATTATTCAAAAATAAAACCATTGCATACTTGTAAGAGAAGCTTATTATGTTGAATGACTCCTTTGTTTTATGCAATTTAATGGATTTGGATTTCGAAAGGTTTATAGATGTGCTTGTTGATGTCAATATAATGTTTATTGTAGGAACAGAGGATTATATTTTGAATGAATGAGTTCTTCTAATGAAAGGTGGAAAGTTGTTAAGAAGAAATGAAGTGGTGATCTCATTATTCTAAAATTAAACCATTCCATACTTACAAGAAAAATGATTAATGACCAATAAACCCTTTGGCAAGATTTAGAGTACCAAATGTTTACAAACGAGTTGGTTGAAAAAAAAAATATAATATTGGTTATTAGTGAAAAAGCAAATTTGAAGATCATTGTGGAGGAATGCATTCTTGCAATAAAATGAGGAGTCTTGTTAGGAGGAAATGAAGAGGTAGTCTCATTCATAAATTGAACCATTACATACATGAAACAAAATTAGGAGCCTTTGTTGGGTAGTCTCAAGTTTCAAGTAATGAATGACGAATCTATTGATTAGATGGATTTTAATGGATTTAGAGTACTAAAGGTGTGAGAATGTGGCTGTCATGAAAAAAATATAATGTTCAGTACAAACACAAAAGTTAATTTCATGATTATTTTGTGTAAATAACTTTTGCAACGAAAGAAAAAGTCTTGTTAGTCAAAAAAAGAAGTAGTTGGCTCATTCTTCAGGAATTAAACCATTTAATCCTTAGAAGAATAACTACTCAAGATTAACAACTCTTTTATTTAATAGAATTCAATGGATTTAGAGTATCAAAAGCATAAGGATATGCTCACCATAAAGTATCCATGCAAGAAAAGCAAATGAAGATAAATGACTCTTTTGTTTAATATTATTTAATGGATTTATATTATACAAAATTTATCGATGTGCATGTCATAATGACATTAATGATCATTGTAAACATGAATGTTAATGGATGCTAAATTTCATTCTAACTTTGGTTTAGAATAACTTTTTTTTTTTTTACTGATATGACTAATCCACCTTTTTTAATAACATTTAAAAATAGGTTTAAATATTTATAATGTTATTCTAGTATGTTACAAAATACTAATACATCATTAATACTAATACTAATACATAAGTATTAAATATTTCATTTATAATCTTTTAAAATTTAGAGGGTTTATTTTTTAACTCAAAAGACATTACATTTCATTCATAATGTCCAAATGATACTATAGACGTTATTTTATACTTATCTTTTTTATGGATATAGATTTGTCAATAATTAGATTTCACATCAAATTTTGAAAATACTTAAATTTCATAAAACCTATTAAACAAATCTTTCTTATTAGGTATAAAATACCTAATCCATCGTAAAGACTTATTTAAAGGTTTATAATTAATAATTAATCTTGAAACTCTTTATTTCAATTATGTAACACTTTCAATATAAAATGCTAGGTAACTCCATAAGCTATTACTTTTCCTAATAAGTCCTTTATTTAAGAAATTATCTATTTCTTTTCTACAGATCTTTAAATGCCTTGACCCTATGACTATGGGTTGAGCCTTAGTAAGAATTTGACTTTTACTAAAAGTCATTTCATATGACAATTTTACATGTTTTTTCCTATTCTAGAAGGTAGTAGGAATTTCTGCATAGACTATTGTTTCTATTCTTTTTTGTATTTCCTATATCCTAACTCGAATAACAAGAGTATTAATTTTTTCTTATAGATGTTTATTCTTGACTTCATTATGAAGAGATTGAATAAACCTCTCCTTTCTTCTTATTGTTTTTTGAAGTAAATCTATTTATTTATATTAAAAAGTAGATAAAAATTTAAAACTAATAAACTTTCTATTTATTTTTGAGAAAATCCCTTTATTATTAATCTCCTTAATAGAATACAACATATATAAGAAAAGATTTGTCAAAATAACATCTTATAACAGGTTTTTAACTAGTATGAATGGAATTTCATTACAAATTCCCTTGTTACATATAACAACTTGAGATAGTTTGTATTTAATAACAAGCTTACTTTTGTTGGTAGTGTTTAACATTTCTATTGTTTTTTAAAAGTATTTTGAAGGAACTATGTCTTCATTAATACAATTCATATCAACACGTAAATCTATTAAGACTACTATAGAAAAGATATAATTTTTATTGACTACTATAATAATCTAAGTATGTCACTTATGGATAATAACCTTATCAATTATGTTGACATATTAAAAGGTACTTAATTTTTCTTTTAAAAAAGTACTTGGAGTATTAGAAGGATCTTTGTCTTTTTCGGTCACAGATTCAAATACCAATACCTTTTCTTTTAATCCTTTTATCTCAAATTTTAACTAATTAATTTTAACTTTAAGTTCTCCAATAGAAAGTTCTATTGTTGTTTTTTTAGTTTTTGAATTAGAATGGTTATTTCTAATTCTTTGAAAAACAATTTTTAAATTGTAATTCTTTAACCTTAGTTTCATTTTGAAATAAATGAAGATATTTTTCTAATTGTTCTTTCTCTCTGTTTTTTTTAGTCTGCAATTTTATCAATAAGATTCAATATCATATTATCTTCTTTTGTGATCTAATAAGCCATTATTTTTGCATAAATCTTGATAATAGTTGCATCATCTATTACAATTATTATTAGATTCTTATTTAGTAGTGGTTTTTTCCTTAAAAATGTTTACCTTTAACTCTGATTCTTTAGATTTATATTTTGATAAGAAAATATGCATTAATAACCTTTTAAAATCTTTATCTATAGATAATTTTTGAATTTTTTATTTCATTTTACATTGATTAGAATAATAACTTATTTTTTCGCATTTATAACAAACAATTGTTTTTTTTCTTTTTTTTTTTTGCGAAATAAGCCTTTTCATTTCTTTTGATTTTTTCTTCTCATAAAAGGATTCCTTTTAAGGTATAAGTTTATAACTCTTCTTCCTAAATTTTTTAGGATATTTTATGGGTGAATAACCTATTTGTTCATAAAAGCCTCCTAAATTTTTTTTAGCCTTAAGTTTTTTCATTTTATAACTACTTATACAATTTTATTTCATTACAGAATTTAACTTTTTCACCTACCACTTTAGTGTAATTCTCCATAGGTGTAATTAGAGTAATCAATAACTCTACCATAATAACATTTTAACTTTTTACTCTTTCAAAAAATATGATAAGTAACTTAGGTAAAAATTTTTCTTTCTAAAAAATATTTTGATTATCTTCTCTAGTAAGGAATTTAGAGAAAAAGACATTTTTGTACCATGTAAAGTGAGACAAATCTGAACATCTCAAATTAACAAATTGTTCATATGTTTTGTCTACCAATAAGATAACTAAACTAATAAAATGATTAGTAATTATATAAATTAGTGTATTAATACTATCAGATATTTATACACCTTGTTTTATTTTAACAATATTAAATATTTGAACTTTATCTTCATTTGTTAAATAAAAATACTACCAATCTTTAAACTATTTAGTAAATTTATTCACTATAAATCTCGCTATTTGGGGGTCAAAATTACTTCTTTTTATGTTTGCAATAATAACAAGTATTATCATATAATAAAGTAGAATGAGAATTTAATTCTCTAACATTCCATATAAATTTCTTTTTACAATATTGCTATCATTATATTATATATAATTATACTTACATTGTTTCTCTAATAAAAAGTCCATCAGAATAGAATTAGTATAATATAATTTTATAGGAATTTTATTAAGAGTCATCTTATTAATTTACTTACTTTCCTTCTTACAAAAAAATGATAAATCTTTTTGACTTAGATTTTATTCTGATAAGAATATTTTTTAAATTTTTTCCATATAATTTTCAACTTTTATATTTTCTTTTGTAATTTCTTTCTTTTTTCCTAATATAGAAATATCTTTTTCGTTAAATTCTAAATTTTTTAACTTGTTAATTATTCTATCAGCTAATTTTATCTTTTTAAAATTTTTACTTAATATATTATAATTTATTCCTTCTAATGATATAAGTTTAAATAAAACTCATTTTTTGATTTTTAGTTTAATTAGAGGTTTCAAAAATTTTTGAGCCACTCCTTTTATTTTTTTTTCAACTATATTAAATTGATATCTTAAAATTTAAAAATAAATATTAATGTAATTTACTTATTTTATGATAACATTATTAAAGAGTACCTCTTTACATGATGAAACTATAACTACACAATTTTTTACCTTAAGAATAACATTCGCACAAAATTATAGTTTCCTAAGCAATTAAAGTTTTTTAGGTCTTGAAAATACAAATTAGAGATTTGAATCTTGCTATAATTTGGCTTCTTTTGGAACTGGTTATATAGAGAGAAAAAAAAAGAGGAAAAAAAAAGAAAAGAAAGACAAAATTATCTTAAAAATCTCTCAAAAAACTTATAAAAGTAATTTGTATCTCACTAAATAAAACCCATTTAAACATTATTTAAAACTAGAAACTCAAATGTCACAAACATATTACTTGACAATTTTCTCTTTATTTGGTTTTTGACCATCATGGGATCGTTTTAATAATGAAAAAAGTGAAGTATCATAACTTTATAGACATAAAGGTAAAAAACCAATTATAAGTTCACAATATACCAATGCGTCATATTAGAATTGGAGTTCCCTCTGTTGAATAATAATGTTGTGCACCAACTAGAACATGCTCTAATAACAAAATGAGTAAATGTTTTAAAATCCATTCAAGTGAACACATCCTTGATATTCTTGCTTTACTTGAATGAAAAAGCCTATAAACCACTTCCAAACTCCATGGTGAAGTAGAACTTGGTAATTGCTAGAAGTAACAACCATGTGTTGTCTTTACAATTACGTTATATGGAAAAATCATGGATGAAAGGAGTAAGGCAAATTTTAAGCATCAATGACCAATCTCACCTAAGATGGAAGGTGTCATGGGGCCAACCGTTTCGTCCAAATTTTTGGCCTCGTGATGGCACTAAGTTGCTCACTTAGTGTTAGCCAAACTCACGTACATTTACACGCAGAGAGACATCACTCTTATGGGAAATTTTTCTAACCTTTACTACTTAATACAAAGTACAAAGAATTGCCAAGACTGACAAGTGTTTCTCACTCTACACTTTCTCTTTTTCTCGTGTCTGGATATATGGTAGTATCCTTGGTGTCTCCTGACAGACACTTTACACACACATATATAGGTTGTATGACTTGGTTGCTAAGTCAATCATGCTTAGTTCCTACAAGCTAGGCAGAACATAAGTCTGCAATCAAAGAGAGCTTGCCACCTCGCTTGGACTGGTTCAAACCACACTTGCTGGCTACCATGTGTTCCTTGCCTCAAGGAGAGACTGCCAACACATCAAACCCATACAATCATGCCTCTCCCATGCTCTTTGCAAAGAGGGTTGCAAAGACTTAGCGGGTTCTCCCTCACGTTCCCCATGAAGTCCTCTTTTCACGGTGTATGGCCAAGAGCCTTGCCCACGCTACCACCTACCCTTCTGCTACCCAGTTCGTGTGCCGGCCCGGACCCTTGCTTGTGTGCCAATCTTGTTCGTTGCTGGTCTGGACTCTTGCCCATGCACTAGTCTTGCTCATTGCTGGTTTGGACTCCTACCCGTGCACTAGTCTTCAGTGTTGTGTGGATTCTTGCTAGCCACTCTCTCCTTAGCTAATCTTTCAAGGGAGACATGTATACCCTTCTAAAGAGTATTAGAGAATCTGGCTATCTGGTAGGAGGACACCTTGGAGTACTTGAGTGATCACTCATTTATTTAGCAGCCTGTTCGCCCAACCTGTTGCCCAATTAATGATATAACACCTTTCTCTTTTGCGCCAATACCTTAATTTGCTGTCTTATTTCCTTTGACGTGCCCGACTCACGCCATCTCCATGCCAAACACTAGCATCCCCCACCCGTTGAACCCAACATCCTCGTTGGTAAGGTTGATTGGTAGTCTTGGATCTACTGCTCAAATTGTCACAACATCATATCTTTTTCCCAACTAACCTCACTGTTTGGAGCATCTTTCCACTTCACCAAGTATTCTACTCGACGATTCTTCTTGCTTTGTCCCTGTGTCCTGTGGTCTAGAATCTTCTCTACTTGACACTAGAACTCTACTCAAATGGTTGGGGGAGCATGCCTCGTCTACCTCCTTAAAGGTTCGACCCCATCTTCCTTATGAAAGGGTCTGAAAAAGCTCATATGGAAGGTTAGATGGACCTTTAACTTTTCTAGCAGTTGCAATTGATAGGCAACACCACCAACTTTCTTCACCACCACAAATAGGCCATCATACTTGGGAATCAACCTGCGATGTACCGTTTTATTGCTAATCTTTTTCCATATTTGAGGAGTCAATTTGAGTAAAACTTTATCCCCAACTTGGAACTCAAGGTCTTGCCTTCCCTTGTCCGTATACTTATTCATGCGTCGAGCTGCTTTGTTTAGGTTGTCGTGGGCCTTATCGAAAAGCTTTTGCTTCGAATGAGCATATCGGTAGGCTACTGGACACTTCCCTCCAGGGTTTGTTCGTGCTATCTCATTTGGAGTAAGAGGCTGGTGCCCTATTGCTAGCTCAAAGGGACTTATCCCTGTTAGTGATGCTCGGTGAAAATTGTAGCAAAACTGCGTAGAATCCAGTAATTCTAACCAATTATGTTGGCTAGTAGTCACATAATGCCAAAGATACTCCTCCAATAGGTTGTTAATCCGCTTCGTTTGGCCATATGTTTGAAGATGGTTGGCAGTGAAGAACTTTAACTCCGATCTCATCATATTGAACAGAGTTGTCCAAAACTTATCTATGAAGTGAGGATCTCGATCACTCATGATATCTTCTGGTAACCCGAAGTACTTAACCACCTGCTTATAGAATAATTCAGTAGCCATCTCTGCTAGACATGAAGACGGGGCTGGAGTGAACATTACATACTTTGAGAATCGGTCAACCACCACCATGATAGAACCCTTGCTATCAACTTTTGGAAACCCACCAATGAAGTCCATCGAAACTGACACCCAGGGTTTCGTGAGAATGAGTAGTGGTTGCAATAACCCCGCTTCCTTTTGTCTCTCAATCTTGTCCTGTTAACAAACAATGCACGTCTTTACGTACACGTCAACGTCGCCTTCCATCTTTGACCAATAGTAACTATGGGCCAATAAAGTTGTCATTTGCTCCATGCCTGGATGACTAGCTCATTGGGAGTTGTGACACTCTTATAAGATCTCTTTCATAAGGTTTGCACCTTTAGGAACGTATAACCTATTACCCTTTGTATGTAACAGTCCGTCATCAAGCCAATATCATCTCATTATGCCCTCGTTCACCTGCTGCACGAGCTTTTGATATTCGCTATCATGCGGCATTTGGGCCTTGATACGGTCCAACAAGTCACTTTGCACCTTGGTGAGGGCAGCGACCACTTCTCACACTTGATGACTTAGAGCATCCGCAACTTAATTGTGCCTTCTTGGCTTATGTTCCCATACGAAATCATACTCCGCCAAGAGCTTCTACCACTGGGCTTATCTTGTGGAGAGCTTCTTTTGGGTCTGCAAGAAGGTGTTGGCCACGTTATCTGTCCACATAACAAACTTGGTACCCAGTAAATAGACTCACCATAGGCGAAGATAATGCACCACCACAAGCATCTCCTTCTCATAGGTTGAGTACTGTTACTCCATTTCCTTCAGTTTTCGACTTTCATAGGCAATGAGGTGTCCTTCTTGGATCAACATACCACCAATAGCCTTGTTGGAGGCATTAGTAAGAACTTCAAAGGACACTTCAAAGTTGGGTAGCCACAGTACCAACTCCGTGGATATTGCCGCCTTCAATTTCTTAAAAGTTTCTTGGCACTCCATGCCCCATCTCTAAGGTTGGTCTTTCTTGAGCAGGTTGGTGAGAAGGGCTACCTTTTTGGAGTAGCCTTACACAAATTTCCTGTAATAGTTAGACAAACTTAGAAAGGACCGTAGTTCCGATACTTTGGTGGGAGGTGACCATTCTACTATGACTCGAACCTTTACCTCGTCCATTCTCACACATCCTTAATTGACCTTATATTTGAAGAATTCAATTTCCTATCGGGCAAACTCACGCTTCTCCTTTTTCACATACAATTGGTGTTCCCTTAACTAAAAAAACACCAATTTAAGGTGAGTTAAGTGATTATCAAAGGATTTACTATATACAACGATATCATCTAGGTATACTACCACAAAGCGATCAATGAAATCATGAAACACATCGTTCATCAAATTGCAAAAAGTAGCAAGGGTATTAATCAAACCGAATGACATCACTAGGAATTTGTAGGAGTCATAGTGTGTGATGCATGTGGTTTTCTCTTCATTTCCTTCTGCAATTCTTATTTGCCAATACTCCAATCACAAGTCTAACTTTGTAAAGTAAGAGACTTTTGCTAACCGATTGAACAAGTTTGCAATCAATGAGATAAGATACTTGTTTTTCACCGTGACCTTGTTTAAAACCCTATAGTCCACATACATCCGTAAGGAGCCATCATACTTCTTTTGGAATAACACAGGGGCACCGAAAGGGGTTTTGGAGGGCTGGATCAAGCCTATATCCAACAACTCCGACAGCTGCTTCCTCAATTCCGTTAACTCCATTGGACTCATGCGATAAGGGGCCTGAGCCGAAGGTCTGGAACTTTTGGCAGCTCCAAAGGCATCACGTTTACATAGTCTCCCAATAGCTCAGCAATGTTGTCAGGCACCTCGATGGTTATCCCATCCTTGATTTCAATCAAGGCCGCTAAGTAGGTGATTTCTTCTTTCTTCAGGCCATGCTCAACCTACATTATTAAAATCATACCACCCGACTTCCTCCCAGCACCAACTGGAGAAGTGATTTCACCCGCAACAAAAATATAGATGGTTTTCATACATGATCATTAACCCACTCAAATGTGGCAGTAATGCAACTTTTGCATATGTAAAGAACTCAACACCCAGTATGATATTGAAGTTATCCAATGACATAATTATAAAATTAAGATTGCCACTCTAATTACCAATGATTACTTTTACGTCTTTGGTCATGCCAAGCACCTCACGAGCTATCAAATTGACTGCCTTGATTCGGCTGCTACTCTTTGTGACCTTTAGGCCCAACGACCTTACCATTCATTTGACAACAAAGTTGTGAGTGGCGCTACTATCTACAATTGCCATCAACTCCTGATTGCCAAGCCCGATCTTCACATACATTATGCTGGCCTATGGTGAACGTTCCCCTTGAACCGCATTCACCAACTGCAAAGAATTGATATAAGAGGGTCTGACATCATTTGCCCCCTCCTCGACAACCATAGCACTCAACTTTTCCCTCTTCGAGCATTCCCTAGCACAGTGAGGGCCATTACAGATAAAACAACCATAATTGGACTTGTCTTTACCTTAGTCCCAAAAGACAGCTTTGCCTTTGTCCTGTTGTTTATCCTTCCTCTTGCCCTCCTTCTTTTTCCCTTTGTCTCTAGGTTGTTGCTGCTGCTTTCCCCCAACATCGCCATCCATGGATTTGTTGAGTCAGAAATCGACCAACACATCTGTTCCCCTTCAAAGGCCTTAGGTTCAGGGACTTTCATTCTTCTGAAAGACTCGGCAGCACCTTCAGATTGGCTGCCTATGGCCTTCTTGAGGATATCGACATCCTGTTCCATATCACCAAAGGACTGCACTCAAGCACCATCAAGACTATCATAACAAGTTTATAAGAAACTTACAGATTTTTCCAGTTCGTCTATCCTTGCCAAGATTGAGAGAGCTTGATCCTCCAAGGCATCATCGAGAGTGCCTTCTCGATCCTTAACACCCGCTCACAAACTGCATCAAGTTCCAATCCTCCAATCATTGATCAAACTTACTTTGATACCAATTGTAACGAGGCCAACCGTTCCGTCCAAATTTTTCACCTTGTGATGGCATTAAGTTGCCCACATAGTCTCAGCCAAACTCACGCACACTCACACGCAGAGAGACAACAACACTCTTACGGGAAATCTTCCCAACTTTTACTATTTAACACAAAGTATAAAAAATTGCCAAGACTGATAAGTGTTTTTCACTCTATACTTTCTCTTTCTCATGTCTGGATCTATGTTAGTATCCTTAGTATCTCTTGACAGACATCTTACACACATATATATAGGCTGTATAACTTGGTTGCCAAGTCAATCATATTTAGTGGGGCATTCCCAACTACTTCTTATAAGTTAGGCAGAAGATGGATCTGCAATCAAAGAGAGCCTGCCACCTCGCTTGGACTGGTTTAACTTACACCTGTTGGCTGCCATGTGTTCCCTGCCTGAAGGAGAGACTACCAACACATTAGACTCATGTAGTCATGCCTCTCTCATGCTCTTTGCAGATAGGGTTGTAGAGACTTAATGGGTTCTCCCCCACGTTCTCCATGAAGTTCTCTTTTCATGGTGCATGGCTCAGAGCTTTGCCCATATTGCCACTTGCCCTCCTACTGCCCAGTTTGTGTGCCAGCCCGGACCCCTACCCATGCGCCAGTCTTATTCATTGTTGGTTCGGACTCCTGCCCGTACACCAGTCTTACTCATTGCTGGTCCGGACTCCTACCCGTGCACCAATCTCTAGTGTTGCTATATGGGTTCCTGCTAGCCACTCTCTCCTTGCCTAATCTTTCAAGGGAGATATGCATACCCCTTAAAGAGCATTAGAGAATCTGGCTATCTGGTAAGAGGATACCTTAAAGTACTTGAGTGATCACTTATTCAGTTGGTAGCCTGCTAGCCCAACCTGCTAGCCCAACCTGCTAGCCTAACTTGCTTGCCCAACCTACTAGCCCAACCTGTTGCTCAACTGGTGATCTAGCATCCTTCTCCTTTGCATTAATGCCCAAACTCGCTATCTTATTTCCTTTGATATGCTCGACTCATACCAAACACTAGTATAAGGCATTGCCAGCTCCATGCCAAGTACTGACATAAGATATTTTCAATACTTATATTTTGCATTGAGGACTCTAAGGGACTAATAGAAGGGGTGGTTGACTTCTCATTGCTTCATGCATCTGGACATAATATTCTTTACACTCAGGTGGACAGTGCCAAAAAAATCTTAATCATGTCCTCTTTGTCACACTACAAAAAGATAAGCAACATTTTAGAAAAGGGGTTTTCTTTTCAAAAATAATATAGACATGATAACAAAATGTGTTTAGAGTGTTTCCAAACTATTCAATGACGTAATGCAGTTTCCGTGCAATAGTAACAATAGCAGTAACAATAATCATATAGTACAATAAAGCAAGAAACATTGAGAGGTGAAAGCTACTAACAGGCGACGCCATAAGAACTCATCAGAAGCTGCAGAATTCAGATATCTACAAACCAGAGGGCATGGTATGAGATCCTGTTTGATATTTTACACAACCCAAAAGGAGAAAGTAAAAAGCAAACGGGTATCAATAACCATAGTAATAAAACCAGAAAAAGAAAATCCCTGTCTTATTTTTCATTTAAAATATTTTAAGGGAAGAACAACAGGGTAAAGAGGGAAGGAAGACCTCGGGAGAAAGGAATTTGAGGATGTGGGAAAAGATCTCAGGAGGGATCTTGCTGAAGCTCCCATTCTCAGCACCCGCTTGCAATTTTGTTGTTGTTATTTGTAATATTTCAATTAAAGTAGTACTCTTTATCGTTCTCTTCGGCCTTCTCCTTCCCCTTCTCCCGTAAACAAGCTCTTTTGATTTTTGGCTCCTCCTCCTCTTCTGCCTTCTCCCCTGCCGCCTCCTCCTCCTCCAGCACCTCCTGGACGGGACATCCACGATCATCGATATCAAAATCAAAATCTCGAAATGGTGACCTTACTAAAGCAGAAATAGACAAATTTATTCATAAAAAAATCAAGAAAAAATTTGAAAATTGAGAATAAAAGGAAAGGAACCTGGTTAGAGACTTCAGAGAGTCTTAGGATCTTAACAGAAAAGAAATAGATTGTGTGAGAAAGAAGATAGAAAGAAGCAAAAAGAGAACAAAACAAAAGTGAAAGAAAGAAGAAATTAGAATTAGGAAAAAATAGAAAAAAATAAGTGAAAGAAATGAAATTTTAAATTAATTTATTATATATTTATAATAAATAAATAAATAAATATATATATATATAAATTAAATTTTATTATATATTATAAAATTTATTATTTTATATTATTAGACTCCTCTCCCACTATTAATTGACTTAACGTATGGATACTTCCAGAGAGGATCTCCGATTCCAAGAGCTCTGCCAAGCTCACGTCTTCGTCGTCGGAAATCGTCATGCTCCGTCAATTCTGCCACCCCCCACCTCCCCTCTTTTTCTCTTTCTACGAGTTATTTGAGCCGACGATTACCACGGTTAAGTCTGAGGATTCGCCGGCGAAATCCTCAATTTTTTTATAAATTTTCTAAAAATGAACGAACTCTTATTTTTCTCCTAAATATAGCATGACTTTTTTTTCTAAATAAATAATAACCTCTTCGTGTGATTCTAAATTAATGATATAGTAATGAATTTTGTTAATGTTCAAATATGATACATATTATGATATAGACACGTCACCTCTAAAGATTTATTTTTTAGATAAAATTGAAAAAAAAAATCTATCTTTTTTATATTTTGGATTTTCCTGCTTCTCATTTCCTCATCTCGTGAAGGTCAGTAGTCGAAACCCATAAAAGCTATCATGTTCGATGCCGTGGAAGTTATATTTATTAAAATAAAAAAATAAAAATTTTAAATTATCAATATTTTAAAAATAAAAAAATAATTTTAAATTTTTTAATAAAACAAAAAGGGTAAAAAGGTTTAAATTATCAATATTAAAAAAATTAAAATACTTTTTTGAAAAACAAAACAAAGAAATAACTTTATTTTAAAAATTATTTTTTTATATTTTCATATATTTTTATATTTTTTAATAATATATTATATGATATATATATAATTATAAATATAAATTAGATAAATTATAATACATATTAAATTATAATTAAGTAATTAAATATATGTTAAAATTTCAATTATATTATAATTATTAAAAATTAACAAATATTATAAATTATAAAATTTATTAATAAAATTAAAATTAAATATTTATATATTTATAAAATTAAATAAATATATTATTAATTTTTTTAATATCAATAATATATATTTACATATTTATAAATATATATTTTTTATTCAAATATTTGTAATTGTAGAAAATTTTGGTTATACTATGTTAGTCTATTTAAAAATAATTAAATGAAGAAAATGATTTTATTTTTTATTTTTTTCTTTTATTTTTATGAGCTTAGAAATTGTGTAATAGATTTGTCTTTAATTTGACTAATTTTTATTTTGATGTATCTGAGCTCAGGAAAACCTCATTAAAAAGGGCGGAGCTTTCCTTCTCCTTCGTCCGGGCTACCTCTTCTAGGCATTTTTCTTCTTTTATTTTGACTTGATAAAAATGCAATTACTAGGCTTTCTTAAAATAATCATGTTAGATTTTGTTTTCTCATTAGGTTCCAATGTTTGACCCAATATTAAACATTTGAGCTTCACTCTCTATGTGGCATGTCTATGTAGTAATGTATACCATGTTGAATCCCCACATTAATAAAATTCGTTACCATGTCATAATGATATGTTATAATACAAGAAAAAAAAAGGGTTCATGATACATTCAAAACAAAATGAAAAGTTTATATGATTTTAGGGAATTAACCTTTTTTTTTTCGAAGACTTGTTTTCTAATATTATCAACTTTGTTACAAAAATAAATGTAATCTTGAGTTTAGGTTCACATGTTAAATAAAAAATATATATCTAATAAAATGTATTAAAATAATAAAATTTAAGTTATTTTTTTATAATAATAAATTAAATTAATTTATTTTTTATTTAAATTTTATAAATTAAAAAAATAATTAAGTAAAAATTGAAACTAATCTAATTATTGATTATGATTAATATTTTTATTAATTTAGAAGTTTTTAAATTTAAATATGTGTTGAAAAGATTAAAAAAATTGAATGATTCATTAAATAGGATAAATTTTATTAATATATGTCAATAATAATTAAATTTATAATCAAAATTTTAATTAAATAATATTATTATATCTAAAATTTGTTTGGATAAAATATTTAATATCTAAAATTAAATAATTTGATTAAGAAAAAGAAAAAAATAATAAGAAAAATCAAATATACTTAATTTTATAGTGTAAAAAAAAGATATACGTTAAAATTTTAATTTTATTAAAATACTAAATAAGTAATTATTTATTTAATATTAAATATTATAAATTATGAAAATTTAATAAAAAATTCTTAAAATTAAAAAAAATCTTAATATATTGACATTTTTTCACTTAAAAAATTATTCAAAATTATATGTTTTCTTTTAATTTTAGTAATATTAATATATATAGATTTTGGTACTGTTTAACTATTACATATAATCTTTAATCATTACATGTTCAAATGTTAAATGTCATACTTCTAGAAAAATATTTGTAGGCCTTAAATTTGATTATCACTTATTTAGTTTTTATTTGAGGAAGATTATGAGGTGCCTATTATTCGTATTTTGTTTTTCAAAAATTAATTATTAAGAAAAATACAATATAATTTTAAGCAAGTGAGGATTAAATATTTTATTTGAAATTTAATACCTTTTATTTCTTTTACAAAAATACAAGTAAAAACAGTAACGATACATTTTTTTTTAAATAATGTACATCTTAACTTTTTTGTTTTAAAAATCAATCTATATGTATGTACATATTATTTAAATGAAAAACAAATTGATAAAATATTTATGTGATGATGTTTATTTAATTTTAAAAATATATAAGTATTTGATTTAATTTCTAATTTTTTAAATAAAATTTAACAATTTGTAATAATTTACATCAATTTAATAGTTAATTTGTAATTTTTTTAATATTTTAATATAATTAAAATTTCAAAATACATCTAGTTTAATCAATTTATTTAATTACAATTTAATATGTATTATAATTTATTCAATTCTTATTAATAATTTTTATGTATGTCTAAAATCTCTATAATGCAAATACTCATAATTAAAAAAATAATAGAAATATGAAAAATGATTTCTGAAAAAATAATCCTAAATTCCTCCTATATATTTTTAAAATGGAAAAAAATATTTCTAAACTTATATTTTTTTTTACAAAAAAATACTTATAATTTAAGTATATTTTTTCCCTTTTTATTTCTTAAAATAGACAAAAAAATATTACTCTCAAATTTATTTTTCATTTTTTAAAAATAAATATTCATAAATTATATCTCTTTTTATTATATTCATGTAAATATAATATAAATAAATATGTAATTATTAATAAATATAATAAATCTGTATTTTGAGTAGGTTTAATAGTAGTATTTATAGATAAACACAAACCCTTTTTCATTTTAGTGTACAATTAGGTAAAAGTTTTCATTTTATTGTGAACTATGTTTATATAAATAAAATTGAATGGTTACTTAAAATTGAAAAGTAGCTAGATTAAAAAGGGATTTTGTTTTTTGCTTTTTAGGGAGTACTATTGCTATTTAATTTAAAAAAGTAGGGTGTTAAATATTTGGTAAAATTTTTAAAGATCATAATTTATTGATAAACTCCTTTAAAAATAACTAATAAGAAAAAGTAGTATTTGGTTACTTTTTAGATGTAACCATAATTAATAAATTGGTATATGATCTAAATAATTTCAATAATAATATTTTAGATACTTAAATATCTTTTCTATCTTTATCTTTTTTATCTTTTTCACAATAAATAAAAGTCCTAATAATTATTTTAATAATTTACAGTAATAGATAATATTACTTTAACCAAACAATAACAATAATCAATGATACTAATTAATAATCAAGAATAACAATTAACAAAAGTAGCAATAAAAAGTTGTTAAAATTATCTATATTGGAAAACTTGTATATCCTTTGCATGTTGTTTAAGTCCAAACACAAACTTACATTTGAATAATCAATAAATATAACCATGGAGCAATAAAGGAGATAAAAGGAAATGCTTTAGCTTTACTTGGTTTTTTCATTTTTCTGTGTCACATTTTTAAGTTATTTCTTTCATGATATGAATGCTCCCTTGTTTTGTAGAATTCACAAGGTAGTAGATTAAGTTGTATAAGCCTCCAATCATAGATTTGACAAGGAATGATAGTTTATGTCTTATAAGTTTATTCAAATTTATCCTTTTTTTTGTAAATAAAAAAAAAAACAAAGAATTGGATAACTTTGATTCAAAATTTAATTTCTTTTTCTGTTATTCCCCTATTTTATCATGCATGTTTTTTTTTTTGTTTATAACACTAGTTGAAGTTGTTTATAAAATTGGACATTGACTTGGTAGAAAGACGTAGCATTTGTCTTAAACATGAAAAACTAGTTTTTCTTTCTTATTCCTTCTCCACTAAGAACATGCTTAGCAATAAAATCATTAAAAACTTGAGTGGACTCTTTGAAGACAATATCAATCATTTTGTTCAACTAGTATCTTTTAGGTAATTATATATTTTTTTCCCATTTTGTTTTGATTACTTGCCCTTTTTTTTAGGTATCTAATGTTTTTTGTTTGATATTTTATCTCCTTCTTTTGTCAAAAATAGATTGCAAGATAAGCTATTAGCAATTCTCTCACTACTTTTCTTTGTATTTCCCATTGTTCCTCTTAAATGAAAAGAGCCTAATTAAAAGAAACTTAATGCCTTATTTTTCCTTTTATTAAGTTTTGTTAATGTTGTTCATTATCTGTTTGGATGCCAAAATTATTGGATTTCAACTACTTACTATCATTGGGTACCAAAAACATTGGAAACCTAAATGAGTTTTGCAAAAATTAAATATTCAATCAAATTGTGATTAAACTTGTTGATGTGTGTGTTTATGTTACAAATTATATTTTTTCTTGATTTTTGTTTTATATATTAGTGGAGGATTAAGGATATCTTTATTAGTTGATAAGGATGACATATGTTGGAAAGGGGTAGTCTTTAGAAACCTACTTCTTAAGTTAGAAGAACTAACAATTTGTTTCTTACTGGCATAATAGGATTGGGAGGAAAAATCCATTAAACCAATGTCATCTTTACCAACCACGAACTATTATAAAAGCATAGTCCTACCCCTTCAGAAAAAACCTAAACCATAGTGCAGGCATTCTCTATCTCCCTTTAGATCGAGAGAGAGAGAGAGAGAAAGAGAGAGGGAAATTCCTTCTTTTTAAAAGCTATTGATTAAAGTTCTTTCAATTTCTTGTTATTGGATCTTTACCAAGATACCTAAAAATAATGAAGAAGGAATGACGACTATTAAGGTTTACTCAAAGAAAGCCATGACAATTAGTTAGTAGTCACTTCGTCTAAAACCTTATTGAGTGCAAAATATAGCTATGACAAAGGGCATCTACACTGAGTCTGTTCTTAAAAGGTAATTAACAATGTTTATAAAGTTCTTGATTTTTCTCTCTTTAATTTATGCTTTTGTGATTGTGGACATTGTTTTATGGTTAATTATACATGTTTCTGTCTATAGTGGATATGTTATTATTATTATTAATTTTTTTTGATATGAGATGTTGGGTTTTTTTAATCTTTTATTGATCTATGCTTATTTCTTTATTTCTTGCATTAGATTCTTTTGATTTCATTTTTCTATCTAGGATATTTTTTATGTAGAGAAAAATAAGAGCTAGCTCGATTATACATGTGGAAGTACAAGAATAATAAGATAATTGGAAGTTATAGTGAATTGAACATTTGAATTATTTCAATTTTATTTTGAATTTGTAAATTGCTAAATTCTAGATTTTGTAACCATTAAGGATTAGTATAATAAGTGCATGAGAAATGACATGTGAAAAGTGTAAACAAATCTTATTTTTTTGATATTAAACTTCCATCTCTTCATCTCTACAACTCTCATCCTTTATTCATCTCTCTCTTGAAATTCCTCTATGGTCTCCATTATTAATTAAGCTCAAAATTAATTCACCACCAATCTTTGAATCCCACTTAATTTACTCCAAAAATAGTTCTCCTTACATTAGTGGTATTAGAGCTTGTGATCATGTTACTTATGGAGAAATTCTTTGCTACTTATGTTTTGTTTCCTTTTTTTTTTTGGATGCTATATCTATTAGTTGTTTGTGAAAGGGACCTTCCTCTACTTCTTGTGATGTGTGAGAACCATGGCAACTTCAACAAATTGATCTTCCTTCTGGATCCACGAAGTTAAGCTTTGCAACATTAAGCAACATGGTACGATTAAGGATTACATTGTTCAGTTTCATTCTTTTTACGATTTGAGTTCCTTACCTACAAATTATGTAGTCAATTGCTTTGTTTTTGGATTAAATCTAGAATTGTAGGAGCATTTGAGCTTATTTCCCCATAAAATCTTTAATGGCACATGTGTCTTAGCAAAATTGTATGAAGCTACTTTAAAATTCATACATCCATAAGTACTTCCACAAGCCACATATGCTTCATCACCTAATGTCTCAGTTGCCTTTTAAAATGTTAAAGTCTAAAGGGTTAGTGTGTAGTATCTTAATGCTAGAAGAATTTCTAATTTGTGCCTTTAGTATAATAGTCCTTATGGACATTGTAGCAATAATCATAACCTATTGTTGGAGATCAATGATAAGAATATTGACTCAACTATTATGAGTAGGGAAGTTAGTAGTTAGTGGGAAGGCATCAAGCATTGGTGGTAAAAGAGGAGCAGGAGTTCGTGATGAATGTTTGGTTACTAGATTTATTGACAATGAAGCTTCATTAGTTACCGATGTTGCTACAATTGACAGGAGCATAAAAAAAATTTGATAGTAAGGAAGTAGGAATGGAAGAGTGGGTGGTTTTACTTCTTGAAGTGCCTCATGTTGAATTCATTTGTATGGAACCTGATAACTTGGGAAGGACAATTATAGAGGTTTTTAAATAAACACTTGATGTGCTAAAGCCTTCTCCCTTAGACTTTCTTATTACATGAGTGATTGTTAGTTGTTTTGGCCTTCTAAACAAATAAACAATTATTTCTAATTTGGAGACTTTATTAAGAGGCATTATTTTCTTCTATAGTGATGGCTTGTGTCTGATTAATACCATTAAACTATTGCCTATGAATACTCCACCACCTTAGGTAAAAGATAAGAGGTCACAACAAGTGCTAGGAGGGCACAACAAGTGCTTAAAGGTCCTAAGGAAAATATTGAGGGCCAACAAGGACCTATGGTGTGATTATAATGAAAAAGTATGTAATTTTGGAAGTTCCTAAGAATGCACTAACTTTTATAGGGGTTTCAAACTTTTCCAATAAGAGAGTTTGCCTTTTGTGCCTATCGCTCTTTGTCATGGTGCTCCTACAATACTTAATTTTGCTAAGTTAAGTTCCTTCTTTGATATTCTTGCTTGCATTGATACATCATTCCCTTTACATAATGTGTATGTAAGTAGTTTGTAGTAGAGAGAGAAGAAAAGCTAATATTGTCTCATTCATAAGTTTTTTAGCTTACTGAGGTAAAATATTAACACTGGGTTTGGTAGGTTCCTTCTCCAATTTGACATAATTATGGATAATGAGTTCTTTGATTCTCAAAACCATGATTTTACACATTTAATGGTTGCAACACTTTCCATACTAATAGAATCATTTTGTGAGAAGGCTACATAATGGTCTAAATTCATGCCATCAATTGTATTGATTTATTGAGATCAATTGTGGTCAAGACAAACATGTCATATGGCTTTATGTGTAGGCCTATTAAACTACTTCAATCATAAACCTTGACTTTTAGCCAACAAATTGGAGAACCTATGTTTAAAACCAAGGTTTACAACATCCATTTATCCTTGGGATAAGTTGTATTGATTTATTAAGACAAGCATGACTTGTGGCTTTATGTCTAGGCCTATTAAACTACTTTAGTCACAAACCTTGGCTTTTAGCCAACAAATTGGAGAACCTATGCTTAAAATCAAGGTCTACAACATCCATTTGTCCTTGGGAAGAGCAAGAGACTACAATGGCAAATGACTTAATCCTTATCATGGACCGAGATAACTATCACCTTCCCAATTGTTATTGATTGTATTAAATATAGGTGGAAATTAGCATTTATGTGTGATACATGTTTGGTTGTGAGTTCATGTCCAAGAGATGCCTTCATTAGCAATATATTCAATGGTCAGCTTACATACATAATTAGTGATGTAGGAGTTGCAATTTTTGCTGTTGTGTGTGATTTTCATTCTTTGGTGATGCAATGGGGCATTGGCTTTTTGAAGTAACAAGTTTGCTAGTATTGTAGTAGGTGACTGGGTTCTAAACCTTGCTAGTAGCATGTGTTAAGGACTAGGCTACTGCCCCTTAAAAGAGTTAGTATTTTAATACCATGAATTATAAACCTAAATTAAAAGGGTTAGGTTGATTATGAGTTTGTAACTATTTTAATCCTTATATCATTTATGATAGTAGATATAGTCATAGTCTTAGCAACAAAGGTTATGGTTTGGTTTGGTTATTATCTAAATGGGGTTTTTGGTCTTATTTTGCTCATGTAAGAGATTATTGGATACAACAATGATTGGATTGGATTGGAAGTCTTGGATGGCACTGGCAAAATTTTAGATATTTACAATGGCTGCATAAACAAGTTAAGTAATGTAGAAGAGCCATTTGGTACTTATTCATCTATTAAGGTGTATGCTGTGATTTTGTTGCAAGTTAAAGAATTAGAAGTCCTTCCTATAGATAAATGGTACAAAACCTCCTTTAAAGCCTATGCCATTTGGTAATCTAGAAGAATTATTAAAAGCCTCGATGGAGTTAGTATCCAAAGAAAGACTTTTGGAAATGATGACCTTATTACTTCAACAAGAGATGACCCCACAGGCAAGTCAAGCTGAAAATGGTCAAGGTCATGATAATGATGACATTATGCAAGATTCACAAGATCCTTATAAGTTGTTAAAAATGACAAACTACTTTTGGTAAAAAAGAGGCAAAGATGCCTGACAAGCAGCTTTTATTAAAGCCACTTTAGGAAAAGCAAGGAATCAAGGACAACTTTACTTATGAAAAGAGATTTCTCCTATGATGGTTATCTTTTTTTTTTTTTCCAGTATAAATAAGTCCCATTAAGACAAAGAATAGTAGAGTCCAATAGTTGTTTGTATTAGTTTATATTCTTTCTTTCTTATCACTTGTAATCTTCTTTCTCATTTATCAATTGTAAAATATAAGCTTGTATTGACCATTGTTATGAAATGAAAGTTTTATTTTTGTAAGTCATTTAATTTCATTGATTGCTTAATTATTGTTATTAAATTGCTTGCTAGCTATAGCTTTTTGTAAATTAGTTCACTACTATCGTTAGTTATTGCCAATTAAATTCCTATGTCTTCTTATGTGTTGCCAAGACTTGTATCATTAGACTTGTTATGAATATTGCAAATAGCAATTGAATATCACAAAAAACCTCTAAATTTATTTTTTTGCCATTGTTGCCACTATTTCCTATAAGGCATTTATTAATGCCACCAAATGCATCATTGCCATTGTTCACTATCACTGCATGGAAGCCATTTCCTTTGGAATGACTATTCACTGATCTACGTGTTTTTAGGCACCACATGCCAAAATTAGTTAGGAATAACTAGAAATGCCTACCCAACTTTTTACCACCACTTGTTCTATTGCTCCATCGTCCATCTTCCACAACAAACTAGTTTAGGAAGGACTAGTGACCTTTAATATGTTCAACCTTGATGATGACATGTAAGGTTTGTGCCTTGATATTGTTGTTCTACTGATTTTTTGTTTGAAAGCTGGCGTGCCTTTATAATGTGACATTAATGGATCAAACCCACATTGTAAGAGCCATTACATCATCATCTCATCACATACACTAAAATGATATCCAAGCCTTTTAGTATGACACAAATAATCTTAGGAGTGATTTTCCATAATTTTCTAATAAATTAAACTCATTTTTAAAAAGTTTGACAAGTTTATTTTTCTTGTAGATTTTATTTTATTTTATTTTTAACATAAAGGAGGATTGTGAGGTACCTCTTATTTTAGGGATACTTTTTTGAGTTACATGTAAAAGTTTAATTGATGAGCTACAAAGAAAGTTAATCCTTAGAAGGCAAGATAAAAAAGTCACTAGTAATGTTTTTGAAGCTATTAAATATCCCTTTAATGATGATATTGGTTTTGCAATAAATACTTTTGATCATGAAGTTAACTCTTCTTTGATAGATTTGGCGAAGGAGAAATTTTTAGAGTTTTGAAGGAGCATATGAAAGCCCAAGGGTAGACCATAGTTGACATCAAGGGAATCAATCCTTTCATTTACATGCACAAAATTCTCTTGCAAAAAGGCTATAAGCCCAACACTAAAGAAGGCTAAACTTGAGTATTCAAGATGTAGTAAAGGATGAGGTGGTTAAATTACTCAATGCATGTATAATCTATTCTATTTCTAATAGCTCATGGGTAAGTTTAGTTTAAGTAGCATTTAAAAAGGATGGTATGATTATTATGAAGAATGATACAAATGAATTGATTTCTACTAGGACAATGATTGAGTGGTGGGTTTGTATGAATTATAAAAGGTTAAATGATACCTCTAGAAAAAAGGGTAAAG
This sequence comes from Bruguiera gymnorhiza, assembly GCA_020883675.1. Lineage (NCBI taxonomy): Eukaryota > Viridiplantae > Streptophyta > Magnoliopsida > Malpighiales > Rhizophoraceae > Bruguiera > Bruguiera gymnorhiza. The sequence goes on along the minus strand of JAIRCJ010000160.1, from coordinate 593,755 downwards.
TGATTATTTGGAGTTAATTTATTTAACTTTTACATATTTTACTTTCTTTTGTATGAAAGGGGCAACGTGAATATTTGGAGTTAATTTATTCAGCTTTTACATATTTCACTTTCTTTTATAAGAAAGGGGCAAAGTGAATATTTAGAGTTAATTTGATCTATAAATGTGAAGAATTATTGATGGGGGAGTGAAAAGAAAAATAAGAGAATCCTTAAAAGGTGTCCTTTTCAAATTTAGAGATTTACTTGAAGAGAAATCTTATTCCAATAAGGAAATAAAAGCTAATTAAGATTTTGTCTCCATTTTGATTGAGCAATATTTAGTATTTTGGCCAAAACTTTTGCTACACAAATCCAAATTAAGAGATACTTTTCACCAGAGAAAGTTAAAAGATAGAGCTGCAACTTTGTAGTTTATGCCAAATTGTGAATCAATTTTGAAAAAGGAGATGTTTGAGTTACAACTTATGGGGCAAAACATTTTCAAAAGTTAATTAGAGATAGGAAACCCTATTTAACAAAAGATTACACCACACTATAAAGGAGGCACAAAAAAGAACAAAAGGATCATGAATGGGGTAGAATAAAAAACATACAAGAAAAGAAAAATATAAAGTAAGGTGGAAAGATCAAGAGAAGAAGAGTGATGACATCTTTAAAGGAGTGATTCTAGAATTTTTTTATTATTCTATTTTCCCAAAACTCTTCTTGTTTTCAATGTTTCACTTGGTTTGTATTATTTTTAGGAAATTAATTCTCTTAGCTAGGATTACATTGTAGCCTAACCATAGTTATGTAGTTTTCTTTACTTTAAAAGTCTAGTATCTTTTATTCTTGTTTACTTTTATTGTTTAACTTTTATTTTTTTTTTAGATTTTATTTGTTCTTCTTAGTTTCTCAAATTTTGAAATAAAGTTAGGATTGACAAGCATTTGGTTCTTGTTACTTACAATCCTTATGGGATGACATTTTATTCATTATCTTTATTACTTGAATGACTAGTGCGTTAGTAGATATTCATGCACATTAATCACCTCACTAGTACACTTTTGAGCATCCTTCTTTGCCTTCTAGTCTTTCTAGAAGAACTATTATGCCAAAGACACCACCTTTTGCTCAGTGTGATGAGGAAATTGAGACTATCTTAGATGATAAGCACGATTCTTCTTATAATAGAGGTTTTTGTCACTATCTTGTCCAATGGAAAGTGTTTCTTGTTTCTGATTCTATTTGGTTTCCTAAGAACAAGCTTTATTCCTTGTATCTTACTTTTGCTTGATGCTTACTTGGTGTCTACTTTGATCGATCATGTTCTTTTCAAGTGGATGGGAATGATGCAATTGCTAATAAGAGCAAATATTTCTAGAAGCAATATTTTAAAATATTTAGGAATTTATAAGGATTCTCCAATTTATTGATATTTATCATGTTTCTTATTTTATTATAATTATCTTTTTGATATTATTTAGTTATTTACTATTTCATCCCTTAGCCATCTATATAAATAGGGATTAGTGTTATTTTTATCATTATACCTATTATGAATATTGCAAAATTCTATTGAATATTAAGTTGAAAGTTTGATTTATGATGGATTCTTGCATTTGTAGTATGATTTTAGGTGAATTCTTGTTAGTTCTTTCTTCTTGTTGTCTTACATCATAAAGCTCTTAAACTAAAATCACACACTTAATCACAATCACAGAACATAGAAAAAGGGAAAAATAGAGAAGCCTTAAGGGAGAGGGGCAACAAGAGCAAATAAAAAAGAAATAAATCTAAGGATAAAGCCTACAAAATCAATAATGAAACATATTAAGTTGGTTTAGGAACCCAAAAGAATAAGGATAGTTGATCAGAAGGAACAACTTAAAATTTTGTTAGGAAAAAGGAAGAAAAGGAAGAAGCCAAAAAATTCAAAAGTAAGATTGATTTTAAAGTTATCATCCACAACATTGAGGTCAAGGATTCAAGAACATAACCAAAAATCTGATATAGCCATATAGCTTTAAAAGTTTTTTGAAATATTGTAAATTAATGCTAAAAGTTGAAAATTAGGGGATGAAATCATAATTTTCAAACCTATTGAACATGGATTTGTGACTAACCAAGGTAAAAAATGAGAAATGAAGCCAAAAATCTTTAAAATAAGGCCCTGTGGCCATGAACAAACCAAAACCATGACCTTTAGCCCCCATGCATTACAAAATGAATAGAAATCTACTAGGGTTTGTGAGATTGGAAGAGGAAAAGAGATCAATGAGAGAAAATTTTGAGAAGAGAGAAAATTTTCCTAATCTTTTTCCAACAGCTTGAAGGTAGGAATTTTCATTAAAAAGCATCTTGACAATTTCCCGAAATTCCTTTGTGTGAATGATCACCATAAAATACATTTAACCCTCCTTTGATTCTCTTGGTGGAAGGGGTCACCATTAAAATCACCCTAAATCTAATCATTGACATGTGTTTTATTATTAAAAAGATAAATGATGTTATTATCTTATAAATAAATGTATACAACATTGACATTCACATACTAGCTACATATCCTAAAAACTCTTGTTTTGTTTAAAATACTTGGCAAACATGTGTAATTGCAATAGGGAAAACACACTGTTCGCTTTGGAGATAGACCTTAATTCATGATTCCCATTGTAGGAATTTCCCTTAAACCATCTTTACTCCTTAAAAGCACCATCTACACCATGCTTTTTGTTATCCTTTGAGATCTTAAAATAAGTGCCTTCCTAACCAAATGATAATAATTAATAGTTTTTCCTCATAAGACTTCATCACCATGCATCATTTGTATAGCTCCACCTACCACCTATGGAAACTATTGGCCAAATGATGTTATTATTTTTTTTTTAACCCAACTTTAGGATACATCATGCCACCTAAATTGTATTGCTCCCCCCATAACACAAAGTCCCCTATAAATGAATCTAACATCACAGAAGTATTTATACAATAAGATTATGAGGACATTTCTACATAGAGTAAACAATAGAGTTTTTATAATTATCAATTTACACTAGTAACAATCACTCTACCTCTAACTTTTTGACCTTAAATTTGTACCTACTAACTTTAGATCTTTGGTCATTTTCTTTTTTTCATGCCTACCTACATCTTTAAGACATATCTTTTCTGCCCAATACATGAATCCACCCTTTGTTAAAAAGGATATCATTTCTGTTCACCATGTACATATGAAACCAATTAAATCTCTATTAGTTTTAAGCTGAACACCATTTATTACCAATCTCAAAATGGGATTGCCATGGTGCATCCCTTTATTAAGATTTTGTAGAAATAAAGGGAAGCATCTATGGCACAATATATGTCTAAGTTACACTTTTTGAAACAATCTCTTATGCATATCCTTTTGTTTTAGTCATGCAATTCATTCACATTGCACAAATTGTCATGGGCTTCATTGATTATGATATTGCAATCAAGAGATAGATAAAAATACATTAATTGTGATAAGGGATATAATTATGATTAGTGAAATTGTAAAAGATGGAAATCTTCATATTTGGTAAAACCTTTAAGAGATAATTGTAGCATGTTTCCTACTTTCAAAGCATATTTAATAATCCTTGCTTACATTTTTGTGATAGATAACAATATAGCCTATTGTTATGAAGAAGAAGTATTTGATTCTAGCTTATCAAGCTTATGTATTGGATAAGAGTTGAAATACACCACTAAATCCTCAAATAACTTGTGACATTATAAAGAAGTGGGAAAAAAATTTAGGCCAATATTTATTAGACACATATAAGGGATCATGTTAAGAATATGAGAGATTAATGTCTAAAGAAAAAAAGAAAATACAATAAATACAAGAGAAAATGAAGGTTTCAATTTGTTTGGAAATTCTTATGACCTTTTTAATAAAAAGAAACATATAGTAAAATTACCTTATGAAAAAACCTTTAATGAAAGTCAAATTCTTATTAGAGCCAAAAGTGCAAGTTCATATTAAGAAAAAACCATAAAAGTGTAAACACGAGGAAGTGTGACACATTTTCTTTTGAGTGAAACATGTGAGGGAGTGTTTTGTGAGGTATCCTAATCATTTTGTGCCGAAGTAATATGACTTTCTAAGACAAAAGTGTAGCTTAAGAGGGAGTTAGTGACATGTCCTTCATAATCAAAGCTATGTAACAATAATTTAAGCACATGAATTGGTATTTATAGGAATTATGAGGCTCCTAATGCAAGAAGGCAAGTGAGATGAGCCTATGACTATGAAGATGATGTAAAAGATGATGAATTTGATGATTGAGCTACTATGGTTAGAATTGCTAACAATAGAAAGGGTCAGAGAGATTTTAAGAGGCGAGATACCTATAACTGTGATTTGGGAAGTATTAGAATGAAAATTCCTTTATTCCAACTTAAAAATGATCATGATGTATACCTAGAATGGGAGAAGAAGGTTGAATTGGTTTTTGACTGCCACAACTACTCCAAAGAGAAAAAGGTAGACTTTACTGCCACTAAATTTACTAATTATGCTATTATTTGGTGGGATTAATTTGTTTAGACTAAGAGAAGGAATTGTGAAAGACCTATTGATACATAGGAGGAGATGAAGGCTATCATAAGGAGGAGGCTCATCCCTAATGACTATTATAGGGAGTTGTACCAAAGGTTGCAAGGACTCACTCAGGGCACCAAAAGCATAAAAGACTACTATAAGGAGATGAAGATTACCATGATTAGGGTGAATGTAGAAGAAGATAGAGAGGCAACCATAAGTCGATTTCTGCAAGGGCTAAATAGAGATATAGCCAACGTGGTTGAGTTGCAATACTATATGGAATTAGAAGACATGGTGCACATGGCAATAAAATTTGAAAAACAACTTAAATGAAAGGGTTCCATATAGTTTGGGGAGAATTTAGGTTCTGCTTTATTTTGGAAGTTGAATTAGAATAAAAATGACAAAAAGGTTGATTATAAGTCCAAAGTTGAGCTCTCTAAGAGCAAGAACGTGGGTTTTAACAAGAAGGAAAGTAATTATGATCCCTAATTGAGTAAAAATAGAGATGTTAAATATTTTAAGTGTTTGGGAAGGGGTCACATTACATCTTAATGTCCAAATAAGAGTGCAATGATCTTAAGAGGTAATGATGATGTTGAAACCACAAGTGAATCAGATGATCATTTTATGCCATCATCAAAGGGTGAAAGTGATGAAGAGGAGTATTCAATTAATGGAGTAACTATTGTCACAAGGTAAGCATTGAATGTGCAAGTGAAGGAAGAAAATGAGGTGCAATGAGAAAACATCTTTCATATGAGGTGTCTTATCAAAGATAAGGTATGTAGTATGATTATTGATGGTGGGAGTTGCACTAATGTAACTAGCATAACTATGGTTAACAAGTTGAATTTATCTACTATGAAGCATCCTAGGCCATATAAGCTTTAATGACTGAATGAGAGTGGTGAAGTCAAGGTAAATAAGCAAGTGCTTGTGTCATTTTCTATCAGAAGGTACCATGATGAACTTTTATGTAATGTTGTATCGATGCATGTGGGCTATATTCTATTAGGAAGGCCATGACAGTTTAATAGGTAAGTTATGCATAATGACTTCAAGAATTGATATTCCTTTGTAATGAATGAAAAACCTGTCACACTTGTGCCATTATCACCTCAACAAGCTTTCATTAATGAATCATGTTTTGTGTTCATTCATTGGTAAATTTATGGTTGTGTATTTTGATGATATTTTGGTCTATAACAAAAGCCTAGAAGAGCATCTTGATCATTTACGTTCTATTTTAATTGTTTTATGTTTTGAGAAATTGTATGCTAACTTTAAGAAATGTTCCTTTTGTACTAATCAAATCACATTTCTTGGTTATGATATAAGTGCTAAAAGTATTGAGGTTGACGAGGAAAAAGTTTGGGAAATCTGTGATTGGCCTAAACCGAAGTCAATTAGTGATGTGGATAGCTTTCATGGTTTAGCTAGTTTCTATAGATGCTTTGCTAGGGATATTAACACCATTTCTACACCACTAATTGAGGTTATAAAAAAGAACATGAATTTTAAGTGGGGAGGTGATCATGACGAGGATTTTAATTGCATTAAGGAAAAATTAAGTTTTGCACCCTTACTTTACTTAATTTTGCAAAAACCTTTGAGATTGAGTGTAATGTTTTAGGTATTGGCATTGAAGTTGTTTTGATGTATGTATTGGCATGAGCTTCAAAGACATGACAACATTGCCTTTGGCCCAAGGAGTTTATTGCGTCTATATCCTTCTTAAATACCCTAGGTTCTTGTTCCTTTGAACGTTGGATGTAACGATTGTGTTATTAAAGTCTAATTTAGCTTTCCTAGATATTTTTTGATTCCTTGTGTGCATTGGTCCCTAAGCCACATCCTTTGGGGTTTTTCGCATAAGAGATTATGCCTTATTTATTCAAAACACTCCCTTCCATATACTATAACATTAATAACTTATCACACAAGGTTCATAAGTTATATATATGAAATGTAATTTCATCATGGTCCATAAATGTTTCTCAGAGACTTACTAATTAATTTTAAAATAGTCATGTTCATGTAATTATAAAATAACAAGAAATACATAATATATGTTAGAAATACATTAATGAGCCCAAAGTGTCATTACATTATACATTTTTAATTATCATTAGTACAACTAGTGTTCATTCTAAAAGTATGTTATCTACATAATATTGGTTATAAACTTTCAAATTGATATATTATCATAAGATCAATCCTGTTGTAATTATTAGATGCTCTTTATTTTTTAACCTTTTCTTTAATGGCAAAATACTTTAATTTTCATTAAATTTGGTACCCTTAAGTATTTCTCATTCTTAGAGGAGAATATTACTATAAAATTATCATAATAAATTTTCATTAGCTTGGTAATGGTTTCAACAACCCTAAGTCTTAAAATAAAGTTCCTTAACCATGATGCATGAATTATAACTTTAACTCATGTTACAAAATTTGCATTCGTAATGGACGAAATAATGATAAACAAATTTTCTATTATTCCATAATGCTATTCCTTTTCCTATTATGAATAGATAACCAAAAGTGAATTTTATGCTAACAATGCATTTAGTAATGTTTGAATTTGAATATTTAACCACTTTTAAAAGATTGCATTTTTTATACATAAACATATACCTTAATACTTTATTTGTAGTTTTGTTGTGATCTATTTTAAGATTAAATTTATACTTGCATAATATTTTGACTGTAAAAGTGATATTTTAGTCTAGTTTAGGTTTGCAAATACATCAACCTACTTATAATATATGCATATAGAATTGATTCTATTTTATTAGGTTCCACATCATTTTTGGAACATTGTATGATATTAAATTTGTTACCTTTCATATGTGAACATTTATTCATATTAAAATTCTTAAGCACTTTTTTGATATAGCCTTTAGTAGACAATCCTAACATTCCTTGTGATTTGTCACAAAATATTTCTATTTCAATCAAATAATATGTCTTTACCATATCTTTCATTTCAAAATTCTTTAAGAGAAATTCCTTAGTCTTATGCAATATGCTTAAATTATTAGCATCAAGCAAAATATCACCAATATATAAGACTAGAAAAATAAACTTATTCCCTTTAATTTTTTACTTGATACACCAATCAATGATGTTCTCTTTAAGCTCAAAAGATGTTATAATATTAAACATACAATACTATTGTTAGAATGCTTGTCCTTGTCCATATATATATTAACTTTTTGAGTCTACACATGATTTGATCATTACCTTATATGACAAAAAGGTCAATTTGATCTATATAAACTTTCTCTTTAATATCTTCACTAAGAAAGGTTATTTTCACATTTATATGGTGTAATTCCAAATCGTACTTAGTATTGTTAGTTTAAAAGATAGGCTAGTCATCTGAATTGACTGTTTATGGTATTCCAGTCACACCCTAAATGGTTAGTGGTGACGCTAAGTGAGTTAGGATTCTTTTTACTTTGGTTTTTTTGCTCAAGGACTAGAAAAAATACCTTGTTAGCAATAAATGTGATGATAGTCCTATCCTTTCAGAATTGAACCATTTAATACTAATAAGAAAAGCTAATTAAGATTAATGATTTCTTTGTTTGATGGAATTTAATGGGTTTATAGTACTAAGGTGTAACAATATGCATGTTACAATGAATATAATATTTAATGTAAATACACAAGTGAATTTTATGATAATTTTATGTGAATGAGTCCTTGCAGTGAAAGGAGAAAATGAGTAGTTTTTTTCCTATAAGTATTTTTCATTCTATTTTTGAATAATGAGATTGTCTCTTAATTCTTTCCTAACAAGGCTTCAACTTCCATTGAAAGAACTTGTTTATGAAAAATGATCTTGAAAGTAACTTTTTGTCCACAACGGACATTTATTCATTTCAACAAACATGTTTATTATTAAAGTGGAATGAGGAGTTCCAAAACTAGTTATTAATTACAAGCCTTTAAAGAAGGCATTAAGATAGATTAGGTATCCAATACCTAATAAAAGAGATTTATTAAATAGGCTTTATGAAGCCCAAATATTTTCAAAATTTGACATGAAATCAGTATATTGGTAGATTTAGATTCATGAAGAAGATAGGTACAAGACGACATTTATAGTTCCATTTGGACATTATGAATGAAATGTGATGCCTTTTGGGTTAAAAAATACACCCTTTGAATTTCAAAAAATCATGAATGAAATATTTAATACTAATATAGCTTTCATTATAATTTATATTGATGATGTGTTAGTATTTTCTAACACGATTGATCAACATTTTAAGCATTTGAACCTTTTCTTAAAGGTTATTGAAAAGGCAAGACTTGTTGTACTAGCAAGCAAGATGAAGTAATTTTAAACCAAGGTTAAGTTCCTTGGTCACTTCATTGAAAATGGTACAATTATTCCTATTAACCAAGCAATTGAATTTGCTTTTAAATTCCTTGATGAAATTAGGTAAAAACAATAGTTGTAAAGGTTTTTAGGGTGTTTGAATTGTATTTCAAATTTTTACAAAGAATTAGCCGATGATGTTAAACATTTATTTGAAAGGTTAAAAAAGAATCCTTCAGAATGGAAGAATGAACATACAAGAGCAGTTAAGAGGATAAAATTAAAATCAAAAGAATTGCCTTGTTTAGCCCTTTCACATCCTGATGTGTTCAATATAGTTGAAACTAATGCATCGAATAAGGGTTATGGTGGAATCCTTAAGCAAAGGATTAATTTAAAGAGTAGTTAGTTCGCTTTACTTTGAGTATCTGGAAAGGAGTTAGAGTTAACTACTCTACCATAAAAAAAAATTCTTGCCATTGTTTTATGCATTCAAAAATTTAAAAGTGATTTAATAAATCAAAAGTTTCTTTTAAGAATTGATTATAAGGCCATAAAAGACGTCATTACAAAAGATGTTAAAAATCTTGCCTTTAAGCAAATTTTTGCAAGATGGCAAGGAATACTTTCTGTATTTAATTTTGAGATCAAGTTTATTAAGAGAAATTCTAATGCATTACCGGATTTCCTAACTCGTGAGTTTTTGTAGGGAATTAATCAATGAGTAAAAGGCCATGGGTGTAAGGGACTTAGTCCTCAGCTAAGTCAGTTAATTCACTGGTTAAAAGAGTAGATACAAAAAAAGAAATTGATAAACTTTGAGATGACACTTATAAGTATGCTTTGGATAAATCCATCACATATCCTTTGATTATAAAGCACATAAATTTTCTATGCATTTTAGAAAATAATTATGCATACCTCAGGCCTAATGAGGTCACAAATTTTTATCTTAAAGATGATATGTTTCCATATAATAATGTGAAAGATTGCCTATATTATCAATAGGTATCGATGAAATAGGATTGGTGGTTATTAAACCCATTGAAAGAGGCTCAAGTAGCAACACAGGTGATGACTTCAGAGACTGGGCTTATGCCAAATTTAAGGTAAAGAAATTCCTTTACCTATAAGACTAACAAGCTAATCTCTTCAACTACCAATAATTAAAAAAATGGTGGAAGGTTAAGACCTTCAATTATTTTGATTATATTAAAGCTTGGGAAAAGGGTTTAATATATGAAAATAGAAAAAGGAAATTTAGATGGTTCATTCAGATACATCTTTCAAATAATCTAAAGAAATTTTATAATTGGTTTAAAACTTGGTTTTTCAAATGGGGTTTACATCATTTGACTTTACCCCATAAGGTAAGAACTATTTATGAATAGTTTTGTGAAGCTAATGAGCAAGTTAAAGACCCCTTATTGATGTTCATTGCATGGTATCATGTCCCATGGATTATTAAATGGGATTATGTTGTTATGGCTAAGCAAATGAACATTTTGGATGTGGACATTAAACATGTTTCATGGCTAGCTAGATGGATTAATATCCGTTGGTGGGAAAAGTTTGATTTTTTCAATGATGGAGTCTACACTACAAATGGAGTTATCTGTATCAATGGACCAAAGACTCCACCACCTAAGTGAACTCCAACCACTCTCAAGGAGGCTTTAATGGAGTCTATGTCAAAAAGAGGTTATTGGAAATAATGGCCAACCTATTCCATATGTTTAAAGAGCACTTACTGACAAAACCAGGAGAATATAGCCTAAGGCACTTCGACGATGAGGATATGATATAGGATTCCCAGGACCCACTTGCATAAAAGCAACTATTGGTAGAAAAAAGAAGACAGACCCCTTTAATAAAGATGGACCAAAACAACTTTAATAAAACTAAGGTGTCAAACGACATGTGAAGGAAGCAATAACAGAGCATTTACTTTAAAGATTCTTTCTAGGACAATAATGTGTCTAGCTAATATTCATTATTACCTTTCTTGTATGTATAAATAAAGGAGGCTGAGTCCAGAAAAGGGTGTGCTTAGATTTTCATTTAGTCTCTCTCTCTCTTTTTCTTTAAAAGCTTATAATATTTTCTCTTTCTTCTGAGCTTGTAACAACATTTTATATTTAATGAAAGTTAAATTCTTATAAGTCTTTTTCTCCCTTCTTTTAATAACTTATACATTTTGTGTGTTAAGTATTTTGTTTGAAACTTTATGTGTGAAATATTTTGTTTATAAGTTTGTATATTAGGTATGTTGCATACTGAATGGTACCAAATGGTTTTACACCCTTACTTGTTGTACTTGACTTTGCAAAAACTTTTGAGATAGAGTGTGATACTTCAAGTATTGGCATTGAAGCTATTTTAATGTAAGAAAGGCGTCCAGCTGTCTACTTTAGTGAAAAGTTAATTGGAGTAGGCCTTAAATATCTTATTTATGATAAAGAGATGTATGCATTGGCATAGGCTTTGGAGACATGACAACACTACCTTTGGCCTAAGGAGTTTGTCATCTATATTGACCATGAATCCTTAAAGCACTTGAAGGGACAAGGAAAGTTGAACAAAAGACATGCTAAGTGGGTTGAATTCATGAAGACCTTTGCCTACGTCATCAAATATAAAGAAGGTAAGGAAAATGTGGTAGCTAATGCATCATCTTATAAGTATGCCCTTATCTTTATACTTACTGCAAAATTATTAGCATTTAAACATATTAAAGATTTATGTGTGAAGATCTTGACTTTGCTAATGTGTATGAAGCATGTGAGAAGTAAGCCTTTGAGAAATTTTATAGGCATAAGGATTTCTTATTTAGAAATTTTATGCGTGCCTATGAGTTCTTTGAGGGAGTTGGTTGTGTGAGAAACTTATAAGCGTGGTATAATAGGTTATATCGAAATTAGGAAAACCCTAGATGTCTAAGTTGAACATTTCTTTTGGCCACACATGAAATGAGATGTTAAAAGGGTATGCGAGAAATGTATAACATGCAAATAAGCTAAATCTAGAGTTTTATCACATGGCTTGTACACCTTTTACTCGTACCTACCCTTCCCTGGGTTGATTTATTTATGGACTTTGTACTAGGGCTGCCATGGTCAAAAGGGGTAGGAATTCTATATTTGTTGTTATTGATAGATTTTCAAAGATGACACACTTTATCCCATCCTAAATAATTGATAATGCAAGTAATGTGGCTAAATTATTCTTTAGAAAAGTAGTATGTTCGCATGGCATGCCTCAGAGTATTCTTTCAGATTGGGATACAAAATTCTTAAACTACTCCTAGAAGACTTTATGGGGTAAGTTAGGTACTAAGCTATTATTTTCAATTACTTTCCATCCATAAACTGATGGACAAATTGTGGTGGATAATCAAACTCTTTTTACTTTATTGTGTGTTATTAGTCAAATGAATTAGAAAACATAAGAAGATTGTTTACCACATGTTGAGTTTACATAAAATAGGATTGTACATCCTACTACTAGATTGGATGAGTAACCAAATGCTAACATGGTGAAGAAATTGCATAAGAAAGTGTGGTAACATATTGTAAAACAAATTAAGCAATATACATCCCGCACCATTAAAGGGTAAAAAAAAGGTGGTGTTTAAACTTGGTGGAGGAGATGGTACATTTCAAGTAGTAGCATAGATTAATGACAATGCCTATAAATTGGACCTTCTTGATGAGTATAATGTGAATGCAACATTTAAGTTTTTTTTTTTTTTAATCTTTCTCCTTTTGATATAGGTGATGATTCGAGGATGAATCCTTTTAAGGAGAGGGGGAATAATGAGAAGCTTAAAGTTGATGCATGGAAGGCTTCAAAGGATGTAAGAGATCCATTGTACATTCCAAAAGGTTTAATAACATAAACTAGACCCAAAAAGATTAAAGAAGCACTAAATGGGCTGATTGAAAATATTCAGACCAACCAAATTACAAATGGTGTGAATTCAAACATGAAAGAGTGTCAAGGGCTTTTTAATATGATTGAAATGCTTAATGGAGTAGGGTTACATAATAACATTCACTTCTAAATAGAAGTTTGTCCTAAATAAGTGTTTGTTATAAAAGTGAAAGTTTTCTTAAATAAGAATTTGTCTTAGATAGGAGTTTATCCTAAATAGGGATTTGTCTTAAATATGAATTTATGTCCCTTTTAGAATTGCTTTCTTAGCTTATAAATAAGCACCTCTGATGGAAGCCATATTGTACTAGTTCAAATCAACAAGGGAGTTGATGCTTTTCAAAACCTTGTAGGACCAATGACAAGGGCAAGGTCAAAGAAAATAAAGGAAGCTCTTAACAACTTGTTATGCGACATTTACTATCAAGAAGTTGCTAGGTACAAGTTAAGGATGATGGAGGCTTCACTAGAGCTTGCAAATGTGTTATCTGTGGAGGAATTTGAGAACCATGGCCTTGGGAAGGAAGTTGGATTTGGAAGCCCATGTTTGGGCATTTAAATGGGTTATTTTCATGGGTTTTTATTATTGTTTAGTAGGTTGGACGAATTTCCTTAATAAGCCCATCTTATTAGCTAGGGTTTTTAAGGGTTAGCATATAAAAAGGGTGGCTGGAGGGGAGGACAGGAGGCATGAGTGTATGAGCTATTTTCTCTGGTTCTTTGAGAACTAATTCTGAAGTTTTATATTTAAGTGTGTTGGTTCAACAGACTTATCTTCTTCAACGTTGTTGTTGTTAGGAGTGGCGTTTGAATCTTATAGTTTTGGTTCTTGGTTGTTTATAATCATAGGGTCAGGACTCCAAATCCCTTAACCTTTGTTAGAACAATCCTATACTAACATTGGTGTTGGGTTTCTGTTTACATATAATTGGAGTTCGTATCATTTGATATCAGAGCCTTGGTTCTAACTCAAGTTAGTTATATTTTTTTTGTTATGATCTCTTTCATGTATTCTTCATTCTTGGTTGAATAATAATAAAAAAAATTGTGTATTTCTTAGGTTTTTTTCTGATATTTGTTTCTTAATTAGAAATACCCATTAGTTAACCAAAAAAAAAAAAAAAGGCTTCATTGCTCAATTGGTCATTTACTCAATTATTTTTGATAATTGATTGTTGTCATATTACACTGCTTATATCATTGAATTCCTTGTCATTCTATTTGCTTTATTACCCATCTTGTTGATCATGTCACTTCTTTGAAGAGGTAGGTCTAGGATTGATATATTCAAGTTTTGTTTGTTTTAAATTTAGTTTGCTTGGGACTATTGAAAGAGCTTTTAGAGTCTTACAATTCATTGTGTGAAACACGAGAGCTGAGGACTACTATAGTTGAGTGGAGAACAAACACGCAAGGGAGTGAGTTTTTGTGAGGTATATTCTTTATTTACTAACAATCTTGCATATATAATGTCTACTGCTAAATAAGGCAGTTTTCCACATGTAGAGGAGGAAGTAGTAGTTCTAGATTTCAAATTGCTTATGAAATCTTTAGAGTAGAAGTTTGATAGGATTGACCAAGTGTTTGGGGAAGTTCAAGACAGGAAGGATAAAATAGAAAGGGAATCGAGTGTCAATCCTAAGAGGCTAGCTGAGAGGGTCATGAAGGAGCAATTTGAACATGACTTTGGTGAAGATGGTGATGATTATTATGATGACGATGATAATGCTAGTAGAAACTTCAGAGGTGGCTTTAGAGGAGGATATGGTAATAGGAATGGTTGAGGAGTAAAAGGCAATGGAAATGTTTATGATAGGTACAATAGAGGTTGGGATAACAACAATAGAGTGAAGGAACGAGTAGACAAAAATCTTAGTAGTATTAAGATGAAAATACCTTCTTTCCAAGGGAAAGCTGACCCTGATGTCTATTTGAATTGGGAACAAAGGGTATAATTAATATATGAGTGCCATAACTTCTCTGAGGAGAAGAAAGTGAAGTTAGCTGTGGTAGAGTTCATTAATTATGCTATAGTATGGTGAGACCAGTAAGTTACCACTAGGAGAAGAAATTTTGAGCGAATCGTAGAAACTTGGAATGAGTTGAAGATTGTGACGAGAAGGAGATTTGTTCCTAGCTCTTATTATAGGGATTTGTATAACAAGTTGCAGAGTCTTACGTAAGGTTTTAAGAGTGTGGAAAAGTACCATAAGGAGATGGAAATTGCTATGGTGAGGGAAAATGTAATGGAGGATAAGGAGGCAACCATGGCTAGGTTCCTCTAAGGGATGAATAGAAGCATAGCTGATGTGGTAGAACTACAACACCATATAGAGTTTAAAGACATGATACACATTGCCATGAAAGTTGAGAGGCAACTTAAGGGAAGGAGTACTTTTAGATATAATCAAAACTTAGGTTTATCTTTTTGGAAGTCGAACTGGGGGAAGAAGGAAGAGAAGATGACTTCTAAGCTTAAAACCAATTCACATAGACCTGAGATTAGTGGGGGCCACCTAGAAAGGGGAAAATTTGAAGAAAAACTTGAGGGCAGCCACAGAAAAACTAGAGACATCAAATGCTTTAGGTGTCTAGGTAGGGGTCATATGGCTTCACAACGTCCTAACAAGAGAATCATGTGCCTTAAGGAGAATGGTGACTGCATGTCTAGCAGTGATGAGGACCAAATGCCACTACTAAAGGATACTAGTGATGTTGATAAAGAGATAGAGTATCTAGAGCATAGTGGAAGGATTTTAGTTGTAAGGAAAGCCCTTAGTGTGCAGGTTAAGGAGGAGGATGATGTTAAGATGTAGCGGGAAAATATTTTCCATACTCAATGTTTAGTTCAAGATAGACTTTGTTGTTTGATCATTGATAAAGGTAGTTGCACTAATATAACGAGTACAAAGTTGGTGAAAAAATTGAACTTGCCTACAACCAAACATCCTAGGCTATATAATTTGCAATGGTTGAATGAAAATGGAGTAGTGAAAGTGACTAAACAAGTTGTGGTTCCATTTTTCATTGGTAGATATAAGGATGAGTTATTTTGTGATGTTGTGCCTATACAAGCTGGGCATTTGTTATTGGGCCATCCTTGGCAATTTGATAGAAAAGTTTTGCATGATGGTTACAAGAACCGTTATTCTTTCACTATGGATGGAAAACCATTTACACTTGTTCCATTGACTCCAAAATAGGTGTATGAAGACCAAGTGAGACTTTATAAAAGCGAGCAAAAGAGGAGGAGCAAAAAGAAAGAGAGTCGAGAGAAAAGAAAGTGAAGAAGAGAAAAAGAAGGTAAACACATTTAAGAGTGCTAAGTACAAGAGTGGTCAGGTTCACAAGAGTGAAGATGAAAGAAAACAAGTGAGTGTGTTTGCAAAAGGAGTAGATGTTAGGGTTGCCTTCCAAGTTAGGCAGCAAATGATCTTGATCCTTTACAAAGATTCTTATTTCTCTAACACTAACCTTGATTCATTTTTGCCTAGTGCTATTTCATCTTTGTTGCAGGATTATAATGATGTTTTCCCTAAAGAGATCCCATATGGTTTACCACTAAGGAGAGGGATTGAACATCACATTGATCTTATTCTTGGAGCTCTCATTCCCAATAAGCTAGCGTATAAAAGTAATCCTGAGGAGACAAAGGAGTTTTAGAGGCAAGTTGATGAGTTAATGAAAAAGGGACATGTAAAGGAGAGTATAAGTCCATATGTAGTGCTAGTATTGCTTGTGCCAAGGAAAGATGGATCTTAGAAGATATGTGTCGATTGTAGAGCTATCAACAAAATAACAGTTAAGTATCGACATCTTATACCCAAGCTTGATGATATGCTAGATGAATTATATGATGTGTGTTACTTTTCTAAAATTGACCTTAAGAGTGGTATCATCAAATTAGGATGAAGGAAGGAGATGAATGGAAAACTACATTCAAGACCAAGCATGGTTTGTATGAATGGTTAGTTATGCCCTTTGGTTTGACTAATGCACCTAGTACTTTTATGAGATTAATGAATCATGTTTTGAGACCTTTCTTAGAAAATTTTGTTGTGGCTTATTTTAATGGCATATTAGTATACAGTAGGAATTTAGAAGAGCATGTTGAAAATTTGCATTGCATGCTTGATGTTTTGAGGAAAGAGAAATTGTATGCCAATTTGAAGAAATGCGATTTTTGCAAGGATCATGTTATTTTCTTGGGATATGTCTTTGAGTGTTAAGTTGCTAGGGTTTTAGTAGATTATTGATTTGTATGCTAATGATGCTGACTTTAGTAACATATATGCTTCATGTGAGAAAGCTGCTTTTGGTAAGTTCTATAGACATGAGGGGTATTTGTTTAGAGTAAATAACTTTTGTATTCCTCAAGGGTCTATGAGAGCATTACTTGTGAGATAAGCTTATGGGGGTGGTTTAATGGGACACTTTGGCATTCAAAAGACTTTTGATGTTTTAAATGAACATTTTTTTTGGCCACATATGAAAAGGGATGTTGAAAGAGCTTGTGCCAAGTGTATTACTTGTAGACAAGCTAAGTTTAGGGTTTCGCCCCATGGTAAGTATATGTCTTTAGAAATTCCTTGTGAACCTTGGACCAACATTTCTATGGACTTTATTCTTGGGTTACCTAGGTCCAAGAAGGGCCGAGATTGTATTCTTGATGTAGTTGACAGGTTTTTAAAGATGGTGCATTTCATTGCTTGCACCAAAATAGATAATGCAACACACATTGCAGACTTATTTTTTAGAGAGATTGTTTGCCTACAGGGACTGCCGAAGAATATTGTGTCAGATCGTGATGCAAAATTTTTGAGCCATTTTTGGAAAACATTGTGGGGTAATCTTGGAACAAAGCT
Source organism: Bruguiera gymnorhiza (assembly GCA_020883675.1). Classification (NCBI taxonomy): domain Eukaryota; kingdom Viridiplantae; phylum Streptophyta; class Magnoliopsida; order Malpighiales; family Rhizophoraceae; genus Bruguiera; species Bruguiera gymnorhiza. The sequence goes on along the minus strand of JAIRCJ010000160.1, from coordinate 576,067 downwards.
GTTGTTTTCTACAACTTGCCATCCATAAACCGATGGATAGATTGAGGTAGTAAATTGAACTCTAGGTACATTGTTGCGTGCTGTTATTGGTAAGAACTCTAGAACTTAGGAAGAATGTTTGCCTTTTGTGGAGTTTGCCCATAATCGTGTTGTTCATAGTGCTACAGGTTATTCTCCTTTCGAGCTTGTTTATGGTTTTAATCCATTATCTCCTTTGGATTTAGTACCATTGCCTATACAGGACAGGGTTAATTTAGATGGGAAGAAGAAGGCTGAAGTGGTTAGGCAACTTCATGAGAAAGCTAGGTTTAACATTGAGAGAAAAACCAAACAATATGAAACACAAGCCAACAAAGGTTGTAGGCATATTACTTTTGAACCTGGTGATTGAGTTTGGGTACATTTACAGAAGGATAGATTTCCTATGCAAAGGAAATCAAAGTTGCAACCAAAAGGAGATGGTCCATTTCAAGTGGTGGTAAGAGTCAACAATAATACATATAAAACTTGACTTGCTAGATGAGTATAATGTGAGTGCAACATTTAATGTTTTTGACCTTTCTCCTTTTCTCTTTGATGATGTAAGTGCTGATTTAAGGACAAATCATTTTGAGGAGAGCGGGAATGATGGAAGCCATATTGTACTAGCTTAAATCAACAAAGGAGTTGATGCTTTGCAAAACCTTGTAGGACCAATGACAAGGGCAAGGTCAAAGAAAATAAAGGAAGCTCTCAACAACTTGTTGTATGACATTTACTATCAAGAAATTGATAGGTATGAGTTAAGGATGATGAAGGCTTTACTAAGGCTTGTAAATTTGTTATTTATGGAGGAATTTGAGAACCATGGCTTTGAGAAGGAAGTTGGATTCGAGAGCCTATGTTTAGGCATTTAAATGGGTTATTTTAATGGGTTTTTATTATTATTTAGTGAGTTGGACGAATTTCCTTAATAAGCCCATCTTATTAGCTAGGGTTTTTAGGGGTTAGCATATAAAAAGGGTGGCTGGAGGGAAGGACCAGAGGCATGAGTGTATGAGCTATTTTCTTTGGTTCTTTGAGAACTAATTCTGAACTTTCATACTTGAGTGTGTTGGTTCAATAGACTTATCTTCTTCAACGTTGTTGTTAGGAGTGGCGTCTGAATCTTATAGTTCTGGTTCTTATTTGTTTATAATCATAGGGTTAGGACTCTAAATCCCTTAACCTTTGTTAGAACGATCCTATACCAACATTGGTGTTGGGTTCTGTTTACATATAATCGAAGTTTGTATCAACCTCCTTGCAAGCTTATAATAAAACAATTTGAGAGAAATAAAAAGTGAGAGTTTTTCTTCTTTGATTCTTTCAAGAACTAACTTATCAAGAAGTAAGTTTTTCATTTAGACCATAAATAGTTTTGAAAGTTGTTTTCCACTCATCTCCCTCTTTCATCCTAATCTAATGATATCCACTTTTCAAATCAATTTTAAAAAAGACACATGAATCATGCAATTCATCTAACATGTCATCTAACCTAGGTATAAGGTGATGATATATTACAGTGATTTTATTGACCACTTAATATTCAACACACATCTTTCAAGTTCCATCCTTCTTGGGTATGAGTATAACAAGAATCATACAAGGACTTATGCTTTCTCTCACATATCCTTTTGACATAAGTTCCTTAACCTACCTTTGAAACTCCTTTGTCTCCTTGGGATTACTCTTATATGCTGGCTGGTTTGGAATGGATGCATTAGGGATAAAAGCAATTTAATGTTTAATTCCTTTCTTAAGTGGTAATTCGCTTGGAACATCCTTAGGGAATACATCTTCAAATTCTTGTAAAAGAGAAATAACAACTAGGCAATGACGGGTTAGGTTTGTTAGTGTTAAAATAAGCCTCTTTATATAAGACTACAATTATAGGCTATCTATCACAAAATGCTCTTTTGACATCACTTTCTTTTACATAAAAACATTTCTTTTTCTTCTTTTTCTTAAGTCCTCTCTTTTCTCCCATCCTTTCTATTTTGGTTATCCCTCTATTTCCAATCTTTCTTTTCTATTCACTCTCATTTTTAATCCTTAATTGATTCTTATAAGCTTATTGAGGTGTTAATGGTACAAGAGTGACAAGTTTTTCATTCATTACAAAGGAATATCGGTTCTTGAAGTCATCATGCATAACTCGCTTGTCAAACTGCCATGACCTTCCTAATAGAATATGACCCGCATGCATAGGTACAACATCATATAAAACTTGAGTGGCTATGTCTCTATTTAGCTCTTGCAAAAATCGAGTCATGGTTGCCTTTTTATCTTTTTATACATTTTCTCTAATCATGGCAATCTCCATCTCCTTGTGATAGTCCTCTACACTTTGGGTGCCTTGAATAAGCCTTTGTAACCTTTGGTACAAATCCCTATAATAGTGATTAGGGATGAACCTCTTCCTCATGATAGCCTTTATCTCCTCCCATGTATTAATAGTCCTCTCACAATTCCTTCTTTTAGTCAAAATAAGTTGATCCCACCAAATAATAGCGTAATCAGTAAATTCAATGACAACAAGTTTTACCTATTTCTCTTCGGAGTAGTTGTGGCAGTCAAAAACCAATTCAATCTTCTTCTCCCATTTTAGCTAGATATTAGGATCATTCTTACCTTGGAATAGAGGAATTGTCATTTTAATGCTACCTAAATCATGGTCATAAGTGCCTTGTTACCTAAAATCTCTCCGATCCTTTTTATTATTAGCAATTCTAACCACAATAGCTTAAGCATCATATTTATTATCTTCTACATTATCTTCATGGTCATTGGCTCATCTCACTTGCCTTCTTGCATTAGGGACTTCATAGTCTTTATGCCTCTTTTGCAACTCTACTATTGTATTAACTTGCTCCCCCATCCTCTCTCTTATATCATTAAATATAGTAATAATGAGCTTAAATTGTTGTTGCATAGCTTTGATTATGACGGATATAGTTCTTTCCAGAGCTACACATTTGTCATTGGAAGTCATAGTATTACTTTTTCACAAAATGAACTAGATGCACATAAAGGACAAACTTGGATGACATAATAAGAAAATAGATAGCAAAATTGGAGTTGAGTAAGAAAACTATATTATTATTGTGACCATTATAGCCAAATCATTTAACTTCAATTAAAAACTTGAATTTGATACTTTTTTTTGTTTCTCCTTTTTTTTCGTTCTTCCTTTTTTCTTTCTTTTTTTTGCTCAACACAAAACAACAGTAGAATACTTAGAGACAACAAAATGAATTTAAAATAGAGTGTTTTAATAGTTATGTGCTAAAACAAATGAGAAAAGTAAGAAGGATTGCAAATAGGCAGATTAGTGCAGTTGAATGGTCATATGCTTAATAGACAAACTAAACAGAAATAAACAAATCACAAGGTAGCAAATTGAAGAATTAATTGATCTAACCTGATCTAACTGATGTGAAGCCTAAAAGACATGTCTTAAGGATATAACACCCAAGAAAGTTGAGTCATATTGCAATCACACAAACCCCAAACCCAACATTCAAAGGAATACAAACCTTGGGTATTAGGAAGAATATGAATGCCACACTCCAGAAAAGAAGGGAATTGGGAGTAATAAGTCGGGTTGAATGCCATAAGAAGACTTACTCTTGATAAGTTAGTTCTCGGAAGAACCAAAAGAGAAAAACTCTTGCTTTTTATTTCTTTTAAATTGTTTGATTTTGAACTTACAAAGAGGTGCCTATATATAGGCTAAGATAACAACCCCAAAAGAGATAAATTCTTATTTAAGACAAATCCCTATTTAGGACAAACTCCTATTTAGGACAAATTCTTATTTAGAAAACTTCCACTTTTATGACAGACATTTATTTAGGACAAACTCCTATTTAAAAGTGAATGCTATTACTTAACCTTGGCCCATTAAGCATTATAATCATATTAATAAGGCCTTCATTGATGAAAACTTTAGAGATGATGGGTGGAAGGTTTCAAAGGATACAAGAGGTACATTGCACATTTCAGAAGGCCCAATAACACAAGTTAGAGCCAAAAAGATGAAAAAAGTACTAAATAGGTTGATTGAGGACATTAAGGCCAACTGAGCCACAAATGGAGCAAATTTAAGCTTAAAAGAGAGTTAAGGCCATATTAATATGATTAGAGTACCTAATGGGCTAGCATTCACTCCAAAATAGGAATTTATCCTAAATAAGTGATTGTATAAAAGTGAAAGTTTTTTGTGTAAGAATTTGTCCTAGATAGGAATTCCTCTTAAATAAGAATTTGTCCTAAATAGGAATTTATACCTCTTTAGGATTGCTATCTTAATCTATAATAGACACCTCCTTGTACAACTTTAGAGAAATAAAAAGTAAGGGTTTTCTCTTTTGGTTCTTTCAAGAACTAAATAACTTATCAAGAAGTACCTTTTATTATGGTGTTCAACTCAACTTATCACTCCCAATTCCTTTCTTTTTTGGAGTGTGGCATCCATATCATTCTTAAATACCCTAGGTTCTTGTTCCTTTGAATGTTGGGTCTAGGGTTTGTGTTATTAAAGTATGATTTAACTTTCTTGGATGTTTTTTGATTCCTTGTGTGCTTTGGGTCCCTAAGTCACATCTTTTTGGGGTTTTTTACATCAGTTATTATTAGAGTCTAGTTCTAAATTGGGTTGGATTAACTTATTCTCCAATTTTCTACCTTGTGATTTATTTATTTATATTTAGTTTTTCTATTAAGTGCATTACCATTCAAAGTGCTAATCTGTTTGTTTGCAACCCTTTTCATTTTGCTTATTTGTTTGAGATCATAACTATAAAAATGTACTAATTTCAATTTCAATTGCTATCTCTTAGTATTCTACTGTTATTTTGTGTTGAGCAACAGAAAAAAAAAAAAGATGAATGAAAAATAGAATGCATCAAATTCAAGTTATTGATAAAAGTTAAATAGTTTGATCATATTGGCCACAATAATAATATAGTCTTCTTTCTTAATTCCAATTTTACCATCTATTTTTTGGTTAAGTCATCCAAGAAAATAGTTTAGTTTGTCCTCTAAGATTAACCCCTTATCCTAATTTTTGTAAGTTTAGTTCATTAAACTTATTTTCTTTGATATCCTTTTTCATTTTTTTGACTCATTGTTCTCCAATTAGTTCAATTCTATGTCATTTATCTTATTTTGTTCAAAATTAATCCTCTTGATTTAGCTTATTTAGTTCTTTAAAAAGCAAAGAGGGAAAATTTGAGTGGTAAAAGGAAAGAGCACAAGTTCATATTATGAAAAAGCCATAAAAAAATTGTAAACACAAGGGAATGTGACACCTTTTCTTTCAAGTGTAACATAAAAGGGAGTGTTTTGTGAGGTATCCTAATCATTTTGTGGAGAAGTAATCCTATGACTTCTTAAGGCAAAGGTATAGCTCAAGAGGGAGTTATTGATGTATCCTTCATGATCAAAGCTATGCAACAACAATTTAAATGCATAAATACCAGATTTGAAGATATGAGGGAGAGGATGGAGGAGCAAGCTAATACAATAGTAAAGTTACAAAAGAGGCATAGAGACTATGAGGTTCCTAAAGCAAGAAGGCAAGTGAGATGAGCTTATGACCATAAGGATGATGGAGAAAATGATGAATTTGATGATCAAGTGATTGTGGTTAGAGTTGCCAACAATAAAAAAGATCAGAGGGATTTTAGGAGGCAAGACACCTATGATTATGATTTAGGCAACATTAGGATGACAATTCCTCCATTCTAAGGTAAGAATGTTCTTGATGTGTACCTAAAATGGGAGAAGAAGGTTGAATTAGTTTTTGATCACCACAATTATTCCGAGGAGAAAAAGGTAAAGCTTGTTGTCATTAAATTTACTAATTATACTATTATTTGGTGGGATCAACATATTTAACTAAGAGAAGGAATCGTGAGCGACTTATTGATACATAGGAAGAGATGAATGCTATCATGAAGAGGAAGTTTGCCCCTAAACATTATTATAGGGAGTTATACCAAAGGCTGTAAGGGCTTACTCAAAGCATCAAAAGTGTGGAGGACTACCACAAGGAGATAAAGATTGCCATGATTAGGGCAAATGTAGAAGAAGATAGAGAGGCAACTATGGCTTGATTTCTATAAGGGCTAAATAGAGACATAGCCAACGTGGTTGAATTGCAACACTTTGTAGAATTAAAAGACATAGTACACATGGCAATGAAAGTTGAAAGACAATTTAAACAAAAGGCTTTCACATAGTTTGGGAAAAATTCTAGTTTTACCTTATCTTGGAAGCCAAATTGGAGTAAAAGGAATGAAAAGGCTGATTACAAGTGCAAAGCTAAGCTATCCAAGTGCAAGAATATGGGTTCTAGCAAGGTGGCAAGTAATTCTAACCCTTAACCAAGTCAAAATAGAGATGTTAAATGTTTTAAGTGTTTGGGTAAGGGTTACATTGCATCTCAATGTCCAAATAAGCATGCAATGATCTTGAGAGGTAATGGTGATGTTGAAACTGCAAGTGAATCAGATGATGATTCTATGTTATCATTAGAGGGTGAAAGTGATGGCGAGGAGTATTTGGTTAATGGAGTTGCTCTTGTCACAAAGTGAGCATTGAATGTGCAAGTGAAGGAAGTAGTATGAGGTGTAACAAAGTCCAAGTGAAGTAAGAAAATGAGGTGTAACAAGAAAACATCTTTCATATGAGGTGTCCTAAGTAAGTAGTATGATTATTGATGGTGGGAGATGCATTAATATAACTAGCACAACTATAGTTGAAAAGCTGAATTTACCTACTATTAAAGTTTGTACTATGAAGCATCCTAAGCCATATATGCTTCAATAGTTGAATGAGAGTGATGAAGTTAGGGTAAATAAGCAAGTGCTCATGTCATTTTCTATTGGAAGGTACCATGATGAAGTTTTATGTGATGTTGTACCAATGCATGTAGGCCACATTCTATTAGGAAGGCCATGGTAGTTTGACATGCAAATTATGCATGATGGCTTCAAGAATTGATATTCCTTTGTAATGAATGAAAGACTCATCACTCTTGTACCATTATCACCTAACAAGCTTATAAAGATCAATTAAGGATTAAAAATGAGATTTATCAAAAAAGAGATATTGAAAAAAGAGGGATAATCAAAATAGAAAAAAGAGGAGAAAACATGAGGACATAAAAAAAAGAAGAAAACAAAAAGTTTTTACATAAAAGAAAGTGATGTCAAAAGAGCATTTTATGCCAAATAGCCTATGATCATACTTTTGTACAAAAAGACTTATTTTAACACTAACAAGTTTGACCCATCTTTACCTAGTGTTGTTACTTTTTTCTTGCAAAAATTTGAAGATGTACTAAGTGGATTGCCACCTAGGACAAGAATTGACTATCAAACTAATTTTATCCCTGGTGCATCCATCCCAAATTGGTCAGCATATAGGAGTAATCCTTAGGAGACAAAGGAGTTTCAAAAGAAGGATAAGGAACTTATTTCAAAAGGATATCTAAGAAAAAGCATGAGTTTTTGCGTGGTTCTTGTCCTACTTGTATCCAAGAAAGATGAGGCTTGGAGGAGGTGTGTTAACTGTCAAAAGAACAACAAAATCACTATAAGGTATTGTTACCCTATACCTAGGTTAAATGACATGTTAGATGAATTGTAGGTTCATGTGTCTTTCTAAAATTGATTTGAAAAGTGGATAACACCATATTAGGATAAGAGAGAGAGATGCGTGGAAAATAGTTGTCAAAACTAAGTATGGTTTGAATGGATGACTTGTTATGCCATTTGGTTTCATTGATGCACCAAGCACTTTTATATGATTAATGAATCATGTTTTGCATTCATTCATTGATAAATTCATGGTTGTATATTTTAAAGAAATGTTCCTTTTGTTCTAATCATATCACATTTATTAGCTATGTTATGAGTGCTAAATGTATTGAGGTTGATGAGGAAAAAGTTAGGGCAATTAGTGATTGGCCTACACCTAAGTTAATTAGTGATGTGTGTAGCTTTCATGGTCTAGCTAGTTTCTATAGACATTTTGTTAGGGACTTTAGCACCATTGCTACACCACTCACTGAGATTATCACAAAGAATGTGAGTTTTAAGTGAGGTAGTGATCAAGATAAGGCTTTTAATTGTATAAAGGAAAAATTAAGTTCTACTCCCTTATTTGCTTTACTTGACTTTGCAAAAACTGTCGAGATTGAGTTTAATGCTTCAAGTGTTGGCATTGGAGTTGTTTTGTTGCAGGAAAGGTGCCCAATTGCCTACTTTAGTGAAAAGTTATGTGGAGCAAGTCTTAATTATCCTACTTATAATAAAGAGATTTATACATTGGTACAGGTTTTGGAGACATGGCAACATTACCTTTGGCCCAAGGAGTTGGTCATCCATACCAACCATGAATCTTTGAAGCGCTTGAGGGGATAAGGAAAGTTGAACAAAAGACATGCTAAGTGGATCGAATTCATTAAAATCTTTCCCTACATCATTAAATAAGTAAGGTAAGAAAAATGTGGTAGTTGATGTATTATCTCGCAGGTATGCCCTTATCTCTACACTTACTATAAAATTATTAGGATTTGAATATATTAAAGATTTATATATGAAAGATCCTGACTATGCTAATGTGTATGAAGCATGTGAGAAGTCAGCCTTTGAGAAGTTTTATAGGCATGAGGGTTTCTTATTTAGGGAAAATTATTTATGAGTGCTTATGAGTTCTTTAAGGGAGTTAGTTGTGAGAAAATCTTATAGGAGTGGTCTAATAAGTCATTTCATAGTTAGGAAAACTATAGATGTCCTAACTGAACATTTTTTTTGGCTATGCATGAAACGAGACGTAGAGAGGGTATATGAGAAATGTATAACATGTTAACAGGTTAAATCTAGAGTTTTACCTTATGGTTTGTTTACCCCTTTACCCATGCCTAGCCATCCCTAGGTTGATTTATCTATGGACTTTGTACTAAGGTTTCCATGATCAAAAAGGGGTAGGGATTCTATATTTGTTGTTATTGATAAATTTTCAAAGATGACACATTTCATCCTATGTCATAAAACTGATGATACAAGCAATGTGGCTGATTTATTTTTTAGAGAAGTAGTATGTTTGCATGACATGCCACAGAGCATTATTTCAAATTAGGATGCAAAGTTCTTAAGCTATTTTTGGAAGATTTTGTGGGGTAAGTTAGGTACTAAGTTATTGTTTTCAACTACTTGTCATCCACAAATTGTTGGGCAAACTGAGGTGGTTAATCAAACTCTTTCTAGCCTTTTGTATGCTATTATTTGAATAAATTTGGAAACATGGGTAGATTGTTTACCATATGTCTAGTTTGCATATAATAGGAGTGTTCATTCTGCTACTAGTTACTCTCTATTTGAAATTATATATGATTTTAATCCATTAACTCCTTTGGATTTGGTGTCTATATCTATCAATGAGTATGCTAGCTTAAATGGTGAACATAAAGCTGACATGGTGAAAAAATTGTGTGAGGAGGTGCGACAACATATTAAAAATAAAACTGAGCAATATGCATCCCCTGCTAACAAAGGGTAAAAAAAGGTGGTGTTTGGGTGCATATGCGTAAGGAATGGTTTCCCAACTTAGAGGCGTTCAAGGCTATAGTATATAGGAGATGGTCCATTTCAAGTTATAGTATGAATTAATGACAATACTTATAAGTTGGAACTTCTTGGTAAGTATAAAGTGAGCACAACATTTAATATTTCTGATCTTTTCCTTTTTGATGTAGGTGATGATTTGATGACAAATCCTTTTAGGGAGAAGGGGAATAATGAGAACTTTAGAGATGATTGGTGGAAGGCTTCAAAGGATGCAAGAGGCCCATTGCACATTCTAGAAGACTTAATAACATGAGTTAGAGTCAAAGAGATGAAAGAAGCACTAAATGGGCTGATTAAGGACATTTAGGCCAACCAAGTTACAAATGGTGTAAATTCAAGCTTGAAAGAGAGTCAAGACCTTATTAATATAATTGGAGTACTTAATGGGTGAAGACTAAGTAATAACATTCACTCATAAATAGGAGTTTATCCTAAATAAGTGATTGTATAAAAGTGAAAGTTTTTTGTGTAAGTATTTGTCGTAGATATAAATTCCTCCTAAATAAGGATTTGTCCTAAATAGGAATTTATGCCTTTGTAGGATTGCTATCTCAGCTTATAAATAGACACCTTCTTATAAGCTCTAGAACATTAAATAACTTTGAGAGAAATAAAATGTAAGGATTTTTTCCTTTGGTTTTTTTGAGAACTAAAAAACTTATCAAGAAATACCTCTTCTTATGGTGTTTAACTCGATTTATCACTCCCAATTCTTTTCTTTTTTAGAGTGTGGCATTCATATCCTTTTTAAATACCCTATGTTCTTGTTCCTTTGAATGTTAGGTTTAGGGTGTGTATTACTAAAGTATGATTTAGCTTTTTTGGATATTCTTTGATTCCTTGTATGCATACTAATTGATGTGGAAAACCCAAGAAGATGTGGCTTAGGGACCCAACGCACACAAGGAATCAAAGAATATCCAGGAAAGCTAAATCAAACTTTAATAACCCTAGACCCAACATTCAAAAGGACACGAACCTAGGGTATTTAAGAAAGATATGGACACCACACTTTAGAAAAGAAAGGAATTAGGAGTGACAAGTTGAGTTGAACACCAAAAAAAGAGGTACTTCTCGATAAGTTCTTTAGTGCTTGAAAGAACCGAAAGAGAAAACACTTGTTTTTTATTTCTTTTAAAGTTGTCTGATGATCCAAAGCTTACAAGGAGGTGCTTATTTATAGGTTAAGATAGTAATCCTAAAGAGGCATAAATTCTTATTTAAGATAAATTCTTATTTATAAAGAATTTCTATCTAGGACAAATTCTTACACAAAAAACTTTCACTTTTATACAATCACTTATTTAGGATAAAATCTTATTTATAAGTAAATGCTATTATGTAGTCTTGGCCCATTAAGTACTCCAATCATATTAATAATACATTGACTCTCTTCCAAGCTTGAATTCACACCATTTGTAGCTTGGTTGGCTTGAATGTCCTCAATGAGTCCATTCAGTACTTTTTTCATCTTGTTGGCTCTAACTCGTGTTATTAGGCCTTTTGGAATGTGCAATAGATGTCTTGCATCCTTTAAAGCTTGCCACCTATCATCTCTAAGATTCTCATCATTCCCTTTCTCCTAAAAAAGGATTCGTCCTTCAATCATCATCTATATCAAAAGGGGAAAAATCAAAAACATTAAATGTTGTACTCATATTATACTCACCGGAAAGGTCCAAGTTATAAGTATTGTCATTAATTCATGCTACAACTTGAAATGGACCATCTCCTTTAGGTTGTAGCTATGAATGCCTCTAAGCTAGAAATTGTTCCTTATGCAAATGTACCCAAACCCAATCACCAGGTTCAAACACCACCTTCTTTTGCCCTTTGTTGGCATGGGATACATATTGCTCAATTCATTTTTCAATATATTGCTGCACCTTCTCAAGCAATTTTTTCACCGTGTTAGCCTTTCGTTCACCATCTGTGCTAGTATACTCATTGATAGGTATGGGTACCAAATCCAAAGGAGTCAAAGGATTAAAACCATATACATATTCTAATGGAGAGTAACTAGTAGCAGAATGAACACTCCTATTATATACAAACCCAACATGCTATAAATAATCTTCCCATGTTTTGAAATTCATTCAAATAATAGCATGCAAAAGAGTAGAAAGGGTTCAATTAACCACCTCAATCTACCATTAGTTTGTAGATGACAAGTAGTTGAAAACAATAGGAACATTAGACAACTTTAAGAGAAATAAAAAAGTAAGAGTTTTCTCCTTTGGTTCTTTTAAGAATTAAAGAACTTAACAAGATGTACCTCTTCTTATCGTGTTCAACTCGACTTATTACTTTCAATTCCTTTCTTTTCTAGAGTGTGGCGTCCATATCCTTCTTAAATACCTTAGGTTCTTGTTCCTTTGAATATTGTGTCTAGGGTTTATGTTATTAAAGTATGATTTGGCTTTCTTGGATGTTTTTTTTATTCCTTATATGTGATAGGTCCCTAAGCCATGTCTTTTTGGGATTTTTTACATCATTCATTACCTTTCAAGCTTAAATTCGCACTATTTGTAGTTTGGTTGGCCTAAATGTCTTTAATTAGCCCATTTTGTGCTTTTTTAATCTTTTTGGCTCTAACTTGTATTATTGGACCTTTTGGAATGTGTAATGGATCTCATGCATTCTTTGAAGCCTTCCACACATCAATTCCTAGCTTCTCATCATATGCATTTGTACGAGCTTTGGAGATATGACAACACTACCTTTGACCTAAAGAGTTTATCATCCATATTGCCCATGAATTCTTAAAGCACTTGAAGGGATAAGAAAAGTTAAACAAAAGACATGCCAAGTGGGTCAAATTCATTGAGACCTTTTCCTACATCATCAAATATAATTAAGGTAAGGAAAATGTGGCAGCTGATGCATTATCTCATAAGTATGCCCTTATCTCTATACTTAGTGCAAAATTATTATGATTTGAATATATTAAAGATTTATATGTGAAATATCTTTGCTAATGTTTATGGGGCATATGAGAAGTCAGCTTTGGAGAAATTTTATAGGCACAAGGGTTTCTTATTTAGGAGAAATCGTTTTTGTGTGCCTATGAGTTCTTTGAGGGAGTTGATTATGAGGAAAGCTTATAAGGGTGGTCTAATAGGTCATTTTAGAGTTAGGAAAACCCTAGATGTCTTAGCTGAACATTTCTTTTAGTCATATATGAAACGAGATGTTGAGAGGGTATATGAGAAATGCATAATATGTAAATAGGTTAAATTTTGAGTTTTACTGCATGGCTTGTACACCTCTTTACCCATACTTACCTATTCCTAGGTTGATTTATTTATGGACTTTATACTAGTGTTGTCATAGCCAAAAAAGGGTAGGGATTGTATTTATTATTATTGATAGATTTTCAAAGATGGAATACTTTAACCCATGCCATAAAACTAATGATGCAAATGTGGCTGAATTATTCTTTAAAGAAGTAGTATGTTTTTAAAGAAGTAGTATGTTTGCATGGCATGCATTGGAGTATTATTTCAGATCAGGATACAAAGTTCTAAAGCTACTTTTGGAAGAGTTTGTGGGCTAAGTTAGGTACTAAACTATTATTTTCAACTACTTGTCATCCACAAACTGATGGAAGACTAAGGTGGTTAATTAAACTCTTTCTACTTTATTTCATGCTATTATTCAAATGAATTTGAAAACATGGAAATAATATTTACCATATGTTGAGTTTGTATATAATAAGAGTATTCATTTTGCTACTAGTCACTATGTATTTGAAATTTTATATAGTTTTAATCCTTTAACCCCTTTAGATTTGGTGCATATACCTATCAATGAGTATGCTAGTTTAGATGGTGAACACAAGGTTCTCATGGTGAAAAAATTGCGTGAGAAGGTGCGGTAACATATTAAAAAACAAACTGAGTAATATGCATCCCTTGCCAATAAAGGGCGAAAAAAGGTGGTGTTTGAACCTGGTGATTGGGTTTGGGTGCATATGTGCAAGGAACAATTCCCAGCTCAAAGGTGTCCAAAGCTACAACCTAATAGGAATTTGTCCTAAATAAGTGTTTATTATAAAAGTGAAAGTTTTCTAAATAAGAACTTGTCTAAATAGAGATTCTTAAATAGGAATTTGTCTCTTTTAAGGTTACTATCTTGACTTATAAATAGACACTACCTTGTAAGGTAAAATTAGACAATTTGAGAGAAATAAAAAGTGAGAGTTTTCTCCTTCGATTCCTTTAAGAACTAATGAACTTATCAAGAAGTAAGTCTTCTTGTGGCATTCAACTTGAATCCTCCTTTTCTAGAGTGTGGCGTCTATATTCTTCTTAATACCTTATGTTCATATTCTTTTGAATATTAGGTCTAGGGTTTGTGTGATTAAAATTTGACTTAGTTTTCTAGGGTATTGTTTGATTCCTTGCATATGTTAGCTCCCTAACCCTCGTTTTTTAGGGTTCACATCAGTTGGAGCAAAGTAAGAAAGATTGCAAATGGATAGTGCATTTGAATGGTAATTCTCTTAATAGACAAACTAAATAGAAATAAATAAATCACAAGGTAGTGAATTGAAAAATTAATTGATCTAACTTAATTTAGAACCAGACTCTAATATTAACTAATGTGAACCCTAAAAGATGTGGCTTAGTGGTGAGAAGCTTAAAGCTGATACGTTCAAGGCTTCAAGGGATGCAATAGATCCATTGGACATTCCAGAAGGTCGAATAACACAAGCTTGAGACAAAAAAATGAAAAAAGTTTTAAATGGGTTGATTAAAGACATTCGGGCCAACTAAGCTACAAATGGTGCGAATTTAAACTTGAAAAAGAGTCATGGCTTTAATAATATGATTTGAGTGTTTAATGGGTTAGGGTTAAGTAATAGCATTCACCCCTAAATAGGAGTTTGTCCAAAATAAGTGTCTGTCATAAAAGTGGAAGTTTTCTAAATAAGAATTTATCCTAAATATAAGTTTATTCTAAGTAAGGATTTGTCATAAATAGGAATTTATGTCTCTTTTAGGGTTTTTATCTTAGCTTATAAATGGACACCTCCTTGTTAGCTCAAAAATAGATAATTTTAGAGCAAAATACATAATGAGAGCTTTCTCCTTCGGTTCTTTCAAGATCTAAAGAACTTATCAAGATCTAAAGAACTTATCAAGAAGCAATTCTTCTTTTTGCATTTGACCTGACTTATTACTCTCAATTCCCCTCTTTTTTGAAGTGTCACATCCATATTCTCCTTAATACCCTAGGTTTGTGTTCGTTTGAGTATTAGGTTTGGGGTTTGTGTGATTGAAATCTAACTTAGCTTTATCATCTCTTTATCATAAATAGGATAATTAAGGCTTGCTCCATTTAGCTTTTGACTAAAGTAGGCAATTAGGCACCTTTCCTACATCAAAATAGCTTTAATGCCAATACTTAAAACATCACACTCAATCTTAAAACTTTTGCAAAGTCAGGTAAAGCAAATAAGGGTACAAAACTTAATTTTTTCTTGATGTAATTAAAAACTTTGTCTTGATCACTACCCCACTTAAAACTCATGTTCTTTTTGATAACCTAAGTTAATGGTGGAACAATGATGCTAAAGTCCCTAACAAAGCATCCATAGAAACTAGTTATACCATGAAAGCTATGCATATTACTAATTGACTTAGGTGTAGGGCAATCACGGATTGCCTTAACTTTTTCCCTGTCAACTTTAATAATTTTTAGATCATTTCTTGAATTTAGCATACAATTTCTCAAAGCGTAAAACTATTAAAAAACGTAAATGATCAAGATGCTCTTTTCGACTTTTACTATAGACCAGATTATCATCAAAATATACAACCACAAATTTACCAATGAATGGACATAAAACATGAGACCAAATGGTATAACAAGTCATTTATACAAACCATACTTAGTTTTGAAAGCTATTTTCCACTTATCTCCCTCTCTCATCCTAATATGGTAATATTCACTTTTCAAATCAATTTTAGTAAAGACATATGAACCATGTCATCTAACTTAGGTGTGGGGCGACGATACATTACTGTGATTTTATTGATCATTCAATAGTCAATACATATCCTTCAAGTCCTATCCTTCTTGGGTACAAGTAGAATAGGAATCACACAGGGACTCATGCTTTCTCTCATATAACCTTTTGACATAAGTTCTTTAACCTACCTTTAAAGCTCCTTTGTCTCCTTAGGATTACTCCTATATGCTGGCCAATTTAGAATGGATTTACTAAGGATGAAATCAATTTGATGCTCAATTCCTTTCTTAGGTAGCAATCCACCTAGGACATTGTTAATGAATACATCTTCAAATTCCTGCAATAGAGTAACAACAATACTAGGCAAATACAAGTCAAACTTGTTAACGTAAAAGTAAGCCTTTTTGTATAAAAGTACGATCATAGGTTGTTTGACATAAAATGCTCTTTTGACATCACTTTCATTCATGTAGAAACTTTTTATTTTCTTCTCTCTTTTGTGTCCTCACATTTTTTCCTCTCTTTTATGTTTTGATTATCCCTTTTTTTTTGATCTCTTTTTTTTTTGGTTCACTCTCATTTTTAATTCTTAACTGATCTTCATAAGCTTATTGAGGTTTCATTCATTACAAAGGAATATCGATTCTTGAAGTTATCATACATAACTCACTTGTCAAACTGTTATGGCTTTCCTAACAAAATATGACCCACACGCATAGGTACAACATCACATAAAACTTCATCATAGTACCTTTTGATAGAAAATGACATAAGCACTTGCTTATTTATCTTGACTTCACCATTCTTATTCAACTATTAAAGTTTATATGGCCTAAGATGCTTCATAATAGGTAAATTCAGCTTTTCAACCATAGTTGTGTTGGCTATATTAGTGCAACTCCCACCATCAATAATCATACTACAAACCTTATCTTTGATGAAACACCTCATATGAAAGATGTTTTCTTATTGCACCTCATTTTCTTCCTTCACTTACACATTCAATGCTCACCTTATGACGAGAGTGACTCTATCAACTGGATACTCCTTTCCATTACTTTCACCCTCTAATGATGGCACAGAATCATGATCTGATTCACTTGTAGTTTCAACATCACTGTTGCCTTTCAAGATCATTGCATGCTTATTTGGACATTGAGATGCCATGTGGCCCCTGCCTAAACACTTAAAACATTTAACATCTCTATTTCTACTTGGTTAAAGGTTAGAAATACCTACCTCTTTGATAGAACCCATATTCTTGCTCTTGGATAGCTTGGCTTTGGATTTGCAATCGGCCTTCTCATCCCTTTTACTCTAATTTGGCTTCCAAGATGAGGTAGAACCTGAATTCTACCTAAAACATGTGGAAGCCTTTCATTTAAGTTGCCTTTCAACTTTTATTACCATGTATACTATGCCTTTTAATTCCACATAGTGTTGCAATTCAACCACATTGGCTATGATCCTATTTAGCCCTTGTAGAAATCAAGCCATGGTTGTCTTTCTATCTTCTTTTACTTTCACCCTAATCATTATAATCTCCATCTTTTTATAGTAGTCCTCCACACTTTTGGTGCCTTAAGTAAGCCCTTGTAGCCTTTGGTACAACTCCCTGTAATAGTGATTAAGGACAATCTTCCTCCTTATGATAGCTTTCATCTCCTCACATGTATCAATAAGTCGCTCACAATTCCTTCTTCTGGTCAAAATAAGTTGGTTACATCAAATAATAGCATAATCAGAAAATTCAATGACAACAAGCTTTACCTTTTTCTCATTGGAATAGTTATGGTAGTCAAAAACTAATTCAACCTTCTTCTCCCATTCTAGGTATGCATCAAGATCATTCTTACCTTAAAATGGAGGGTCATTTTAATACTACCTAAATCACGATCATAGGTGCCTTGCCTCCCTAAATCTCTTTGATCCTTTCTATTGTTAGTAGTTTTAACCACAATAGTTCAATCATCAAATTCATCATCTTCTACATCATCTCCATGGTCATAAGCTCATCTCGATTGCCTTTTTACATTAAGAGCCTTATAGTTCCCATGCCTCCTTTGCAACTCTACTACTATTATGTTAGCTTGCTCTTTCATCCTCTCCTTTATATCATGAAATCTGGTATTCATGCGTTCAAATTGTTGTTACATAGCTTTGATCATGAAGGACACATCACTAGCTCACTTTGTCTTTGGAAGTCATAGTATTACTTCTATACAAAATGATTAGAATACCTCACAATATAGTCCCTTACGTGTTTCACTCCAAAGAAAAGGGTGTCACATTCCCTTGTATTTACACTTTTTAGGGCTTTTTTTTTTTTTTAATATGAACTTGCACTCTTTCCTTTTACCACCCAAATTTCCCCTCTTAGCTCTTTAAAGAACTAAACCAGCTAAATTAAAAGGATTGATTTTGAATCGAATAAGATAAATGGTGTAAAATCGAACTAATTGGAGAACATGGAGTAAAAAAAAAAACAAAAAATTGAAAAAGGGTATCAAGACAAATGAATTTAATGAACTAAACTCACAAAAATCAAGATAAGAGGTTAAACCTAGAGGACAAACTTGGATGATATAACAAGAAAATAAAAGGTAAAATTGGACTTGAGTAAGAAAACTATATTATTATTATGGCCAATATGACCAAATTGTTTAATTTTTATCAATAACTTGAATTTGATACCTTTTTCTTTTGCTCCTCCTTTTTCTTTTTCTTTTGCTTAACACAAAACAATAATAGAATACTTAAAGACAACAATTAGAATTGAAATTAGCACATTTTTTATAGTTATAATCTCAAAGAAATGAACAAAGTGAGAAGGGTTGCAAACGAATAGTTTAGCACATTTGAAAGGCAATGTACTTAATAGACAAACTAAATAGAAATAAATAGATCATAAGGCAACAAATTCAAGAATTAGTTGATTTAACCTGATTTAAAGTTGAGCTTTGATAGCAACTGATATAGAAAACCTCAAAAGACGTGACTTACGGACCCAACACACACAAGGTATCAAAAAATATCCAAGAAAGCTAAATCAAACTTTGATAACACAAACCCTAGACCCAACATTCAAAGGATCATAGACCTTAGGTATTTAAAAAGGATATAGACACCACAGTTTATAAAAGAAAGGAATTGGGAGTGATGAGTTGAGTTGAATGCCACAAGAAGAGATACGTCTTAATAAATTCTTTAGTTCTTAAAAGAACTAAAGGAGAAAACCCTTACTTTTTATTTCTCTCAAAGTTATCTGATGTTTCATAGCTTATAAGGAGGTGGCTACTTATAGGCTAAGATAGCAATCCTAAATAGGTATATATTCCTATTTAGGATAAATCCTTATTTAGGAGGAACTCCTATTTAGGACAAATTCTTACACAAAAAACTTTCACTTTTTTACAATCACTTATTTAGTATAAACTCTTATTTAGGAGTGAAAGCTATTACTTAGTTCTGACCCATTAAGTACTCTAATCATATTAATAAGGCCTTGACTTTCTTTCAAGCTAGAATTCACACCATTTGTAGCTTAGTTGGTCTAAATGTTCTTAATCAACCCATTTAGTGCTTCTTTCATCTTTTTGGCTTTAACTCATGTTATTGGGCCTTCTGGAATGTGCAATGTACATGTTGCATCCTTTAAAGCCTTCCTCGAATCATCTTAAAGCTTCTTATCACACAAGGAGATGAATATTGCCATGATTAAGGCAAATGTAGAAGAAGATAAAGAGGCAACCATGACTTAATTTTTATAAGAGTTAAATAGAGATATAGTTAATGTTGTTGAGTTGCAACATTACAAGGAATTGGAGGACATGGTGAACATGGCAATAAAAGTTGAAAGACAACTTAAATGAAAGGGTTCCACATAATTTGGGTGGAATTCAAGTTATACTTCATCTTAAAACCCGAATTGGAATAAAAAGAACGAGAAGACTGATTATAAGTCCAAAGTCGAGCTATCTAAGAGCAAGAATGTGGATTCTAGCGAGGAGGCAAGTTATTCTGATCCCCAACCATGCAAAAATAGAGATGTTAAATGATTTAAGTGTTTGGGAAAGGGTTACATTGCATCTTAATTTCTAAATAAGTGTACAATGGTCCTGAGAGGTAATGGTGATGTTGACATTGCTAATGAGTCAAATGATGATTCTATGCCATCATTGGAGGATGAAAGTGATGGAGAGAAGTATTGAGCTAATAGAGTAGCTCTCATCATAAAGTGAGCATTAAATGTGCAAGTGAAGCAAGAGAAAAAGGTGCAATGAGATAACATCTTTCATATGGGTGTCTCATCAAACATAAGGTATGTAGTATGATTATTAATGGTGAGAGTTGCATTAATGTAGTTAGCACAATTATGGTTGAAAAGCTGAATTTACCCACTTTAAAGTATCTTAGGCTATATAAACTTCAATGGTTAAATGAGAGTGGTAAAGGTGAATAAGTAAGTGCTTATACCATTTTCTATCAGAAGGTACTATGATGAAGTTTTATGTGATGTTGTACCTATGCATGTAGGTCATACTCTATTAGGATGGCCACAATAGTTTGACAAGCGAGTTATGCATGATTGTTTTAAGAACCAATATTCCTTTGTAATGAATGAAAAACCCATCACTCTTGTACCATTAACACCCCAACAAGCTTATAAGGATCCACTAAGAATTAAAAAGGAGAGTGAACAAAAAAGAGAGAATGAAAAGATAGGGATAACCGAAATAGAAAAGAGAGGAGAAAAAGTGAGGACACAAGAAAGGGGAGAAAAAAACGAAAGTTTCTATGCAAAAAACAAAAAAAAAAATGATGTCATTTGAATATTTTATGCCTAACAACCTATCTTTGTAGCTTTGTATAAAGAGACTTATTTTAACACTAACAAGTTTGACCCATATTTGCTTAGTGTTATTATTTCTCTTTTGTAGGAATTTGAAGATGTATTTCTTGAGGATGTTCTAAGCAGATTACCACCTAAGAGAGGAATTGAGCATCAAATTGTATTGATTCTAAATCGACCAATATATAGGAGTAATCCTAAGGAAATAAAGGAGCTTTAAAGGTAGGTTGAAGAACTTGTATTGAAAGGATACATGAAAGAAAGCATAAGTCCCTGAGCAATTCTTGTTCTACTTATACCTAAGAAGGATGGGACTTGAAGGATGTGTATTGACTGTTGAACGATCAACAAAATCACTGTAAAGTATCGTCACTCCATGCCTAGGTTAGATGGCATATTAGATGAATTGCATGGTTCATGTGTCTTTTCTAAAATTGATTTGAAAAGTGTATATCACCAGATTAGGATGAGAGAGAGAGATGAATGGTTTATAGCTTTTAAGACTAAGTATGGCTTGTATGAATGGCTTGTTATGCCATTTGGTCTCACTAATGCAGTAAGCACTTTTATGTGATTGATGAATCATGTTTTGTGTACATTCATTGGCAAATTTGTTGTTGTGTATTTTAATGATATTTCAATTTATAGCAAAAACCTACAAGAGCATTTTGATCATTTATGTTCGGTTTTAATTATTTTACATTCTAAGAAATTGTATACTAACTTCAAGAAATATTCCTTTTTAACTAACTAAATCATATTTCTTGTCTATTTTGTGAGTGTTAGAGGTATTCAGGTTAACAGGGAAAAAATTAGGGCAATCTGTGATTGGCCTACACCTATATTAGTTAGTGATATGTGTAACTTTCATGGTCTACTAGTTTTTATAAGCGCTATGTTAAGGACTTTAGCATCATTACTGCACCATTAACTGAGGTTATTAAAAAGAACATGGGTTTTAAGTGGGGTAGTGATCAAGAAACATGGGTCTTCAATAAACATTTCTTTTGGCTACCCATGAAATGAGATGTTGAGAGGGCATATGAGAAGTGTATAACCTATAAACAGGCTAAATCTAAAGTTTTACCACATAGCTTTTGCACCCTTTTACCCGTACCTACCCATCTCTTGGTTGATTTATCTATAAACTTTGTACTAAGGTTATTGTGGTCAAAAAGGGGTAGGGATTTTGCATTTGTTGTTGTTGACAGTTTTTCAAGCATGACACATTTCATCCCATGCCATAAAATTGATGATGCAAATAATGTAGCTAGATTATTTTTTAGAGAAGCATGTTTGTATGACATACCTTAGAGTATTGTTTCAAATTGAGATACAAAGTTCTTAAGTTACTTCTAGAAGACTTTTTGGGGAAAGTTAGGAACTAATTTATTGTTTTCAACTACTTGTCATCCATAAATTGATGGGCAAACTAAGGTGGTTAATCAAACATTTTCTACTTTGTTGCATGCTATTATTCGAATGAATTTGAAAACATGGGAAGATTGTTTACTGCATATCGAGTTTGCATATGATTGGAGTGTTCATTCTACTACTAGTTACTTTGTATTTGAAATTGTATATGATTTTAATCCTTTAACTCCTTTGGATTTGGCGCCAATAACTGTCAATGAGTTTGCTAGCTTAGATAATGAATGCAAGGCCGACATGGTGAAGAAATTGCATAAGAAGGTGTGGCAACATATTGTAAAATGAACTGAGCATTATGCATCTCATACCAACAAAGGGTGAAAGAATGTGGTGTTTGAGCCTAGTGATTGGGTTTAGGTGCATATGTGTAAGGAATGATTTCTAGCTTAGAGGCATTCAAAGCTACAATCTAAAGGAGATGACCCATTTTAAGTAGTAGCACGGATTAATGAAAAATGCCTATAAGTTGGACCCTACCAATAAGTATAATATGAGTGTAACATTTAATATTTCTAATGTTTCTCCTTTCGATGTAGGTGATGATTTGAGGACAAATCCTTTTAAGGAGAGGAGGAATGATGAGAAGCTTAAAGCTGATATGTGGAAGGCTTTAAGGGATGGAAGAGATCCAAAAACACAAGGTAGAGCCAAAAAGATGAAAGAAGCATTAAAGGGGCTAATTAAAGACATTTAAGCCAACCAAGTTACAAATGGTGCGGATTCAAGTTTGAAAGAGAGTCAAGGCCTTATTAATATGATTAGAGTGCTTAATGGGTTAAGGTTAAGTAATAACATTCACTTCCAAATAGGAGTTTGTCCTAAATATTTGTCTGTTATTATAATGGAAGTTTTTTGAACAAGAATTTGTTCTATATAAGAGTTTGTCCTAAATAGGAATTTATGTCACTTTTAGGGTTGCTATCTTAGCCTATAAATTGGCACCTCCTTATAAGCTCAAAAATAAAAAATTTTAGAGTAAAATACATAGTGAGACTTTTCTCCTTTGATTTTTTCAAGAATTAAAGAACTTTTCAAGAAGCAATTCTTCTTATGACATTATACCTAACTTATCACTCTCAATTCTCTTCTTTTCTAGAGTGTGGTGTATATATTCTCCTTAATACCCTATGTTCATGTTCCTTTGAATATTGGGTCTGGGGTTTATGTGATTGAAGTCTAACTTAGATTTTTAGGCATTGTTTAATTCCTTGCATGTCTTAGGTCCCTAAGACATGTCTTTCGGGGTTCGCATCACTTAGGGACCCAACACATGCACAAAATTAAATAGTACCTAAGAAAGTAAAGTCAGATTTTAATCACGTAAACCCTAGATGCAATATTCAAAGGAACACGAACCTAGAGTATTAAGAAGAATATGGATGCCACATTCCATAAAAGAAATTGAGGGTGATACACCAAGTTGAACACTACAAAAAGACTTACTTCTTAATAAGTTTGTTATTTCTTGAAAGAGCCAAAGGAGAAAACTCTCACTTTTTATTTCTCCCAAATTGTTTGATTTTGAGCTTATAAAGAGGTGCTTATTTATAGGTTAAGATATCAACTTTAAAAGAGACATAAATTCCTATTTAAGACAAATCCCTATTTTAGGTAAATTCTTATTTAAAAAAACTTCCACTTTTATAATAGACAATTATTTAGGACAAAGTCCTATTTAGGAGTTAATGCTATTACTTAATCTTGACCGATTAAGCACTTTAGTCATATTAATAAGGCCTTGACTCTCTTTTAAGCTTGAATTCGCATAATTTGTAACTTGGTTGACTTAAGTATCTTTAGTTAGTCCATTTAGTACTTTTTTTTTTTATCTTTTTGGTTCTAGCTTGTGTTATTAGAGGTTTTTAAAGGTGCAATGCATCTCTTGCATCCTTTAAAGCCTTCCACTCATAAACTCCAAGTTTCTCATTAAGAGATTAATGCAAAACCATTTTGTTTCTAATATTATAGGCAAGGATTATATTTTAGGTTGCAACGTTTTTTGGAAAGGGATATATGCGTTGAAGATTATGTTAAGAATTTTGAGATGTGAATTACAAAAACCTTAAGAACAGTCCATTATGAGTTTCTTATGAGGGTTGAATAAAAAGATCATAAATACGATGGAGTTACAATCTTGTATATTTCTATAGGATGTGATTAAGCTTGCTGTTAAGGTAAAGAGATAGTGTGGTATGAATGAGCAAAGTGTGTCATGGCATATTGGCAACAAGGCAACCAATTTAGCTTCTACCCTTCTATGGTCTAATTTTAATTAGAGTGCAAAATGGACAAAAAAATGGGCCTCTAGTAAACAACCAGCATATTTGGTTAAGGAAAAAGAGAAAATTAGTGATCCAAAACCTCTAAAAAGGGAAATGTCTTAATGTCTTGGCCATAGGCGTATTGCTTCTGAGTATCCAAATAAGAAGGTGGTGACTATTTAGGAATCACAATGGGAAGTAAAGAGTGAAGATGAGGGAATGCCAAAAGAATAAAATGATTGTTTGGTGGGAAATACCGTAGAGTATGCTGATGAGGAAGAATTGCTTGTAATTTGATGCACCTTGGGTTTACAAGCAAGGGTGGATGTTGATTAGTGTAAAAACATCTTCCATACTAAGTGCAAGAGGATGAGTCTTATTTGCAAGAAATGACATGATGACCTTATCATTCAAGCAATGAACAATTATGTCCATGTAGGAAAAGTTGATTAGAAAAAATGACTCCTTTGCTTAATGTAATACAATGGATTCAAACAACATAAGGTGTATTGACATGCAAATCATGATGAAATTAAAGTTCAATGTTGACATGGATGCTAATTGCATGATCATTTTGGATGAAACATTCCTTGCCATGAAAGGAGAAGCCATATCATCCAAGAATTAGGTGATGGTGTTATGTTTCAAGCAAAGAAAAATCTTTTTCAATAAAGAAAGCTAATTAAGAGCAATAACTCCTTTATTTGATAGACTTTAATAGATTCAGATGTAATGAATATAATGATTATTGTGGGCATAAAAGTTATTCTCAACCTTATTTTGGTTGAATGAGTTCTTGCATTGAGTGTTTACACCTTGTTAAGATGAAATGTAGAGACGGTCTCATTATTTAGGAGTTAAACAAAAAGTACTTGTAAGAAAAGTTAATCATTATTAAAGGCTCTTTTATTTGTTGGAATTCAATGGATTCCTATCACCTAAGTTAGAGAAATAGGCATGTTGCAATCAATATAATGTTTGCTATGGGCACAAAATTTATTTTCAAGATCATTTTGCATAAATGAGCTCTTACAATGAAATCTAGAGTCTTGTTAGAATGAAATGAATAGATTGTCCCATTATTTAGGGAGTGAACAAAAAATACTTAAAAGGAAAACAAATCATTATCAAGGACTCCTTTGATTAATGAAATTCAATCATTTCCTAGTACCGAAGGTGCACTAAAGTACCTTTTCCAATGAATGTAATGTCTGTTGTGGGCACAAAAATTATCTTCTAGATCATTTTGTGTGAATGATCCTATAGAACGAGGATCTAGATTTGGTTATGGTTTTAAAGATTAGGAGTATACGAAATTCAAGATAAAGAAAATTCTTTATCTAGAAGATTAGCAAGGTAATTTCTTTGGTTACCAAAATTTGAAAGAATGGTGGAAGGTTAAAACATAAAATTACTTCAACTATATCAAAGCATGAGAAAAAACCTTATGATACGAAAATATGTAGAGGACATTTAGTTGGTTTATTCAAATACACCTTTTAAATGATCTAAAGAAATTGACAAATTAGTTTAAAACCTAGTTTTGTAAATGAAGTTTACATCATATAACCCTACCTCACAAGGTGAGAATTGTTTATGAACAATTTTATGAAACAGATGATGAAGTTAAACACTTATTATTGATGTTTGCACCACCTTGTTACTGTGTCCCCTAGATTATCAAATGGAAATATACTATTATGGACAAACATATTAATGTTCTAGATGTGGAGATCAAACATATTTCATGGTTAGTAAGATTAATTAATATCTATTAGTTGGAAAAGTTTGATTTCTTTGATGATGGAGTCTATACGAACAAAGGAATCATTTTTATCAATAGGCCTAAAGCTCCAACACCATAACGCACACCATCTAGTCTATAGTAGATATTAAAGACTTTAATGGAGTTAGTTTTCAAAAGAGAGGTTATTAGAAATGATGGTTGCTTTGTTTCAACCAAAATTAGACATGCAAGTAGACCTAGCTAAAAGCAATCAAAGACACCTTAATGATAATATTATGCAAGATTCCTAGGACCCATATGAGTTGAAAAGAGCAAATGGAGAAAATACTTTCAATGGAAAAATAGTCATGGGACTAAATCAAAGGCTTTTATTAAAGCTACTTTAGTAAAAGTAAGAAATTAAGGATAGCTTTACTTTTTAAAAGAGATTCCTTCAATGATGGTTATTACCTTATCCTTTGTATAAATGATTCTGTCAATTACTCCCAGAAATAGTCCAATTTCCTTGTTCTTTAGAATCAAGTTTGCTTTTCTTTCTCTTTCCTTCTCTTTCCTCTTTCTATTCACTTCCCTTGTATAATAAAACCCTGTAATGACTTTCTATGTAATGAAAGTTTTGCTTCTATAAGTCAATTTCTTTATTTAAGCTTTTATGTTTTATAAGTATTGTTGTAATTAAAAATTATGTTTAAATCATATATATATCTATATGTGTGTGTGTGTGTGTGTGTGTGTGTGTATGTGTGTGTGTGTGTGTGTATGTGTGATCTTGTGTTCAAGACAAGAAAGAAAATCTAATCTAGATCAATGACATCTTTGTTTAATGGAATTTAATGGATTTAAAGGATCAAAGTTATAAGAGTATGCTTGTTATAGAGAACAGATTGTTTAGTGTAGACACTAATGTTAATTTTAAGATCATTTTGTGTGAATGATTAATCCTATTCATTTTGCTTGCTTGAAATAGATAAATCCTATTTATTGTAATAGATTTACTAGAAAAAAGGAAATAGCTCCAAACTTATCTAAAAAAGCATCATTTATGTGATTGGGTAAGGAAACAATAGGATGGTAGTAAATCATACTCGAGAAGAACTAAATTGTAGGGTTGGGACTAATCTTCTTTATGAGTGTAGATTGCTTCGTTTAAGTTTCTTTAAGCCACATTAATGTGAAGAATAATAAAAAGAAAGATTAAAAATGTCTTTTATAAAGTTAGCAAGAGAAAGATTGGAAACAATTAACCAAATAGGTGAAAAGCAACTAGAAAATTTAAACAAGAATAAAAATGCATGCATATATGAATGGCATGGACAAGAATAGAGCCCTTTACTAGGGTTGGTTACAACCTTCCTAAAAGTCTTATTCATCCCTTTCTTGGACATAGCCAATGTAGCTTAACAAGTTATCCAAATGTGTGTGTATGTGTGTGTGTGTGTGTGTGTGTGTGTGTGTGTGTGTGTGTGTGTGCATGTGTTTTTTTTTTCTTTTATGTTCTATGATATTCTTAATGTCATCTATAAAAGGATTGAAAATTGATGAATAAATGTTGGGATACCTTGTATATTATATTCTTGAGTATAAGTGTCACTTGACTAAAAAATGTGCTTACAATTACTTTTTCTCTCACTAAAAAATGAAATAAAACTTAACCTATCTATTTAATAAGGACTTTGGAAGCCTTTTTTGGTTTTCTTATCTCTCTAAACCAAAAATACTTGTAAGATCTTAAGAAGTCATTAATACATATCTTCTTATTAAAAAAGTGAGTCTAAAGAATCAAAGCTCAAAGTAGCTCTTCTCGAAGAAGAAGTTACCTCTAATTGATATTAGAGGTATTGATACTTATGAGATCAATGAGATTGATAGTCAAAAATTTCTTTTTAGACTGTATTGATTTGACCCCCTAAGCGGGACCACCACCCCATAGCATGTTAAAGCAGAGCCTTATATTTCTTCTAGAAAATTTCCTAATTGTTCCAAAGCAACTAGAAAGAGATTCTTTAACCAGAAAGAATTTAATTCAAGTGTAGGATACCTATCCAGAAGTTTTCATAACTCAATCATGTATGATGGAATCATCAAAGATTTGACCTTTTCAAACTCTATCTATAATTGATAGGCTTTAGAAAGGGAAACAAAGAGAAGATGTGTACGAATGAGATATCCAACAACAATAAGAAGGATTGACTCAAAAGATAGTTGTAATGGAAAATGCAATTATTATCATACAATGTGTACAATTAATGACTTATTAGTCTTAACAAAAAAAGATAATTTGATCTTGAATCTTATTGGTAAGATATCAGATCCAAAAGGAAAAAGGGAATAATTAGAAATGTATTTTCATCTGGCTTGAGATGATACTACGATCAAAGAACTAGAATAAAATTATAGTTTAAAAACTATTATTCAAAGAATTAGAAGTAATCATTATGACATAAAAGTAGAGAAAGTCAAACCTTCTTTAAGTGAGCTTTAAGTTGAAATTAATTAGTTAAAATCTGAAATAATAGAGTTAAAAGAGAGGATTATAGTCATGGAAACAATGCCTGAAAGGTTGAATACCCTCTAGATGTACAAGATACCTCTTCAAAACAAGAACTAGGAGCTATTTAATATGTTAACCTTATCAATAAAGTTATTACCCATAAGTGGCAGACAAAAATAATAGTTGTAATCAACAAAGAATACATTTTTCTTGTTATTGCCTTAATTAAGTCACGTGTGGATATAAACTATATTAATGATAGAATGGTACCTTTAAAAAACTTTTCAAAAACTTCAAAAGTGTTAAACATTGCTGATAAAAATGAGCTTGTTATACAATGAGTGAATTTGTATTGAAATTCTTGTTGTTTTGGTTAAAAACCTATCTTATTAGATTCATTTCAACAAACATGTCAATATAACTTTAGTTGTATAGATCTATTGAAGTCCATCAAATGTAGGTGTCCTTCATCTTCATTAGCTTTTCTTACTTGATTTGTATGGTACCATGATGTGTGCGAAATAAACCAAAACTTCTCTAAATCGCTTAATTAACAAGTTTGTAGTTAAGGCGAGTAGGGATCAAATCTAGAGAGATTGGGTTTTGACTAATTAGTTAACAAATGATTTTAGACCTATTGAGTTTACATAAATAAAAGGACCTATTGAGTAGAGATCAAACTTTTGCAAGAAGAAACCTTGTTAGTAAGAAATGAAGTGATAGTGTCACCTTTTAAAAATTGAAACATTTAATACCTACCAGAGGCTTCTCTTTTCATTGCAAGGACTCTTAAATTAAGTAAGTATAATGTCTACAAATTAGATCTTCTAAGTAAGTATAATGTTAATGCTAATTTTAATGTTTTTGATCTTTCTCCTAGAGGTTCTTAAAGTCATAGCCTAAAGAAGATCCACTTCTTACTTTAGGAGACCATACATGTTATTTAGTTATTTTATAATTGTAATAGGTAGAACAATGTCTTTATTTAATTCTAATTACCCCAATCCTTTATTTAGAAGTTTGTTATTTCCTATTTTGTTTCGGATTTATTATTCTATTTTAAACTCTATATATATACATGTAACTCTCTTTTATGGGAACAAGTTGATTGATTCTTTTCTTAAAAGAGATTTGAGAGATCTTTCTCTTTGGTTTTTTTGAGAACTTTGGAACATAACATGGTTACTTTGGATGCAAACCCCAAAAGATGTGGTTTAGGGACCTAACACACATAAGTAATCAAACCATATCCAAGAAAGCTAAGTTAGATTTCAATCACACACACCCTAAACTCAATATTCAAAGGAGCATGAACTTAGAGTATTAAAAAGAATATGGACACCACACTCTAAAAAAGAAGGGAATTAAGAGTGATAAGTCGGGTTGAATGCCACAAGAAGACTTACTTCTTGATAAGTTCATTAATTTTTAAAGGAACCAAAGGAGAAAACTTTTATTGTTTATTTCTCTCAAAATTCTTTGATTTTTGAGTTTACAAAGAGGTCCTTATTTATAGGCTAAGATAGCAACCCTAAAAGAGACATGAATTCCTATTTAAGACAAATCCTTATTTAGGACAAACTCCTATTTAGGACAAATTCTTATTTAGAAAACTT
The DNA here is from genome assembly GCA_020883675.1 of Bruguiera gymnorhiza. Taxonomy (NCBI): domain Eukaryota; kingdom Viridiplantae; phylum Streptophyta; class Magnoliopsida; order Malpighiales; family Rhizophoraceae; genus Bruguiera; species Bruguiera gymnorhiza. Next base: position 546,033 of record JAIRCJ010000160.1, on the reverse strand, counting down.
CCAATTTTATAATAAATACTTATTTAATACAAACTCCAATTTAAGAGTGAATGTTATTACTTAACCTTGACCTATTGAGCACTCAAATCATATTAATAAGGCTTTGACTTTTTTTCAAGTTTGAAGTCACACCATTAGTGCTTCTTTCATCTTTTTGGCTCCAACTTGCACTATTAGACCTTTTGGAAAATGCAATGGATCTATTACATCCTTTGAAGCCTTCCATACATCATCTCTAAGCTTCTTATCTTTCCCCTTTTCCTCGAAAGGATTCATCCTTGAATCATCACCTATATTAAAAGGTGAAAGATCAAAAACATTAAATGTTGCATTCATATTATACTCACTGAGAAAGTCTAACTTATAGGTATTGTCATTAATCCATGCTACTACTTAAAATGGACCATCACCTCTAGGTTGCGGCTTTGAACACCTCAGAGTTAGGAATCGTTCCTTGTGTATATGCACCCAAACTCAATCACTAGGTTTAAACACTACCTTCTTTTGCCTTTTGATGACATGGGATGCATATTATTCAATTCATTTTACAATATGTTGTCACACCTTCTCATGCAATTTCTTCACTGTGTCAGCCTTGCATTCACCATCTAAGCTAGTATACTCATCAATAGGTATAGGCACCAAATCCAAATGAGTCAAAAGATTAAAATAATATACAATTTCAAATGGAGAGTAACTAGTAGCAAGATGAACACTCTTATTATTTACAGACTTGACATGTGGTAAAAAATCTTCCCATGTTTTCAAATTCATTTGAATAATAGCACACAATCAAGTAAAAAAAGTTTGATTAACCACCTTAGTTTGCCTATTAGTTTGTGGATGACAAGTAGTTGAAAACAATAGGTTAGTTTCAAACATACCCTATAAAGTCTTCAAGAAGTTGCTTAAAAACTTAGTATATCAATTTGAAACAATACTTTGAGGCATGTCATGCAAACATACTACTTCTCTAAAGAATAATTCAGCCATATCATTTACATCGTCAGTTTTATGGTATGGAATGAAGTGTGTCATCTTTGAAAATTTGGCAACAACAACAAATATAGAATCTGTACCCCTTTTTGATCATGGCAACCTTAGTATAAACTCCATAGATAAATCAACTCAAGGATGACTAGGTATGGGTAAAGGGGTAGACAAGCCATGAGGTAAAACTCTAGATTTAGCCTGTTTGCATGTTAAGCATTTCTCATATACCCTTTTAATATCTCATCTCATATGTGGCTAAAAGAAATGTTCAACTAAGATATCTAAGGTTTTCCTAACTCTAAAATGACTTATTAGACCACCTCTGTGAGCTTCTTTCACAACCAAATCCCTCAAAGAACTTATAGGCATACATAAACAATTTTCCTAAATAAGAAACCTTTATACCTATAAAATTTCTCAAAGGCTGACTTCTCACATGTTCCATACATATTAGCAAAGTCAGGATCTTTTATATATAAATCTTTAATATATTCAAATCCTAACAATTTTAGAGTAAGTATAGAGATAAAGGCATACTTGTGAGATAATACATCAACTATAATATTTTCCTTACCTTGTTTATATTTGATGAAGTAAAGAATGGTCTCAATCAACTTAACTGACTTGGTATGTCTTTTGTTCAACTTTACTTGTCCCTTTAAGTGCTTTAAGGATTCATGGTCAATATGGATGACAAACTCCTTTGGCCAATGGTAGTGTTCCTATGTCCCCAAAACCCATATCAATACATATATCTCTTTATCATGAGTAGGATAATTAAGGCCTACTCCACTTAATTTTTCATTAAAGAAGGCAATTGGACACTTTTCTTACCTCAAAACAACTCCAATGCCAATACCTGAAGTATCACACTCAATCTCAAAAGTTTTTACAAAGTCAAGTAAAACAAGGGTGCAAAACTTAATTTTTCCTTAATGTAAATAAAAACCTTATTTTGATCACTACCCCCCTTCAAGTCCATGTTCTTTTTAATAACCTTAACTAGTAGTGCAGCAATGGTGCTAAAGTCCCTCACAAAACGTCTATAAAAACTAGTTAGACCATGAAAGTTATGCACATCACTAATTAACTTAGTTGTAGACCAATCACGGATTGTCCTAACTTTTTCCTTGTCAACCTCAATACCTATGGCACTCATAATATAGCTAAGAAATATGATCCGGTTAGTACAAAAGGAACATTTCTTGAAATTAGTATACAATTTCTCAGAATGTAAAACAATTAAAACAAAACATAAATGATCAAGATGCTCTTTTAATTAAAACAAAACTTAAAAGAGCATCTTGATCATTTATGTTTTTATTATAAACCAAAATATCATCAAAATACACAACCACAAATTTTCCAATGAATGTATGCAAAAAATGATTCTTTAATTGCATAAAAGTGCTCAATGCATTAATGAGACCAAATGGCATAACAAGTCATTCATACAAATCATACTTAGTTTTAAAAGCTATTTTATGCTCATCTCCTTCTCTCATCCTAATTTGGTGATATCTACTTTTCAAAACAATTTTAGAAAAGACACATGAATCATGCAATTCATCGAACATGTCATCTAACTTAGGTATCAGGTGACGATACTTTATAGTGATTTTGTTGATTGTCTAACAATTCAACACAAATCCTTCAAATCTCGTCCTTCTTGGGTATGAGTATAATAGAAACCACACAGGGATTCATGCTTTCTCTCACACATCCTTTCAACATAAGTTCCTTAACCTACATTTAAAGCTCTTTTGTCTCCTCGGGATTACTTTTATATGATAGCTGATTTGGAATGGATGCACTAAGGATAAAATCAATTTAATGCTTAATTCCTCTCTTAGGTGGCTATTTGCTTACAACAACCTCAGGGAATACATTTTAAATTTCTTTAAAAGAGAAATAATAACACTAGGCAATGATGGCTTAAACTTGTTAGTATTAAAATAAACCTTTTTGTACAAAAGTACAATCGTAGGCTGTTTGCCATAAAATGCTCTTTTGACATCACATTGAACTCTTTCTACTTTGTTATGTGCTATTAGTCGAATGAATTTGAAAACATGGAAAGATTGTTTACCACATGTCAAGTTTGCATATAATAGGAGTGTACATCCTACTACTAGTTTGGATGAGTAACACAATGCTAAAATGGTAAAGAAATTGCATGAGAAGGTACGACAACATATTGTAAAACGAACTGAGCAATATTTATCCCAAGCCAACAAAAGGTGAAAAAGGTGATACATATGTACAAAGAACAATTCCAAACTTAGAGGTGTTCAAAATTATAGCCTAGAGGAGATGGTTTATTTCCAGTCATAGCACAAATTAATGACAATGCTTATAAATTAGACCTTCATAGTGAGTATAATGTGAGTGCAACATTTAAGTTTTTTGATTTTTCTCCTTTTGATGTAAGTGATGATTCGAGGATGAATCTTTTTTAGGAAAAGGGGAATGATAAGAAGCTTGGAGCTAATACATAAAAAGCTTCAAAGGATGCAAGAGATCCATTGCATATTCCAAAAGGTTTAATAACACAAGCTAGGGCCAAAAAAGATTAAAAAAGCACTAAATGGGCTAATTGAAGACATTTAGGCCAACCGAGCTACAAATGGTATGAATTCAAACATGAAAGAGAGTCAAGGCCTTATTAATATGATTGAAATGCTTAATGGGGTAGGGTTAAGTAATAGCATTCACTCCTAAATAGGAGTTTGTCCTAAATAAGTGTTTATTATAAGAGTAGAAGTTTTCTCAAATAAGAATTTGTCTTAGATAGGAATTTATCCTAAATAGGAATTTGTCCTAAATATGAATTTATGTCTCTTTTAAGGTTGCTATTTTAGCCTATAAATAGACACCTCTTTGTAAGCTCATAATTAGACAATTTGAGAGAAATAAAATGTGAGAGTTTTTCTCCTTTAGTTCTGTCAAGAACTAATTAACTTATCAAGAAGTAAGTCTTCTTATGGCATTTAACCCAACTTATCACTCTCAATTCCCTTCTTTTCTAGAGTGTGGCATCCTTATTCTTCCTAATATCTTAGGTTCATGTTCCTTTGAATATTAGGCTAAGGGTTTATGTGATTGCAATTTGACTTAGCTTTCTTAGGTATTGTTTGATTCCTTGTGTGTGTTAGGTCCTTAAGGCACATCTTTTGGGCTTCACATCAATATATATCTCTTTATCATAAGTGGGATAATTAAGGCTTGATCCACTTAGCTTTTCATTAAAGCAAGCAATTAGACACCTTTCTTAGATCAAGACAGCTCTAATGCCTATACTTAAAGTATCACACTCAATATCAAAAGTTTTTACAAAGTCAAGTAAAGCAAGTAAAGATGTAAAACTTAATTTTTACTTAATGAAATTAAAAGCCTTGTCTTGATCATAACCCTACTTAAGACCCATGTTCTTTTTAATAACCTCTATTAGTGGTGCAGCAATGGTGTTATAGTTCTTAACAAAACGTTTGTAGAAACTAACTAGACCATAAAAGCTCTGCACATTACTAATTGACTTAAGTATAGGTCAATCACAGGTTACCCTAAATTTTTCCTCTTTAACCTTAATACCTCTAGCATTTATAGCATAGCCAAGAAATATGATCTGGTTAGTACAAAAGAAACATTTCTTGAAGTTAGCATACAATTAATCATAATGTAAAATAATTAAAATAGAACATAAATGATCAAGGGCATAACCCCTTCCTAAGGTACATCTTTGTCTTTGGAAGTCATAGTATTACTTCTACACAAAAAGAACTAGATGCACATAAATCAAGATAGAGGGTTAAACCCAAAGGACAAACTTGGATGACATAATAAGAAAATAGATAGCAGAATTAAAGTTGAGTAAGAAAACTATATTATTATTGTGTCCAATTTAACCAAACTTTTTAACTTCAATTAAAAACTTGAATTTGATGCTTTTTTTTGTTCCTCCTTTTTTTATGTTCCTCTTCTTTTTTTTTTCTTTTTTGCTCAACACAAAACAACAATAGAATACTTAGAGACAGTAAAAGGAATTGAAAATAGCATATTTTAATAGTTACGTGCTAAAACAAACGAGCAAAGTAAAAAGGATTGCAAACAGGCATATTAGTATAGTTGAATGATCATACTCTTAATAGACAAACTAAATAGAAATAAACAAATCACAAGGCAATAAATTGAACAATCACACAAACCTTAGACCCAAAATTCAAAGGAATATAAACTTAGGGTATTAGGAAGAATACAAACGCCACATTCTAGAAAAAAGGGACATAAATTCCTATTTAGGACAAACTCCTATTTAGGTCAAATTCTTATTCAGAAAACTTCCACTTTTATAACAGACACTAATTTAGGACAAACTCTTATTTAGGAGTGAATGCTATTACTTAACCTTGGCCCATTAAGCATTCCAATCATATTAACAAGGCCTTCATTGATGAGAACCTTAAAGATGATGGGTGGAAGGTTTTAAAGGATTCAAGAGGTCCATTGCACATTCCAAAAGGCCCAATAACATGAGCTAGAGCCAAAAAGATGAAAGAAGCACTAAATGGGCTGATTGAGGACATTCAAGCCAACCAAGCTACAAATGGTGCAAATTCAAGCTTGGAAGAGAGTCAAGGCTTTATTAATATGATTGGAGTACTTAATGGGCTAGGACTAAGTAATAGCATTCACTCTTAAATAGGAATTTATCCCAAATAAGTGATTATATAAAAGGAAAAGTTTTTTGTATAAAAATTTGTACTAGATAGGAATTCCTTTTAAATAAAAATTTGTCCTAAATATGAATTTATACCTCTTTAGGATTGCTATCTTAGCCTATAAATAGACACCTCTTTGTAAGCTCTAGAACATCAGACAACTTTAAGAGGAATAAAAGTAAGAGTTTTCTCTCTCGTTTCTTTTGAGAACTAAAGAACTTATCAAGAAGTACCTCTTCTTTTGGCATTTGACTTGACTTATCACTCCCAATTCCTTTCTTTTCGAAAGTGTGGCATCCATATCCTTATTAAATACCTTAGGTTCATGTTCCTTTGAATGTTGGGTTTAAGGTTTATGTTATTAGAGTATGATTTAGCTTTCCTGGATGTTCTTTGATTCCTTGTGTGTGTTAGGTCCCTAAGCCATGTCTTTTTGGGGTTTTCCACATTGGTTGGTATTAGAGCCTAGTTCTAAATTAGGTTAGATCAATTCATTCTCCAATTTTCTACCTTATGATTTATTTATTTCTATGTAGTTTGTCTATTATGTGCATTACCATTTAAAGTGCTAATCTGTTCATTTGTAACCCTTCTCACTTTGCTCATTTATTTGAGATCATAACTATAAAAAATGTGTTAATTTTAATTCCAGTTGTTGTCTCTTAGTATTCTATTGTTGTTTTGTGTTGAGTAAAAGAAAAACAAAAAAGATGAACGAAAAAAAAAAACGCATCAAATTCAAGTTATTGATAAAAGTTAAACAGTTTGGTCATATTGGTCACAATAATAATATAGTTTTCTTTCTCAACTCCAATTCTACCATTTATTTTCTTATTATGTCATCCAAGAAAATAGTTTAGTTTGTCCTTTAGGTTTAACCCCATATCTTGATTATTGTGAGTTTAGTTCATTAAATTCGTTTGCCTTGATATCCTTTTTCATTTTTTTTTACTCTTTGTTCTCTAATTAGTTCAATTTTACACCATTTATCTTATTTTATTCAAAATCAATCCTTTTGATCTAGCATGTTTAGTTATTTAAAGAGCTACGAGAGGAAATTTGAGTGGTAAAAGGCAAGAGTGCAAGTTTATATTATGAAAAAGCCATAAAAAATTGTAAACATGAGGGAGTGTGACACTTTTTATTTTGAGTGAAACACTTGTGAGGTATCTTAATCATTTTGTGTAGAAGTAATACTATGACTTCTCAAGAAAAGATGTAGCTCAGGAGGGAGCTAGTGATGTGTCCTTCATGATCAAAGTTACTATTTTCAACTACTTACCATCCTCAAACTGATGGGAGACTAAGGTGGTTAATTTAACTCTTTCTACTTTATTTTATGCTATTATTTGAATGAATTTGAAAACATAAGAAGATTGTTTACCACTTGTTGAATTTGTATATAATAAGAGTATTTATTTTGCTATTAGTCACTCTTTATTTGAAATTTTATATGGTTTTAATCCTTTAACTCCTTTGGATTTAGTGCCTATACCTATCAATGAGTATGCTAGCTCAAATGGTGAACGCAAGGTTAACATGGTAAAGAAATTGCATGAAAAGGTATGGCAACATATTGTAAAATGAATTGAGCAATATGCATCCATGCCAATAAAAGACGAAAGAAGGTGGTGTTTGGGTTTGGGTGCATATGCGTAAGGAATAGCTCTTAGCTCAGAGGTGGTCAAAGTTACAATTTAGAGGAGATGGTCCATTTCAAATAGTAGCATGGATTAATGACAATGCCTATAAGTTAGACCCTCTTAGTGAGTATAATGTGAGTGCAACATTTAATGTTTTTGATATTTCTCCTTTTGATGTAGGTGATGATTCAAGGGCGAATCCTTTTGAGGAGAGGGGTAATGATAAAAAGCTTGGAGCTGATGAGTGGAAGGCTTTAAAGGATGGAAGGGATCTATTGCATATTCTCAATGGTCTAATAACATAAGCTAGAGCCCAAAAATGAAAGAAACACTAAATGGGCTAATTGAAGACATTCGGGCCAACTAAGTTACAAATGGTACAAATTTAAGCTTAAAAGAGAGTCAAATCCTTATAAATATGATTATAGTGCTTAATGGGTCTGAGTTAAGTAATAGCATTCACTCCTAAATAGGAGTTTATCCTAAATAAGTGTTTGTTATAAAAGTGAAAGTTTTTTGAATAAGAATTTTCCTTAAAGCACCACCTTATAAGCTTAAAATTAGACAATTTGAGAGAAATAAAAAGCGAGAGTTTTCTCCTTTGGTTCTTTTAAGAACTAATGAACTTATCAAGAAGTAAGTCTTCTTATGACATTTAACTTGACTTATCACTCCTAAATCCCTTCTTTTCTAAAATGTGGCATCCATATTCTTCATAATACCCTAGGTTTGTGTTCCTTTGAATATTGGGTTTAGGGTTTATGTGATTTAAATTTGACTTAGCTTTCCAAGGTATTGTTTGATTCCTTATATGTGTTAGGTCCTTAATCCTCATCTTTTGAGGTTCACATCAATTGGAACAAAGTAAGAAGGATTGCAAATGGAAAATGCATTTGAATGTTAATTCTCTTAAAAGACAAACTAAATAGAAATAAATAAATCGCAAGGCAGTAAATTGAAGAATTAATTAATCCAACTTGATTTAGAACTAGGCTCTGATACCAACTAATGCGAACCCTAAAAGACATGGCTTAGTGGTGAGAAGCTTAAAGCTGATACGTGCAAGGTTTTAAAGGATGCAAGAAATGCATTGGACATTTTAGAAGGTCCAAAAACACAAGCTTGAGACAAAAAGATGCAAGAAGCACTAAATGGGTTGATTGAAGACATTCAGGCCGAATAAACTACAAATGGTGTGAATTCAAGCTTGAAAGAGAGTCATGACTTTATTAATATGATTGAAGCGCTTAATGGGTTAAGGCTAAGTAATAGCATTCACTCCTAAATAAGAGTTTGTCCAAAATAAGTGTTTGTTATAAAAGTGGAAGTTTTTTTTAATGAGAATTTGTCCCAGATATGAATTTATCCTAAATAAGGATTTGTCTTAAATAGGAATTTATGTCTCTTTTAGGTTGTTATCTTAGCTTATAAATGGGCACCTCCTTGTAAGCTTAAAAGTAGACAATTTTAGAGTAAAATACACAATGAGAACTTTCTCTTTTTGGTTCTTTCAAGAACTAAAGAACTTATTAAGAAGAAATTCTTCTTATGGCGTTCAACTTGACTTATTACTCTCAATTCCCTTCTTTTTTGAAGTGTAACATCCATATTCTCCTAAATACCCTAGGTTCATGTTCCTTGGAGTATTGGGTCTAGGGTTTATCTAATTGAAATCTGACTTAGCTTTCTTAGGCATTGTTTGATTCCTTGCATATCTTAAGTCCCTAAGCCACGTCTTTTAGGGTTCACATTAGTTGGTATTATAGCCCGACTCTAAATTAGGTTGGATAAATTAATTCTTTAATTTGTTGTCTTGTGATTTATTATTTCTATTTAGTTTATCTATTAAGCGGATTGCCATTCAAACGCACTAATCTTTCCATTTGCAATCCTTTTTACTTTACTCGTTTGATTGAGATTATAACTATCAAAATGTGTTATTTCCAATTCCATTTGTTGTTTGTATTGAGCAAAAAAAAAAAAAGTGGAACAAAAAAAATAAAGGAACAAAAAAAAAAGCATCAAATTCAAGTTATTAATTGAAGTTAAATGATTTTGTCAAATTGGCTACAATAATAATATAGTTTTCTTACTCAACTCCAATTCTGTCATTTATTTTATTTTTATGTCATCCAAATTTGTCCTCTAAGTTTAGCCCTTAATCTTGATTTATGTGTGTCTAGTTTATTAAATTTGTTTGTCTTGATATCCTTTTTGGTTTTTTTTTTTGACTCCTTGTTCTCCATTTAGTTCAATTATACTTCATTTACCTTATTTTGTTGAAAATCAATCATCTTGATTTGACTTGTTTAGTTCTTTAAAGTGTTAAAAGGGGAAACTTAAGTGGTAAAAGGCAAGAGTGCAAGTCCATATTAAGAAAAAGTCAAAATGTGTAAAACACGAGGGAGTATTTTGTAAGGTATCTTAATCATTTTGTGTAGAAGCAATATTATGACTTCTAAAGACAAAGGTGCAACTCAGAAGGGAGTTAGTCATATGTCCTTCATGATCAAAGCTATGCAATAACAATTTTAATGCATGAATACTAGATTTAATGATATGAGGGAAAGGATAGAGGCACAAGCTAATACAATAGTATAGTTGCAAAAGAGGCATAGGGACTATGAGGTTCATAATGCAAGAAGGCAAGTGAGATGAGCCTATGTCCATGAAGATGATGAATTTGATGATCAGGTTATTATGGTTAGAATTGCCAACAATAAAAAGTATTAGAGAGATTTTAGGAGCCAAGACACCTATGACCATGATTTGGTGAGCATTAAAATGAAAATTCCTCTATTCCAAGGTAAGAATGATCCTGATGCGTACTTAGAATGGGAGAAGAAGGTTGAATTGGTTTTTGACTCCTAAAACTACTTTAAAGAGAAAAAGGTAAAGTTTGTTGTCATTAAATTTATTGATTATGCTATTATTTGGTAGAATTAACTTGTTTTGACTAAGAGAAGGAATTGTGAGAGGCCTATTGATACATAGGAGGAGATGAAGTCTATCATGAGAATGAGGTTCATCCTTAATCACTACTATAGAGATTTGTACCAAATGTTGCAAGGGCTCACTCAGGGCACCAAAAAGTGTGGAGGACTATCATAATGATGCAAAAAGCCCCAAAAGATGTGGCTTCGGGGCCCAACACACACAAGGAATTAAAGAAGATCCAAGAAAGTAAATCAAACTTGAATAACACAAACCCTAGACCCAACATTCAAAGGAACACGAACCTCTATTTAAAAAGGATATGGATGTCACACTCCAAAAAAGAAAGGAATTGTGAGTAATAAGTCAAGTTGAATGCCATAAGAAGAGGTACCTTTATATAAGTTCTTTAGTCCTCAAAAGAATCATATAAGTTCTTTAGTCCTCAAAAGAATCGGGGGAGAAAACCCTTGTTTTTTATTTCTCTCAAAGTTGTTTGATGTTTTAGAGCTTATAAGAAGGTGGCTATTTATAGGCTAAGACAACAATCCTAAAGAGGTATAAATTCCTATTTAGGACAAATCCTTATTTAGGAGGAACTCCTATCTACGACAAATTCTTACACAGAGAACTTTCACTTTTATACAATCACTTATTTTGGATAAACTTTTATTTTAGAGTGAATGCTACTACTTAGTCTTGACCTATTAAGTAGTCCAATCATATTAATAAGGTCTCAACTCTCTTTCAAACTTGAATTTGAACCATTTATAGCTTGGTTGGCTTGAATGTCCTTAATCAACCCATTTAATGCTTATTTAATCTTTTTGGCTCTAGTTCGTGTTATTAGGCCTTTTGGAATGTGCAATGGATGTCTTGCATCATTTGAAGCCATCCACACATCATCTCTAAGCTTCTCATCATTCCCTTTCTCCTTGAAAGGATTCATCCTTGAATCATCACATATATCAAAAAAGGAAAGATCAAAAACATTTAATATTTCACTCACATTATACTCATTGGGAAGGTCCAACTTATAGGCATTGTCATTAATTCATACTACAACTTGAAATGGACCATCTCCTTTAGGTTGTAATTTTGAATGCCTCTAAGTTAAGAACCATTCTTTGCACATATGCACCCAAACCCAATCACCAAGTTCAAACTCCACCTTTTTTTGCCCTTTGTTGGCATAGGATACATATTGCTCAGTTCATTTTTCAATATGTTACCACACCTTCTCATGTAATTTTTTCACCATGTTAGCTTTGCATTCACCAACTAAGCTAGCATACTCATCAATAAGTATAGGTACCAAATCCAAAAGAGTTAATAGATTAAAATCATAAACAATTTCAAATGGAAAGTAACTAGTAACAGAATAAATACTCCTATTATATCGAAACTTGACATGTGGTAAACAATCTTCCCATGTTGTCAAATTCATTCAAATAATAGTATCTAAAAGAGTATGAAGAGTTCAATTACCCACCTTAATTTACTTATCAGTTTATGGATGACAAGTAGTTGAAAACAATAACTTAGTACTTAACTTACCATATAAAGTCTTCCTGAAGTGACTTAAGAACTTTGTATCCTAATTTAAAACACTACTTCATGACATGCCATGCAAACATACTACTTCACTAAAGAATAAGTTAGCCATATTGCTTGCATCATTAGTTTTATGGCATTGTATGAAATGTGCCATCTTTGAAAATCTATCAATAACAACAAATATAGAATCCTTACCCCTTTTTGATCACGACAACCTGACTATAAAGTCTATAGATAAATCAACCCAGGGATGGCTAGGTATGGGTAAAAGGGTGTACAAGTCATGGGGTAAAACTTTAGATTTAGCCTATTTGTATGTTATGAATTTCTCACATACCCTCTCAACGTCTCGTTTCATGTGTGGCCAAAAGAAATGTTTATTTAGGATATCTAGGATTTTCCTAACTCTAAAACCAACTCCCTCAAACAACTTATAGGCACGTATAAATGATTTTCCTTAAAGAAAAAACCCTCATGCTTATAAAACTTCTCAAAAGCTGACTTCTCATATGCTCTATACACATTAGTAAAGTGAAGATCTTCCATATATAAATCTTTAATATATTCAAATCCTAATAATTTTGCAGTAAGTGTAGAGATAAGGGCATACTTGCAAGATAATACATCAACTACCACATCTCAATAGATTTGATTGATGTGGAAGACCCCAAAAGACATGGCTTAGGGACCCAACGTACACAAGGAATCAAGAATATCTTGGAAAGTTAAATCAAACTTTAATAATACAAACCCTAGACCCAACATTCAAAGGAACAAAAACTTAGGGTATTTAAGAAGGATATAAACGTGAGACACTAAAAAAAAGGGGAATTGGGAGTGATAAGTCGAGTTGAACACCATAAGAAGAGGTACCTCCTAATAAGTTCTTTAGTTCGCAAAAAAGTTGAAGCAAAAAACCCTTACATTTTATTTGTCTCAAAGTTGTTTGATGTTCTAGAACTTATAAGGAGATGCCTATTTATAGGCTAAGATAGCAATCCTAAAAAGGCATAAATTCCTATTTAGGACAAATCCTTATTTAAGAGGAATTCCTATCTAGGACAAATTCTTACACAGAAAACTTTCACTTTTATACAATCACTTATTTTGGAAAAACTCCTATTTAGGAGTAAATGTTATTACTTAGTCTTGACTTATTAAGTACTTTAATCATATCAATAAGAATTTGACTCTTTTCCAAGCTTGAATTCATGCCATTAGTAGTTTGGTTGGCCTGAATGTCCTTAATCAACCCATTTAATGCTTCTTTCATCTTTTTGGCTCTAACTCATGTTATTGGGCCTTCTAAAATGTATAATAGACCTCTTGCGTCCTTTGAAGCCTTCCACCCATCATTTCTAAGGTTCCCATCATCGATCCACTTGGCATGTCTTTTGTTCAACTTTCCTTGTCCCTTTAAGTGCTTCAAGGATTCATGGTTGGTATGGATGACAAACTCCTTGGGCCAAAGGTAATGTTGCCATGTCTCTAAAGCTCGTACCAATGCATACATCTTTTTATCATAAGTAGGATAATTAAGACTTACTCCACTTAGCTTTTGACTAAAGTAGGCAATTGGACACCTTTATTGCATCAAAACAACTCCAATGCCAATACATGAAACATTACACTTAATCTTGAAACTTTTCAAAGTCAAGTAAAGCAAGTAAGGTTACAAAACATAATTTTTTCTTGATGCAATTGAAAGTTTTGTCTTGATTACTACCCCATTTAAAACTCATGTTATTTTTTATAATCTCAATTAATGGTGTAGCAATGATGTTAAAGCCCCTAACAAAACATCCATAGAAACTAGCTAAACCATGAAAGCTACACAAATCACTAATTGACTCAGGTGTAGACCAATCATGAATTGCCCTAACTTTTTCCTCGTCAACCTCAATAACTTTAGCACTCACAACATAGCTAAGAAATATGATCTAATTAGTACAAAAGCATAATTTCTTGAAGTTAGGATACAATTTCTCAAAATGTAAAACTATTAAAATAGAGCATAAATGATCAACATGCTCTTCTAGGCTTTTACTATAGACCAAAATATTATCAACATATACAACCACAAATTTACCAATGAATGGATACAAAACACAATTCATTCATCACATAAAAGTGCTTAGTGCATTAGTGAGACCAAATGGCATAACAAGTCATTCATACAAACCATACTTAGTTTTGAAAGTTGTTTTCCACTCATATCTCTCTCTCTCATCCTAATCTAATGATATCCACTTTTCAAATCAATTTTAGAAAAGACACATGAACCATACAATTTAACCAACATGTCATCTAACCTAGGTATAGGGTGATGATACTTTACAATGATTTTGTTGATCGCTCGACAGTTAACATATATCTACCAAGTCCCATCTTTCTTAGGTATAAGTAGGACAAGAACCACGCTAGGACTTATGCTTTCCCTCATATATCCTTTTGAAATAAGTTCCTTAACTTACCTTTAAAACTCCTATGTCTTCTTAGGATTACACCTATATGCTAGCCGATTTAAGATGGGTGCACTAAGGATGAAATCAATTTGATACCCAATTCCTCTCTTAATTGGCAATCCACTTGGGACATCGTCAAGGAATACATCTTCAAATTCGTACAATAAAGAAGCAACAATATTAGGAAAATACGGGTCAAACTTGTTAGTGTTAAATTAAGCCTCTTTGTACAAAAATATGATCATAGGTTGTTTGGCATAAAATGCTCTTTTGACATCCCCTTCTTTTGTGTAGAAACTTTTTATTTTCTTCTCTCTCTCTTGTGTTTTCATGTTTTCTCCTCTCTTTTTTGTTTTGACTATCCCTCTCTTTTCAATCTCTTTTTTGTTCACTCTTATTTTTAATCCTTAATTGATCCTTATAAGTTTGTTGAGGTGATAATAGTACAAGAGTGATAGGTTTTTCATTCATTACAAAGGAATAACAATTCTTGAAGCAATCATCACGGTCCTTTGTACCTGAGGATGAACAATACATTGAATCTAGACACCTCATAGAGAAGGAAAATACGTTGAACATAGACACCTCCTAAGGAAGGGAAATACATTGGAACTAGCCATGTAATAAATGCTAGTAAATGCATATATATAGGAAGTTGAAGGGATGTGATATCCACCATTAGATCAAGGAGGGATCTAACGGTTGTAACTTGTCCAATACTTGTATAAAAGGAGACCTCCTTCCCTCATTTGTAACACACCCAATTTTCAAGTAATATACTTTTAAAGTTAATCTCCAAAAAGGTTTTTGTGAGTTGAGTGTGAGAAGGCTATTTGGGAATTCTTGTCAAGGCCACATGGGTAGGACACGATAAATCCTTAGGCCTGTGACAGTTGGTATCAGAGCCTATTAATTCCAAGCACTATGGTAGAGTCGTGTTATGATGAAGTGCTCATCATGGGTGATGACTGCGATGATTATGGGAGGAAGGCTGATAGAGGTGCTGCCAAGGGAAAGAAGAATTGTGCTGTTTTGAGTTCAAAGGATCCGGTAGGGGACTTGGCACATCATATGATAAAGATTGAATCGTTCGTCACTGATGTCCAAGGTTCGGTTGATGACCTGACCCAGTCTTCGAAGGTGTAGATGCCGAAAGGGAAGAGCTCATGGTCGAGATGCAGGAGCTCAAAGTTGGTATAGGAGAACTTCGAGGAGAGTTGCTAGGGACCTTAAGGGCAGAACTCCATCAGCAGAATAAGTCCTTGGAGACCATGATGGTAGCTATGGGCGCGGAGATTACGGAGCTCAAGGGAAAGCTCACAGAATCGGAGGCAGCACGCATGAACGAGGTGATCACCTTGCAAGGACCACGTACAAATGCACCCAAGCCAAAGGAGTTTAGGGGTTCTCAGGTGGCCAAGGACATGGACAACTTCTTATGGTAGATGGAGTGGTACTTCCAAGCCATGGGGATCAACGACAGCCAATCACGGGTAAATACTACATCTATGTACTTAGCTAATAATGCTTTGTAGTGGTGGTGTCGTTAGTCGGATGATAGGTGTGGAGATCCTATCATGACCTAGGATAGGTTCGTCGAGGAGTTCTGACAGAACTACTATCCCGTATATGCAGAGGAAGAAGCTCGCGACAAGCTAAAGTGCCTTGGGCAGAGGGGTGCAGTACGCGATTATGTGAAGTGATTTTCAGAGTTGCTTTTCCAAATCCCTACCATGAATGAGACAGAGGTGTACCACCAGTTCATGAGTGGTCTCAAGCAGTGGACCAAACAGGAGTTGAAGCGGTTCCAAGTGGGAGACCTGACAACAGCCATTACAGTGGCTGAATCTCTCATAGAATATAGGACACCTTCTATCTCCCAATCAGACTCCCATCCAAAGGATAAGACCAATGGTGGGGGAGATCGGGGCAGATTCAATCGCCCAAATAGAGGTAGACCGCTGGCTAGCCCTTCCAAGGTTCATGCAGAATCCAGCAATGAAGGTCACAGGAAGGTACGTACTTACAAGTGTTACTTTTATGACGGTCCACATATGGCACGAGATTGCCTGAACAAGCCCAAGCTGGCTGCCCTCTGCAAAGAAGATGAGCCAAAAGAGGAGGCACAATTAGGTTTGCTGTGGATCCTCAGCTCAATCAAGTCCAAGAAGGTGAAGGAACCAAAGGGACTTATGTTTGCAGATGTGAAGATCAGAGAAACCACGATGAGTGCGCTCGTGGATACTGGGGCATCCAATCTCTTCATATCAGAAGAAACTGCTAAGAAACTTAACCTTCAAGTTGAGAAAGGAGTCAGGTGGCTTAAGACTGTCAACACCCAGGAAGTCCCTGCTGTTGGGGTTGCTAGGGACGTGGAGCTGCAGATTGGGCAATGGAGAAGCCAAGAGACCCTTGAGGTAATTCCTCTTGATGATTATGACTTTGTCATTGGGTTGAAATTTCTGGATAGGATCTATGTGGTTATATTGCCCTTTGTTGAGTATCTTTGTGTGCTAGAAAAATGATGCTAGTGCATGATTCTGGTCCATTGTAAGTTGGACCGTGATCGGAAGATGATTTCAGCAATGCAACTTAACAAGGGAGTGAAGAAGGGTGAGGTGGCCATCTTAGCAACCTTGAAAACTGAGGACAACAAGAGCAAAGGGAGCAAAGTCCTAACAAAAGTGAGCCAAGTCCTCAATTCGTTCGAGGACGTGATGCCTCTTGAGTTGCCCAAGAAGCTCCCACCTCGTAGAGAAGTGGATCATTAGATCGAGCTGCTGCCTGATGCTTGACAGCCCACCATGGCGCCATATCGCATGGCACCCCCTGAATTGGAAGAATTGAGGAAACAGCTGAAGGAGCTGCTCAATGCGGGGTACATTTGGCCATCTAAGGCTCCATTCGGTGCACCTATCTTATTCTAAAAGAAGCATGATGGGTCACTCTTGTTATGCATAGATTACCGGGTGTTGAACAAATTAACCATCAAGAACAAGTACTCGATCCCACTCATTGCGGATCTCTTCGATCAGCTTGAAGGAGCACGATGGTTCACCAAGCTTGATCTCTGGTCAAGTTATTATCAAGTTCGGATTGCTGAAGGGGACGAGCCAAAGACAACATGTGTGACATGTTATGGTTCGTACGAGTTCCTTGTCATGCCTTTCGGCCTAACCAATGCTCCAACCACATTCTGCACCCTTATGAACAAGGTATTGCACTTGTTCCTAGATCAGTTTGTAGTGGTTTACCTTGACGATATTGTGGTGTACAGTTGGACGCTTGAGGAGCACATCGAGCACCATAGACAGGTTTTCCAAGTCTTGTGCGAGAATGACTTATACGTCAAGCGCGAGAAATGTGCCTTTGCCCAAAAGGAAGTACCATTTTTGGGGCACTTTGTTAAGGGAGGACAAGTACATATGGATGCAGCAAAGATCTGAACCATCATTGAATGGGAGCCACCGACAAAAGTGACAGAGTTAAGATCATTCCTTGGTCTCACAACTACTATCGGCATTTCGTTCGGAACTACTCAAACATCACCGTGCCACTCATGGACATGCTGAAGAAGGAGAAACTATGGGAATGGATGGATTGATGCCAAAAGGCGTTTGATCGGTTGAAGCAAGCCATGACCGAGGAGCCAGTGTTGGTGTTGCCCGATCACGCCAAGCCTTTTGAACTAGAAACTAATGCATCAGATTTTGCTATTGGTGGCGTTTTTTATGCAGGAAGGACATCCAGTGACATATAAGTCACAGAAGTTGAACGATACTGAGTGATGGTATACCATTCAAGAGAAGGAGATGACTACAGTGGTCCATTGCCTACGGACGTGGAGGCATTATCTCCTAGGGTCTAAGTTCGTTGTAAGGACAGACAACGTGGCCATGAGTTATTTTCAAACCCAAAGGAAGCTGAGTCTGAAGCAGGCTTGGTGGCAAGATTTTCTAGCAGAGTTTGACTATATGATGGAGTTCAAGCTGGGGAAGGTTAACTCGATAGTTGATGCTCTTAGCTGGAAGATGGGGCTGGCAAACACAGTGAGTTGACCTAGTTGTCCATTGATCGACTGCATCAAGGAGGGGGTCAAACATAATCAGAAGGCTCAAGCGCTCATTGGTTATGTGCAAGAGGGCAAGACCCATCGGTTTTGGTGCGAGGATGGTCTTTTATACACAAAAGGGCAACGACTATATGTGCCACTCCACAGGAAGTTAAGGAGAGAAGTGTTACGCGAGTGCCATGATTTGAAGTGGGCGGGTCATCCAGGGATCCACCGCACCTTGGCCCTTGTTGAAGATCAATACTACTGGTCTTAAATGCGGGATGACGTTAAAGCTTATGTAAAGACCTGTCTTGTTTGCCAATAAGACAAACTTGAACAACGTTCATCACCAAGACTACTAGAGCCACTTCTTATCCCAACTCGTCCATGGGAGAGTGTTTCCATAGACTTCATAGTAAACCTGCCTAAGTCCGAAGGATGTCAGACTCTTATGGTCATGGTGGATAGATTTTCAGAGTATGCAACATTTGTGCTAGCAACAAAGGATTGCCCAGCTGAGGAGGCAGCAAAGTTATTCATGAAGCATGTGTCCCATAAACGATCGTGAGCAATCGCGACCTTGATTCACAGGGCATTTCTAGTCTGAATTGTTCAAGCTGCTGGGGTCAGAGTTGAATCTCTCTACAAGCCTACACCCCCAAACTGATGGTCAAACCAAGTGGGTCAATGCACTCTTAGAGATTTATCTTCGGCACTAGATGAGCACAACATAGACAAATTAGGCAAAGTTGATCGATGTATCTCAATTCTCCTACAACTTGCAGTGAAGTGAGTCTACCGATCAAAGTCCATTCGAGATTGTGAATGGCCAGCAACCACAAACTCCAAGTGTGGTTGCATCGGGCTATCAGGGGACCAGTCCACCTGCATATAAGTTTGCCAAGGATTGGCAAAAACAAGCAAACTTGGCAAGGGCGTGTCTACGAAAAGCTTCCAAACGAATGAAGAAGTGGGCCAACAAAAAGCGACAACATGTGAAGTTCTAAGTCAGGGACTTGGTGTTAGCCAAACTACACGCCATTCTTCAGTACAAAGATGTGCACAAGGGGCTGATTCATCACTACGAAGGGCCATTCCGAGTGATACAATGGGTTGGGAAGGTCATATACAAGCTAGAGCTGCCACCAAAATTAAAGGTACATCTAATTTTCCATGTGAGTGTGCTTAAACCTTACCATATAGACAAGGGAGATCCAAATCGAGGGGAGTCACAGCGAGCACCACTTGGAGCAAAAACTTCATATGACCGAGAAGTCGAATCCATAATGGCAGATTGGGTCATACGAAAGCAGTATTATACACTAAGACGTGAAGCTAGTTGGGAACTTGCTAAAGCTCTTTGGTAGTTTAAGAAGGAGATTGACACCTACCATGCTGAAGAAGTGACAATGGCGTTGCCTGATTAGGTAGGGAGAATGTCATGGTCCTTTGTACTTAGGGATGGACAATACATTGAATCTAGACACCTCCTAGAGAAGGACAATATGTTGAATGTAAAAACCTCCTAGGGAAGGGAAATACATTAGAACTAGCCATGTAATAAATGCTGGTAAATGTATATACATAGGAAATTGAAGGGACGTGATATCCACCATTAGATCAAGGAGGGATCCAACGGTTGTAGCTTGTCCAATACTTATATAAAAGGGGACCTCCTGCCTTTATTTGTAACACACCCAATTTTCAAGTAATATACTTTTAAAGTTAATCTCGAAAAAGGTTTTTGTGAGTTGAGTGTGAGAAGGCTGTTTGGGAATTCTTCTTAAGGCTGTACGGGTAGGACACAATAAATCCTCAGGCTCGTGACACAATCATGCATAACTCACCTATCAAACTACCATGGTCTTCCTAATAGAATATAGCTTGCATGCATAGGTATAACATCTCATAAAACTTCATCATGGTACCGTCTAATAGAAATTGACATGAGCACTTGCTTATTTACCTTGACTTCATCACTCTCATTTAACCATTGAAGTTTATATAGCCTATGATGCTTCATTGTAAGTAAATTCAACTTTTCAACCATAGTTGTGCTAGCTACATTAGTGCAACTCCCACCATTAATAATCATACTACATACCTTATCTTTGATGAGACACCTCGTTTGAAAGATGTTTTCTTATTGCACCTTATTTTCTTCCTTTACTTGCACATTCAATGCTCATCTTATGATGAGATCTACTCCATTAACCAGATACTTTTCTCCATCACTTTCACCCTCTGATGATGACACATAATCATCATCTAATTCACTTGGAATTTCAACATCACCATTGCCTCTCAATATTATTGTATGCTTATTTAGACATTGAGATGCAATGTGACCCCTGCCTAAACACTTAAAACTTTTAATATCTCTCTTTCTACTTGGTTGGGGGTCAGAATTACCTACCTCCTTATTAGAACCCACATTCTTGTGCTTGGATAGCTCAGCTTTAGACTTGTAATCAGCCTTCTCATCCCTTTTACTCCAATTCGGCTTCCAAGATGAGGTAGAAACCAAATTCTGCCCAACCCATATGGAACTCTTTCATTAAAGTTGTCTTTCAACTTTCATTGCCATGTGTACTATGTCTTTTAATTCCATATAGTGTTGCAATTCAACCATGTTGGTTATGTCTCTATTTATTCTTTACAAAAATTGAGTTATGGTTGCCTCTTTATCTTTTTCTAAATTCACCTTAATCATTGACATCTTCATCTTCTTGTGGTAGTCCTCCATACTTAATGAGCCCTTACAGCCTTTGGTACAACTCCCTGTAATAGTGATTAAGGACAAACCTCCTCCTCATGATAGCCTTCATGTCCTCCCATGTATCAATAGACCACTCACAATTCCTTCTCCTAGTCAAAACAAGTTGATCCCACCAAATAATAGCATCATCAATAAATTCAACGAGAGCAAACTTTACCTTTTTCTTTTCAGAATAGTTATGGCAGTTAAAAAGCAATTCAACCTTCTTCTCCTATTCTAGGTACGTATTAGGATCATTTATGGTTATAGGCACATCTTAATTGTCTTCTTGCTTTAGGAGCCTCATATTCCCCATACCTCTTTTGCAACTCTACTATTGTATTAGCATGCTCCTTCATCCTTTGCCTTATATCATGAAATCTTGTATTCATATGCTCAAATTATTGTTGCGTAGTTTTGATCATGAAGGACACATCACTAGCTCCCTTTAATGCTACACCTTTGTCTTTGAATGACATAGTATTACTTATGCATGAAATGATTACGATACATCACAAAATATTCCCTTATGTGTTTTAATCAAAAGAAAAGGGTGTCACACTCCCTTGTGTTTACACTTTTATGGCTTTTTCTTAATATAGACTTGCACTCTTGCCTTTTACCACTCAAATTTCCCCTTATAGCTCATTAAATAACTAAACAAGCTAAATTAAAAGGATTGATTTTGAACAAAATAACATAAATGGTGTAGAATTAAACTAATTGGAGAACAAGGAGTCAAAAAAAAAAAGAAAAAGAAAAAGGATATTAAGACAAATGAATTTAATGAACTAAACTCATAAAAATCAGGATAACGGGTTAAACCTAGAGGACAAACTTGGATGACATAATAAGAAAGTAGAAGATAGAATTAGAATTAAGTAAGAAAATTATATTATTATTATGGTTAATATGATCAAATTATTTAATTTTTATCAATAACTTGAATTTGAAACCTTTTTTTTTGTTCCATTATTTTGTTTTTTTTCTTTTGCTCAACACAAAACAATAATAAAATACTTAGAGACAATAATTAGAATTGAAATTAGCAGATTTTTGATAGTTATGATCTCAAACAAATGAGCAAAGTGAGAAGGGTTGCAAATGAACAATTTAGCGCATTTGAATGGCAATGCACTTAATAGATAGATTAAATAGAAATAAATAAATCACAAGGCAACAAATTGAAGAATTAGTTAATCCAACCTGATTTAGAGTCGGGCTTTGATAGCAACTGATACGAAAACCCCAAAAGACATGGCTTAGGGACCCAACACACATAATGAATCAAAGAATATCCATGAAAGCTAAATCAAACTTTAATAACACAAACCCTAAACCCAACATTCAAAGGAACATGAACCCTAGGTATTTAAAAAGGATATGGACACCAGAGTCTATAAAAGAAAGGAAATGGGAGTGATAAGTCAAGTTGAAAGCCATAAGAAGAGGTACCTCTTGATATGTTCTTTAGTTCTCAAAAGAACTGAAAGAGAAAACCCTTACTTTTTATTTCTCTCAAAGTTATCTGATGTTTTATAGCTTACAAGGAAGTGCCTATTTATAAGTTAAGATAGCAATCCTAAAGAGGCATATATTCCTAATTAGGTCAAATCCTTATTTAGGAGGAACTTCTATCAAGGACAAATTCTTACACAGTAAACTTTCACTTTTATACAATCACTTATTTAGGATAAACTCCTATTTAAAAGTGAATGCTATTACTTAGTCCTGACCCATTAAGTACTTCAATCATATTAATAAGGCTTTAACTATCTTTCAAGCTTAAATTCACACCATTTGTAGTTAGGTTGGCCTAAATGTCCTCAATCTTTTTTCATCTTTTTTGCTATAACTTGTGTTATTGGACCTTCTAGAATGTGCAATAGACATCTTGCATCATTTGAAGCCTTCCATACATCATCTCTAAGCTTCTCGTCACACAAGGAGATGAAGATTGTCATGATTAGGGCAAATGTAGAAGAAGATAAAGAGGCAACCATGACTCAATTTTTGTAAGGGTTAAATAGAGGGATAACCAATGTGGTTGAGTTGCAACACTATGAGGAATCAAAAGACATGGTGCACATGGCAATGAAAGTTGAAAGACAACTTAAACGAAAGGGTTTCATATGGTTTGGGTGGAATTTAGGTTATACTTCATCTTGGAACCCAAATTAGAATAAAAAAAAATGATAAGACCAATTATAAGTTCAAAGCCAAGCTATCTAAGAGCAAAAATGTTGGTTTTAGCAAGAAGGCAAGTAATTCTAATCCCCAACCATACAAAAATAAAGATATTAAATGTTTTAAGTGTTTAGGAAGTGATCACATTGCATCTCAATGTCCAAATAAGTGTACAATGGTCTTAAGAGGTAAGGGTGATGTTGAGACTGCTAGTGAGTCAAATGATGATTTTATGCCATTATTAAAGGATGAAAGTGATGGAGAGGAGTATCGAGCTAATGGAGTAGCTCTCGTCACAAGGCAAGCATTAAATGTGCAAGTGAAGGAAGAGAAAGAGGTGCAATGAGATAACATCTTTCATATGAGGTGTCTTATCAAACATAAGGTATGCAATATGATTATTGATGGTGGGAGTTGCATTAATGTAGCTAGAACAATTATGGTTGAAAAACTAAATTTACCTACTTTGAAGCATCCTAGGCCATATAAGCTTCAATGGTTAAATGAGAGTGGTGAAGTTAGGATAAATAAGAGGATGCTCGCACCATTTCTATCAGAAGGTACCATGATGAAGTTTTATATGATGTTATATCTATGCCTGCGGGCCATATTCTATTAGGAAGGCCATGACAGTTTGATAGGTGCGTAATGCATAATCGCTTTAAGAACCAATATTCCTTTGTAATAAATGAAAAACCCATATTCTTGTACCATTAACACCTCAACAAACTTATGAGTATCCATTAAGGATTAAAAATGAGAGTTAACAAAAAAGAGAGAATGAAAAGATAGGGGTAACTAAAATAGAAAAGAGAAGAGAAAAAGTGAGAACATAAGAGAGAGGAGAAAAAAATGAAAGTTTCTATGCAAAAGAAAGTGATGTCAAAAGAGCATTTTATGCCAAATAGCCTATGTTTGTAGCTTTGTACAAAGAGACTTATTTTAAGACTAACAAGTTTGACCCATCTTTGCTTAGTGTTATTATTTCTCTTTTGTAGGAATTTAAAGATATATTTCTTAAGGATGTTCCGAGTAGATTCCCACCTAAGAGAGGAATTGAGCATCAAATTGATTTTATCCTTGGTGCATCCATTCTAAATCAACTAGCATATAAGAGTAATCCCCAGGAGATAAAGGAGCTTTAAAGGTAGGTTGAAGAATTTATGTCGAAAGGATATGTGAGAAAAAGTATGAGTCCCTGTGCGATTCCTATTCTACTTGTACCCAATAAGAATGAGACTTAAAGGATATGTATTGACTATTGAATTATCAACAAAATCATTGTAAAGTATCATCATCTTGTACCAAGGTTAAATGACACATTAGATGAATTGCATGGTTCATGTGTCTTTTCTAAAATTGATTTGAAAAGTGGATATCACCAAATTAGGATGAGAGAGGGAGATGAAAGGAAAATAGCTTTTAGAACTAAGCATGGTCTGTATGAATGGCTTGTCATGCCATTTGGTCTCACTAATGCAATAAGCACTTTTATGCGATTGATGAATCATGTTTTGTATACATTTATTGGTAAATTTGTTGTTGTGTATTTTGATGATATTTTGGTTTATAGAAAAAACTTACAAGAGCATTTTGATCATTTATGTTCGGTCTTAATTATTTTACATTCTAAGAAATTGTATGCTAACTTCAAGAAATGTTCATTTTTAACTAACCAAATCATATTTCTTATCTATTTTGTGAGTGTTAAAGGTATTGAGGTTGACGAGAAAAAAGTTAAAGCAATTCATGATTGGCCTACAACTAAGTCAATTAATGATGTGCGTAACTTTCATGGTTTGCTAGTTTCTATAAACACTATGTTAAGGACTTTAGCATCATTGCTGCACCACTAACTAAGGTTATTAAAAAAAACATGGGTTTTAAGTGGGTTAGTGATCAAGATGAGGTTTTTAATAATATTAAGAAAAAGTTAAGTTCTGCACCCTTACTTGCTTTCCCTAACTTTACAAGAACTTTCAAGATTGAGTGTAATGCTTCAGGTTTTGACATTGGAGCTGTTTTAATGTAGAAAAGGTGTCCAATTGCCTACTTTAGTGAAAAGTTAAGTGGAGTAGGCCTTAATTGTCTCACTTGTGATAAAGAGATGTATGCACTGGTACAAGCATTGGAGACATAACGACACTAAATTTGGCCCAAGGAGTCTGTCATCCATATTGACCATGAATCCTTAAAGCACTTGAAAGAACAAAAAAAATTGAACAAAAAAACATGCCAACTAGATCGAATTCATTGAGACCTTTCCTTATGTCATGAAATATGAACAAAGTTAGGAAAATGTAGTAACTGATGCATTATCTCATAGGTATGTCATTATCTCCACACTTAATGCAAAATTATTAGGATTTAAATATATTAAAAATTTATATGTGAAAGATTCTGAATTTGCTAATGTGTATAGAGCATGTGAGAAGTCAGTTTTTGAGAAATTTTATAAGTATGAGGGTTTCTTATTTAGGGAAAATCATTTTTACAAACCTATGAGTTCTTTGAGGGAGTTAGTTATAAGAGAAGCTCATGGGAGTGGTCTAATGGGTCATTTGGAGTTAGGAAAACCTTAGATGTCTTAGTTGAACATTTCTTTTGGCCACCCATGAAACAAGATGTTGAGAGGGTATGTGAGAAATGTGTAACTTGTAAACAGGCTAAATCTGGAATGTTAACATATAACTTCTACACCCTTTTATCCATACCTACCCATTTATGAGTTGATTTATTTATGAACTTTATACTAGGGTTACTATGATTAAAAAGGGGAAGGAATTCTGCATTTGTTGTTATTGATAGATTTTCAAGGATTACACATTCCATCCCATGCTATAAATTTGACAATGCAAACATTTTTAAGCTTTAAGGTTATTTCTTTCATGATATGAATGCCCCCTTGTTTTGTAGAATTCACAGGGTAGTAGATTAAGTTGTACAAACCTCAAATCATAGATTTGACAAGGAATAATAGTTTATGTCCCGTAAGTTTATTCAAATTTATTCTTTTTCTTTGTAAATAAAAAAAAAAGATTTGGATAACTTTGATTCAAAATTTAATTTCTTTTTTGTGTTATTCCCCTATTTTAACATGTATTATTTGTTTATAATACTAGTTGAAGTTGTCTATAAAATTGGACATTGACTTGGTAAAAAGACATAACATTTGTCTTAAACCTGAAAAACTAGTTTTTCTTTCTTGTTCCATCTCTACTAAGAACATGCTTAGCAATAAAATCATCAAAAACTTGAGTAGATTCTTTGAAGATTGTATCAATCATCTTGTTCAACTAGTATCTTTTATGTAATTATATATTTTTTTTCCCATTTTGTTTTGATTACTTGCCTTTTTTTTTGGGTATCTAACATTTTTTGTTTGATATTTTATCTCCTTTTGTCAAGAATAGATTGCAAGTGGAATTGATTGCAAGACGAGCTGTTAGCAATTCTCTCACTACTTTTCTTTCTCTTTCCCGTTGTTCCTCCTAAATGAAAAGGCCTAATTGAAAGAAACTTAATGCCTTATTTTTTCCTTTATTAAGTTTCTTTGTTAATGTTGTTCATTATCTGTATGGATGCCAAAATTTATTGGATTTCAATTACTTATTATCCATGGGTACTAAAAACATTGGAAACCTAAATGAGCTTGGCAAAAATTAAATATTCAACTAAATTGTTATTAAACTTGTTGATGTGTGTGATTATATTACAAATTATATCTTATTTTTATTTTTGTTTTGTATATTAGTGGAGGAATAAGGATATCTTCATTAGTTAAGAAAGATGACATTTGTTGGAAAGCGGTAGTCATTAGAAGCCTACTTCTTAAGCTAGAAGAACTAGCCATTGATAGGGTACAATGAACAATTTATTTCTTCCTGGCATAGTAGGATTAGGAGGAAAAAGGAGGAAAAATCCACTAGACCAATGTCATCTTTACCAGCCACAAACTGTTATAAAAGCATAGCCCTACCCCTTCAGAAAAAATCCTAAGCCATAGCGCAGGCATTCTCTATCTCCCTTTAGACCCCAAGAGAGAGAGAAGGAGAGAGACCGCCAGAGAGAGAAATTCCTTCTGTTTAAAAGCTATTGATTGGAGTTCTTTCAATTTCTTGTTATTGGATCTTTACTAAGATAGCCAAAAATAATGAAGAAGGAATGACGACCATTAAGGTTTACTCAAAGAAAGCCATGACAATTAGTCAGTAGTCGCTTTGTCTAATAATGAAGAAGGAATGACGACCATTAAGGTTTACTCAAAGAAAGCCATGACAATTAGTCAGCAGTCGCTTTGTCTAAAACCTTGTCGAGTGCAAAATGTAGCTACGACAAAAAGCATCTACACTGAGTCTGTTCTTAAAAGGTAATTAACAACATTTAGAAAGTTCTTGATTTTTCTCTCTTCAATTTGTGCTTTTGTGTTTGTGGACATTGTTTTATGGTTAATTATACATGTTTGTCTATGGTGGATGTGTTATTTTTTTTCATATGGGATGTAGGGTTTTTTGTAATCTTTTGTTGGCCCATGCTTATTTCTTGAATTCTTGAATTAGATTCTTTTTATTTCATTTATCTATCTGGGATATTTTTTATGTAGAGAAAAATAAGAGCTAGCTTGATTATACATTTGGAAGTACAAGAATAAGAAGATAGTTGGAAGTTACAATGAATTGGATATTTGAATTATTTCAATCTTACTTTGAATTTGTAAATTGCTAAATTTTAGAGTGTGTAACCATTGAGAATTAGTATAATAGGTGCGTGAGAAATGGTATGTAAAAAGTGTAAACAAATCTCATTTTATCGATACTAAACTTCCATCTCTTCGTCTCTACAACTCTTATTCTCTATTTATCTCTCTCTTGAAATTCCTCTATGGTCTCCATTATTAATTAAGCTCAAAATTGATTCACCACCAATCTTTGAATCCCTACTCAATTTCCTCCAAAACTAGTTCTCCTTACATCAGTGGTATTAGAGCTTGCGATCATGTTACTTACAGAGAACCATGACAACTTCAGTAGATTGATCTTCCTGCTGGATCCAAGAAGTTATGCTCTGCAACATCAAGCAGCATGGTAAGGATTACATTGCTCAGTTCCATTCTTTTTGCAATTTGAGTTCCTTACCTATAAATTATGTAGTCAATTGCTTTGTTTCTGGATTGAATCTAGAATTGCAGGAGCATTTGAGATTATTTCCCCACAAAACCTGTAATGATGCATGCGTCTTAGCAAAGCTGCATGAAGCTACTTTAAAATTCATACATTCATAAGTACTTCCATAAGCCACATATGCTTCATCACCTAATGTCTCGGTTGCCTTCTAAAATGTTGAAGTCTAAAGGGTTAGTGTGTAGTATCTTAATGCTGGAAGAATTTCTAATTTGTGCCTCTAGCGTGATAGTCCTTATGGACATTGTGGCAATAATTATAACCTATTGTTGGAGATCTATGATGAGAATATTGACTCAACTATTATGAGTAGGGAAGTCAGTAGTTAGTGGGAAGGCATCAAGCATTGGTGGTAGAAGAGGGGCAAAAGTTTGTGATGAATGTTTGGTTACTAGATTTATTAACAATGAAGCTTCATTAGTTACCAATGTTGCTACAATTGACAAGAGCATAAAAAAGTTTTGATAGTAAGGAAGTGGGAATGGAAGAGTGTGTGGTTTTACTTCCTGAGGTGCCTCATGTTGAATTCATTTGTATGAAACCTGATAACTTGGGGAGGACAATCACAGAAGTTTTTAAATAAACACTTGACGTGGTTAAGCCTTCTCCTTTAGGCTTTCCTATTACACAAGTGACTGTTAGTTGTTTTGGCCTTCTAGACAAGGAAACAATTGTTTCCAACTTGGAGACTTCGTTTAGAGGTACAGTTTTCCTCTATAGCGATGGCTTGTGTCTAACACCATTAAACTACTGCTATGAATACTCCACCACCTTAGGTAAACAATAGGAGGGCACAACAAGTGCTTAGAGGTCCTAGCGAAAATATTGAGGGTGAACACGGACCTATGGTGTGCTTATAATGAAAAGGTATGTAATCTTGGAAGTTCCTAGGAATGCACTAGCTTCTATGGGGGCTGCAAACTTTTCCAATAGAAGAGTTTGGCTTTTGCGCCTATTGCTCTTTGTCATGGTGCTCCTACAATACTCTTTGCCAAGTTAAGTTCCCTCCTTGATATTCTTGCCTGCATTGATACACCACTCCCTTTACATAATGTGCATGTAAGCAACTTGTAGTAGAGAGAGAAGAAAAGCTAATATTGTCCCATTCATAAGTTTTTAAGCTTACTAAGGTAAATAATAAGACTGGGTTTGGCAGGTTCCTTCTCCAATTTGACACAATTATAGATAATGAGTTCTTTAATTCTCAAAACCATGATTTGACATATTTAATGGCTGCAACACTTTCCATACTAATAGAGTCATTTTGTGAGAAGGCTACATAATGGTCTAAATTCATGCCATCAGTTGTAATGATTTATTGAGATCAATTGTGGTCAAGATAAGCATGCCATGTGGCTTTATGTGTAGGCCTATTAAACTACTTTACTCATAAACCTTGACTTTTAGCCAACAAATTGGAGAACCTATACTTAAAATCAAGGTCTACAATATCCATTTGTCCTTGGGATCAATTGTATTGATTTATTAAGACCAATTGTGGTCAAGACAAGCATGTCATATGGCTTTATGTGTAGGCCTATTAAACTACATTAGTCAGAAACCTTGACTTTCAGCCAACAAATTGAAGAACCTATGCTTAAAATCAAGGTCTACAACATCCATTTGTCCTTGGGATAAGTTGTATTGATTTATTAAGATCAATTGTGGTCAAGACAAGCATGTCATGTGGCTTTATGTGTAGGCCTATTAAACTACTTCAGTTGCAAACCTTGACTTTTAGCCAACCAATTGGAGAACCTATGCTTAAAATCAAGGTCTACAGCATCCATTTGTCCTTGGGGAAAACAAGAGACTACAGTGGCAAATGACTTAATCCTTAGCATGGACCGAGATAGCTATCACCTTCCTAATTGTTATTGAGTGTATTAAATATAGGTGGAAATTAGCATTTATGTGTGATACATGTCTAGTTGTGAGTTCATGTCCAAGAGATGCCTTTATTAGCAATATATTCAGTGGTCAGCTTCCATACACGATCAGTGATGTAGGAGTTGCAATTTTTGCTATTATGTGTGATCTTCCATTCTTTGGTGATGCAATGGGGCATTGGCTTGGACTTTTTAAAGCAACAAGTTTGCTAGTATTGTAGTAGGTGACTGGGTTCTAAACCTTGCTAGCAGCATGTGTTAAGGACTAGGCTACTATCCCTCAAAAGAGTTAGTATTTTAGTACCATGGGCTATAAACCTAGATCAAAAAGGTTGGGTTGATTATGAGTTTGTAACTATTTTAATCCTTATGTCATCTATGATAGTAGATATGGTCTAGTTTTAGCAACAAAGGTTAAGGTTTGGTTTGGTTATTATCTAAATGGGGCTTTTGGTCTTATTTTGCTCATGTAAGAGATTACTGGATACAAAAATGATTGGATTGGATTGGATTGAAATGGAAGTCTTGGATGACACTAGCAAAATTTCAGATATTTACAATGGTTGTATAAACAAGTTAAGCAATGTAGAAGAGCCATTTGGTACTTATTCATCTATTAAAGTGTATGCTGTGATTTTGTTGCAAGTTAAAGAATAAAAAGTCCTTCCCACAGATAAATGGTCCAAAAGCTCCTCTAAAGCCTATGCCATTCGGTAATCTAGAAGAATTATTAAAAGCCCTAATGGAGTTAGTATCCAAAGAAAGACTTTTGGAAATGATGGCCTTATTGTTCCAACAAGAGATGACCCCACAGGCAAGTCAAGCTGAAAGTGGTCAAGGTCATGATATTGAATACATTATACAGGATTCACAGGATCCTTTTGAATTGTAAAAAATGAGAAACTACTTTCTGTACAAAAGAGGCAAAGATGCTCAACAAGCAACTTTTACTAAAGCCACTTTAGTAAAAGCAAGGAATCGAGGACAATTTTACTTGTGAAAAGAGATTCCTTCTGTGGTAGTTATCTTTATTTTTTTTTTTAGTATAAATAAGTCCTGCTACGATAAAGAAGAGTACAGTCCAATAGTTGTTTGTATTAGTTTCTATTTTTTCTTTCTTATCACCTATAATCTTCTTTCTCTCTTATCAACTATAAAATATAAGCTTATATTGACCATTGCTAAGAAATTAAGGTTTTATTTTTGTAAGCCATTTAATTTCATTGATTTCTTAATTATTGTTATTAAATTGTTTTCCAGTTATTGCTTTTTGTAAATTTGTTCATTATTATTGCTAGTTATTGCCAATTAAATTCCTATGTCTTCCTGTGTGTTGCCAAGACTTGTATCATTAAAATTGTCATGAATATTGCAAATTGCTATTGAATATTGAGTTGAAAGTTTAATTTCAGGTATATTCCCATTACTTCTTTATTTTTCTTAGTCATCTTATATTAAATTTGACATCAAAGCTTAAATTGCATACCAAAATATCACAAAAAACCTTTGAATTTATTTTTTTTACCACTATTGTCACTATTTCTTGTAAGGCATCTATTAATGCCACCATATGCATCACTACCACTATTCACTATCACTACATGAAAGCCATTTCCTTTGGAACCACTGTTCACTGATCTACCTGTTTTTAGGCACCACATGCCAAAATTGGTTGAGAATAACTAGAAATGCCTTCCCAACTTTTTGCCACCACTTGTTCTTTTACTCCATCGTCCATCTTCCACAACAAACTAGTTTACGAAGGACTAGTGACCTCTAATATGTTTAACCTTGATGACACCATGTAAGGTTTGTGCCTCGATATTGTTGTTCTACTAATTTTTTGTTTGAAAGCTGGTGTACCTTTATAATGTGACATTAATGGATTGAACCCACATTGTAAGAGCCATTACATTATTATCTCATCACATACACCAAGATGATATCCAAACCTTCTACTATGACATGAATAATCTTATGAGTGATTTTGCATAATTTTCTAATAAATTAAACTTAGTTTTAAAAAGCTTTACATGTTTATTTTTCTTGTAGATTTTTTTTTTTTGAACATAAAGGAGAATTGTGAGGTACCTCATATTTTAGGGATACCTTTTTATACTACAAGTAAACAAGTCACCTTTAATGTTTTTGAAGATATTAAATATCCCTTTGATGATGATATTAGTTTTGCAATAAATACTTTTGACGATGAAGTTAACTCTTCTTCTTTGATAGATTTGATGAAGACTCTAGTACCATTGCTACACCCCTAACTGTGGTTGTTAAAAGGAATGTAGGCTTAAAGTGGGGTAGTGATCAAGACAAGACTTTTAATTTAATCAAAATTATTGTGAATGAAATGTACTAGAGGACTTGTTCTTGTGAGAAAAGCAAATAATGATCAAGGCCACTTTTACTTAAGGGAATTCAATGGATTCCTAGTGCAAAAAGGGTATAAATGCAGTTGTAATGAATATAATGTTTGTTTTCAAAACAAAATTCATTTTGAAAATCATTTTGCTCACATAAGTTGTTGAAATAAAAGCTATAACCTTGTTAGGAAGAGATGAATAGACTATCTAATTATTCATTAATAGAACCAAAAATTTGTAAGAAAACCTTATAATTATCATAGACTCCTTTGTTTGATGGACTTCAAGGGATTTCTACTTTCCAAGGCGTATAGATGTACTTGTTACAATGAATACAATGCCTATTATGGACACAAAAGTTGTTTGCAAGATCTTTTTGCATGAATGAGTTGTTGTGATCAAAGCTAGAACCTTAATGGAAAGAAATAAAGAGGCAGTCTTATTTTTCAAGAATTAAACCAAAAGTACTTATAAGAAAAACTAATAATTACCAAAGGCCCTTTGTTTGATGCAATTCAATGCATTCTTACTTTCAAAGGTGTACATAATTGCTTGTTGCAATGAAAATAATGTCTGTTGTGGGCACAAAAGTTATTTTATATTTAAAGTAATGGCAAAAAGATATACTCCCTATTAATTACAACAGTAATTTTAGTATGTCATTTATGGGTAATAACTTTATTAATTAGCTTAACATATTGAAGTGCACTTAATTCCTCCTTTAACGAGGTATTTGGAATCTCTGAAGGGTCTTCAACTTTGTCAAACATTGTTTCTAAAACTAAAATTCTTTCCTTTAGCTTTTTTGTCTAGTTTTTAACTAATTTATTTCAACTTTAAGCTTACTTGTCGAAGGTTCTATAGTTCTAGTTTTAAACTAGAATGATTATTTCTAATTCTTTGAATAATAATTCTTAAATTAAAGTCTTATTTTGGTTCCTTTATTTTATTCTCATCTCTAGCCAAATGAAGGTTTTTCTTCAATCATTTTTTTTTTCTTTTGGATCTATTATTTTACCAAAAAGATCTAATATCAAACTATTTTCTTTTATAAGGACTAATAAGTCATTACTTTTGTATAGAGCTTGATAATTGTTACATTGCCAATGACAACTATTACTTGAATTATCTTCAAAGGTAACTTCTTTTTCTTTAAGAAGATCTACTTCTAAGTCTAATTTTTCAAATTCACTTTTTGATAAGAAAAGGTACATTAATGACCTCTTAAGGTCTTTGTCCAAAGATAGTTCTTGGATTTTTGGCTTCATTTTGCACTTAATAGAATAATGTCTTATTTTTCTGCATTTATAACAAATTACTATCTTCTTCTTCTTTTACAGACTAGGTTTTTTTTTTCTTTCTCTTTATTCTTTTCCTTTGAATCTTGTATGATGTCATCATTGTCAAGTTTCTTACTACTTTTAGCGTGACTTGTCTGCATGTCTTATTATGGTTAAAGCAATGAGGTCATCATTTCTGATAACCTTTCTTTAGACACAAACTCCATTAAAGTTTTAAGTAATTCTTCTCATGTTCAAGGGGTAAGCTTTGGTGGTGGAGCCTTAGGCCCATTTATATAGATGATTCCTTTGCTCATATATACTCCATCATCAAAGAAATCAAACTTTTCCCACCAATGGATATTAATCCTTCTTGCTAACCATGGTACAAGTTTAATGTCCACATCTAACACATTGGCTTATTTTATTATAAAAGTATAATCCATTTAATAATCAATGGAACATGATACTAGGAGGCAAACATTAACAAGGGATCTTTAACTCATCATTCTTTTCTCAAATTTATTTATAGACAATTCTTACTTTGCTAAGCAGGGTTAAGTGGTGCAAACCTCACTTTAAAAAAAAATCATATTTTAAACCAATTTGGAAATTTCTTTGGATCATTTGGAAGATGAATTTGAATGAACCAACTGAATTTCTTTTGCATATTCTTATATACTAAGGCTCTTTCCCATACTTTAATATAACTGAAATAATTACAAGATTTAACCTTTAACCATTCTCTTAGATTTCTTCCAATCTTTGGGATAAAGTATTTTCTTTATCTTAAATTTGGTAATAGCCCTACCTATAAATCCATAGGTTGAACCATATCTTCGTTCAATGGGTTCAATAACTACCGAGCCTGTTTCATGTAGTATTTGTTGGTAATACACCTAATACTTGATATTGGTCTAAAGATACATATTATCTTTAACATAGAATTGGATGACCTCATTAGGTCTAAGCTGTGCATAATTATTTTTAGTAGCACATAAAACATCAATGTGCTTTGGAATCAAATGTATGTTATACATTTATCCAAAACTCACTCATAAGTATCATCATAAAATTTATCAACTTCTTTATTATTTTTTTTTTTTGGATTAAAAGCATCTTTGGCCCATGAAATAATTGACTTTGATGGGGCTCAAGGTCTTTGTATGAGGGGCTTTTTACTCATTAAGGAATTCCCTACAAAAATTAATGAGTTAGGAAATCTAGTAAAGAATTAGAATTTTCCTTAATAAACTCAATATCAAAATAAAAATAGATAAAATTCCTTGTTATCCAGTAAAGATTTGTTTAAAAGCAATGTTCTTAACATATCACTTTGAAATTTTTTAATGCATAGCACAATAGCCAAAATTTCTTTTTTATAGCAAAGTAATTAATTCTAACTCCTTTTCAAATCCTTGAAGTGAAGAGAATTAGCTATTGTTTAGAATTAATTCTTTGTTTAAGGATTTCTCCATAACCCATATACAATGTGTTTGTTTCTACTATTTTAAAGGCATTTGGATAAGGCAGGGCTAGACATGACAGTTCTTTAACCCTAAATTTTATTATTTCTAACTATGTATTCTTATCTATTTAGTTTAGTGGATTTTTCTATAATCTTTTAAAAAGTAGCTTAGCATCATAAGCTAAGTTTTTATAAAATTCTAAAATATAATTTAAACTTTCTAAAAATCTTTACAATTGTTGTTTATCCCTTATTTCTTTAAGGAATTTAAAGGTAAACTCAATTGTTCTATCAATAGGAATTATTGTTCCATTCTCAATAAAGTGCCCAAGAAATCAAGTCTTACTTTAAAATAACTTTATCTTCGTAGCAGATACTACTATTCTGGCTTTGTCAATAACCTTTAAGAAAAAATTAGATGTTTAAAATGTTGTTCAATGATATTAGAAAATACAAATACATCATTAATGTACATAATCATAAATGCTGAATTTCATTCATAATGTCCAAATAGAACTATAAATGTTGTTTTATATTTATCCTTTTCATGAATCTAGATTTGCTAATAACTAGATTTCATATCAAATTTTAAATAAATTTGTACTTAATAAAGCCTATTAAGTAAATATTTCTTATTAGGTATAAGGTACCTAATCCATTGTAATGCTTGATTTAAAGGCTTATGATTAATAACCAATCTTGGCACACCTCTTCTCTAATTCAACAACATTTTCTACATGGATAGTTAGGCAACTCTAGGAGCTACTATTTTTTCTAATAAGCCTTCTTTCCAAAAGATTATTAATCTCAATTTTACATATTTATAAATGTCTTGGTCCCATGGTTATGGGCCTGACTTTTGTTGGTATTTGACTTTCATTAAAAGTTTGTTCATACGGTAACTTTACTATATGCCTTTTTCTAATCCAAAAAGCTGTAGGGAGGTCGAAGCAAACTCAGGCTTCTAACTTTATTTTTAGTTCTTGTATCTTAGTTTGAATTACAAGAGTATTGATTATTTCTAGTAAATGTTTATTTTTAACCTTATATTGTAGAAATTGAGTAAATCTCTCTTTTCTTTTAATAGCTTTTTGTAATATATCTATCTCATTATATTGAGAAATAGATACAAACTTAAAGTTAATAAGCTTTCCATTAATTTTTGAGTAAATCTCTTAATCACTAATTTCCTTAATAGGATATATAGTATATGCCAAAAGGGATTTTCCAAAATAACAATTTGAGATAGATTCTTAAGTAGGACAAAAGGAATCTTAATGAAAATTCCTTCATTGCAAATAGTAGCTTGCAATAACTTATACTTAATAGTAAGCTTATTGTTATTAGTGGTGTTTAACACTTCTATAGTTTTTGAAAATATTTCAAAGGAACTATCCCTTTATTAATACAATTCATATCTACACCTAAATTCATATTCACTAATACCCTTCCCTTTAGCTCTTTTATCTCCGTTCTTAATTGTTTTATTTCAACTTTAAGCTCACTTATTAAAGGTTCTATAGTTCCCTTTAGCTTTTCTTACAAGTGTTTTTGGTTCAATTCCTTAATGATAAAGTTGTCTCTTCATTTCTTCTAAACAAGGATCTACCTTTCATTGTAAGAACTCATTCATGCAACATGATGTTGAAAATAACTTTTATGCCCACAACAAACATTATAGTTATTGCAACAAGTACATCTTTACACCTTTGGTACTACAAATCAATTGAATTCCATCAAACAAAGAAGTCTTTGATAATGACTTGCTTTTCTCACAAGTGTTTTTGGTTTAATTCTTGAATAATGAGACTGTCTCTTCATTCCTTCTTAACATTGATCTAGTTTTTATTGCAAGAAGTGGCTTTTCATATACTGAACTCACACTCTAACCTTTTACCACTCTTAACTTCCTTTTTTTTTAGCTCTTTAAGGAACTAGACAAGCTGAGTAAAGAAGATTAATCTTAAGCAAACCAACTCACAAAATGAAATAAATAGGATAGAATTAACCTTATAGAAAACAAGAAATTAGAAAACAAAAAAAGGACGTCAAGGAATATAAATTTAAGGAAGTAGACTCAAAGGAAATAAGTACTTGGATAATAGAATAAGAAAATAGATTGTGGAAGTTGAGTTAAACTAGAAGACTTAATCATTATTGTAGCTAGTTTGGCCAAACCATTGAGCTATTACCTCAAAGTGGATTTTTTTTTCATTTTTGTTTCAATAAAAGCTAAAACCTTGTTAGGAAGGAATTAATAGACAATCTTATTATTCAGGAATCCTACCAAAAATGGTTCTATTAAAAACTAATCATTACCAAAGGCTCTTTTGTTTGATTGAATTGTGTGGATTCAAAGTGCCAATGTAAAATAAACGTGCTTTCTATAATGAATATAATGTATGTTATAGGCACAAAAGTTATTTTATAGGTAATTTTGTGTGGATGAGTTCTTGCACCAAAAGCTTCAACTTTGTTAGGAAAAAAATCAAGAGACAGTCTCATTATTTAGTAATTCAACCAAAATACTTGTAAGAAAATCTCATCATTATTAAAGATTCCTTTATTCAATGGAATTCCATGTTTTCTTAGTTCTTAAGGTGTATAGATGTGCTTGTTGAAATGAATAAATGTTTGTTATGGGAAAAAAGTTATTTTCAAGATCATTTTTCATAAATGAATAAATATTTATTGTGGACAAAAAGTTATTTTTAATATGATTTGTCATTAATGAGTTCTTTCAATGGAAGTTAAAGCTTTGTTAGGAAGGAATGAAGTGAGTTTTTGCAACAAAAGAAGAAGCCATGTTAGCAACAAATGAAGTTATAGTCTCATCCTTTAGGAATTAAACTCTTCCAACCTGGTAAAAAAGGGCAATCAAGATCTCTAGTCGACCTCTTATTAGAGTAATAGTTTGAATACAAGTATGTACAATACGATACTAGTAGCATCATAGAATAAAATTTAGATGGAACGTCAAAAAATCATATTCTCATTCTGCTCCATTATATGATGACGCTTGCTACTGCTGTAAAATTTAAAGAAGATAATTCTAACCCTAAAATAGCATGATTTATAGTAAATGGGTTAGTTGGATAATTTAAAATTTGGTGGGATTTTTATTTGTCAAGTAAAGTCAAATCTAGAATATTTAATACTATAAAAATAAAGCATAGTATGTAACTTGCTGATAGTGTTAATACACTAATTTATATGATTACCAATCATTTTATTGATATAGCTAGATTATTAATAGGTAAGACATATCAGCAACTCGTTAATTTGTGGTACAAGAATGTCTTTTTCTCCAAAGTTTTTATTAGAGAAAACAATTGAAGTATTTTCTAAAAAGAAAATTTTTGTTTGGGTTACCTACATTATTTGCTAAAAGAGTACAAAATAGATTAAATCTTATTATGTTAAAGTTATTGATTACTCTAATTACACTTATGAAGAGTTAGCTGGTAAGGTGGTAGCTAAAGGAGTTAAACTCTACAACAAAATAATACTGCATAAGCAATTATAGAATGAGAAAATTCAAGGCAAAAAAGCCTTAGGTGACTTTTGTGAACAAATAGGTCATCCACTTATGAAATATCTTAAAAAATTTCAAAAAGAAGGGTTATAAACCCATACTTCAAAAGAAATCCTTTTATGAAAAGTAAAAATCAAAAGAAAACAAAAAGTCTACTTTATCGAAAAAGAAAAAGAACATAGTTGTCTATTATAAATGCAGACAAATAAAGCATTATTCTAATGAATGTAAAATGAAACAAAAAATTCAAGAGTTATTTGTAGATGAAGACTTTAAGAGGTTAGTAATGTATATCTTTTTATCAAAAGAAGAATTTAAAGAATCAAATTTAAAGGTAAATCTTCTTAAGGAAGAAACTACTTTTAAAGATGAGTCTAGTGGTAGTTATAATGGTCAATGTAATTATTATCAAGTTTTATGTAAAAGTAAGGACTTATTAGTCCTTATAAAAGAAGATAATTTGAATGGTTTTGTGAAGCTAACGAGGAAGTTCAAGACCTCTTTCTTGATGTTCACTACATGGTATCATGTCCCATGGATTATTAAATGGGATTATGTTATTATGGCTAAGCAAATGAATGTTTTGGATGTGGACATTAAATATGTTCCATGGCTGGCCAAACAGATTAATACCCATTGGTTGGAAAAGTTTGATTTTTTTAGAGATGGAGTTTATGTTCGTCTAGCCATCTTTGCTAGGAGAGAATCACTCATTACTTGAAACATGAGAATGTCACTTGATTACTTGACAATAAAACTTCTCTTAAGGTAGTCCAAATGCATCTTAAGTTTAATGAATAAAGGGGCTATTACTCTTGAATGACTCCTTGGAACGAAATACGCTATCAATGTAAAAACTTATGTATGTTCATGATTCCTTTGTGTGAATAACTCCTTAGAATGAATGGATCAACATTATTTGAAATGAGGTGACAAACTCATATTTTAGGCAATGAACCATTCTATCCATATAAGGAAAGTTAATCAAGAAAAAAAAACTCATTTGTTTGATGTAATTCAATGGATTCATTTTACCCAATGTGTATTGACGTGCATGTCATAATGAGATCAAAGTTTGGTAGTCCAAATGTTTGGTTCAATTCCTGAATAATAAGGTCATCTCTTCATTTCTTCTAAACAAAGCTCCACCTTTCATTGTAGGAACTCATTCAAACAACATATTTATTGCAACAAGCACATCTTTACACCTTTGGTACTAGGAATTGATGAGGAAAACCATAAAAAGACATGACTTAGGAACCCAACGCAAACAAGGAAAGCTAAATCATATTGTAATAACACAAACCCTAGACCTAACATTCAAAGGAACACAAACCTAAGGAATTTAAGAAGGATATGGATGCCACACTCTAGAAAAGAAAGGAATTGGGTGTGATAAGTTGACTTGAATGCCACAAGAAAAGGTACCTCTTGATAAGTTCTTTAGTTCTTGAAAGAACCGAAGGAGAAAACCTTTGTTTTTTATTTCTCTCAAAGTTGTCTGATGTTCTAAAACCACAAGGAGGTGCCTATTCATAGACTAAGATAGCAATCTTAAAGAGGCATAAATTCTTATTTATGGTAAATCCTTATTTAGATGGAATTCCTATCTACGATAAAGTCTTACATAGAAAACTTAATTTTATACAATCACTTATTTAGGATAAACTACTATTTAGGAGTGAATGTTATCACTTAGTCTTGGCCCATTAAGTACTCTAATCATATTAATAAGGCCTTTACTCTCTCCCAAACTTGAATTCGTACCATTTGTGGCTAGGTTGGTCCAAATGTTGTCAATCGGCCCATTTAGTGTTTCTTTCATCTTTTTGGCTCTAGCCCATGTTATTGGGCCTTCTGGAATGTGCAATGGACCTTTTGTATCCTTTGAAGCCTTCCACCCATCACCTTTAAGGTTCTCATCATTCCCCCTTTCCTTGAAATAATTCATCCTTGAATCATCACTTACATCAAAAGGAGAAAGATCAGAAACTTTAAATGTTGCATTCCTATTATACTCACTAGGGAAGTCCAACTTATAAGTATTGTCATTAATTCGTGCTACAACTTCAAATGGACCATCTCCTCTAGGTTGTAGCTTTGAATGCCTTTGAGTTAGGAACCGTTCATTGTGCATATGCACCCAAACCCAATCACGAGATTCAAACACCACCTTCTTTCGTCCTTTATTGATATAGGATTGCTTAGTTCATTTTTCAATATGTTGCCATACCTTCCCATGCAATTTCTTCACCATGTTAACCTTGCATTCACCATTTAATCAAGCATACTCATCAACAAGTATAGGCACTAAATCCAAAAGAGTCAATAGATTAAAACCATATATGATTTCTAATATAGAGTAACTAGTAGCAAAATAAACACTCTTATTATATGCAAACTTGACATGTGGTAAACAATCTTCCTATGTTTTCAAATTCATTTGAATAATATAATGCAAAAGAGTAAAAAGAGTTCGATTAACCATCTTAATTTGTCCATTAGTTTGTGTATAGCAAGTAGTTGAAAACAATAGCTTAGTACCTAACTTAACCCACAAAGTCTTCCTAAAGTAGCTTAAGAACTTTGTATCCTGATCTAAAACAATGCTCTGTGGCATGCCATGCAAACGTACTACTTCTTTAAAAAATAAGTTAGCCACATTGCTTGCATCGTCAGTTTTATGGTATAGGATGAAATGTGTTATCTTTGAAAATCTATCAACAACAACAAATACAAAATCCCTACTCCTTTTTGATCATGGTAACCCTAAACAAAGTCCATAGATAAATCAACCCAGGGATGGCTAGGTATGGGTTAGGGGGTATATAGGCCATGAGATAAAACCCTAGATTTAGCTTGTTTTCATGTTATGCATCTCTCACATACCCTCTCAACATCTCATTTCATGTGTGGCCAAAAGACATGTTTAGTTAAAACATCTAGGGTTTTCCTAACTCCAAAGTGACCCATTAGACCACCTACATGAGCTTCTCTCACAACTAACATCCTCAAAGAGCTCATACGTAA
This sequence comes from Bruguiera gymnorhiza, assembly GCA_020883675.1. Lineage (NCBI taxonomy): Eukaryota > Viridiplantae > Streptophyta > Magnoliopsida > Malpighiales > Rhizophoraceae > Bruguiera > Bruguiera gymnorhiza. Next base: position 503,970 of record JAIRCJ010000160.1, on the reverse strand, counting down.
GTATAAACGATTTTCCCTAAATAAGAAACCCTTGTGCCTATAAAACTTCTCAAAGGCTGACTTCTTATATGCTTCATACACATTAGCAAAGTTAGGATCTTTCATATATAAATCTTTAATATATTTAAATCCTAATAATTTTGTAGTAAGTGTAGAGATAAGGGCATACCTGCGTGATAATGCATCATCTACCACATTTTCCTTACCTTGTTTATATTTGATTATGTAGGGAAAGGTATCAATGAATTTGATCTACTTGGGATGTCTTTTGTTTAACTTTTCTTGTCCTTTCAAGTACTTCAAGGATTCATGGTTAGTATGGATGAGAAACTCCTTGGGCCAATGGTAATGTTGCCATGTCTCCAAATCCTATACCAGTGCATTCATCTCTTTTTCATAAATAGGATAATTGAAACTTGCTCCACTTAGCTTTTCATTAAAGTAGGCAATTAAATGCCTTTCTGGCATTAAAACAACTTTAATGTCAATCCTTTAAACATCACACTCAATCTCAAAAGTTTTTGTAAAGTCAAGTAAGACAAGTAAGGGCGTAGAACTTAATTTTTTCTTAATGCAATTAAAAGCCTTGCTTTGATCACTACCTCACTTAAAACTCATATTCTTTTTGATAACTTCAGTTAATGGTGCAAAAATAATGCTAAAAAACCTAACAAAGCATCTATAGAAACTAACCAGACCATGAAAGCTACACATATTACTAATTGACTTAGGTGTAGGCCAATCACGAATTGCCCTAAATTTTTCCTTGTCAACCTCAATACCTTTAACACTCATAACATAACTAAGAAATATGATTTCATTAGTACAAAAAGAACCTTTCTTCAAGTTAGCATACAATTTTTCAAAATGTAAAATAATTAAAATAAAATGTAAATGATTAAGATGTTCTTCTAGGCTTTTACTATTGACCAAAATATCATCAAAATATACAACCACAAATTTACCAATGAATGGATGCAAAAGATAATTCATTAGTCGCATAAAAGTGCTTGGTGCATTGGTGAGACCAAATGGCATAACAACCCATTGATACAAACTATACTTAGTTTTGAAAACTAATTTTCACTTATCTCCCTTTCTCATCCTAATTTAGGGATATCCACTTTTCAAATCAATTTTAGAAAGGACACATTAACTATAAAATTCATACAACATGCCATCTAACGTAGGTATGGGGTGACAATACTTTACAGTGATTTTATTGATCGCTCCATAAAGTTCCATCTTTCTTAGGTACAAGTAAGACAGGAACTACACAAGGACTCATGCTTTCCCTTACATATCCTTTCGAAATAAGTTCCTCAACCTACCATTGAAGCTCCTTTGTCTCCTTAAGATTACTCCTATATACTTGCCAATTTGGGATGGATGCCCCAGGGATAAAATAAATTTGATACTAAATTCCTCTCTAAGGTCGCAATCCACTTGGGACATCATTGGGAAATACATCTTCAAATTCCTATAAGAGAGAAATAACAACACTAAGTAAAGACGGGTCAAACTTGTTATTATTAAAATAAGCCTCTTTGTACAAAAGTACAATCATAGGCTATTTGGTATAAAATGTTCTTTTGACATCATCTTCTTTTGCATAAAAACTTTTTATTTTAAAACCATATACAATTTCAAATAAAGAGTAACTAGTAGCAAAAAGAACACTCCTATTATATGCAAACTCAACATGCAATAAACAATTTTCCCATGTTTTCAAATTCATTTGAATAATAGCACACAAAAGAGTAGAAAGAGTTTGATTAACCACCTGAGTCTGCCCATCAATTTATGGATGACAAATTGTTGAAAACAATAACTTAGTACTTAAACTTACCCCACAAAGTCTTCTAGAATTAGTTTAAGAACTTTGTATCTTAGTTTGAAACAATGTTTTGTAGCATGTCATGCAAATGTACAACTTCTCTAAAGAATAAGTTAGCCATATTGCTACGTCATCATTTTCATGGCATGGGATGAAGTCCATCTTTAAAAATCTATCAATAACAACAAATATAGGATCCTTGCCCCTTTTTTCTCATGGCAACCCTAATACAAAGTTCATAGATAAATCAACCTAAGGATGGCTAGGTATGGGTAAGAGGGTATACAAGCCACGGGGTAAAACTCCAGATTTAGCTTGTTCGCATGTTATGCATCTCTCATATACCCTCTCAACATCCTATTTCATGTGTGGCCCAAAGAGATGTTTAGTTAGGACATTTAGGGTTTTCCTAACTCCAAAAATGACCTATTAGACCCCCATGAGCTTCTCTCACAACCAACTCCCTCAAAGAACTCATAGGCATTTATAAACGATTTTCCCTAAATAAGAAATCCCCATACCTATAAAACTTCTCAAAAGCTAACATCTTACATGCTCCATACACATTAGTGAAGTCAGAATCTTCCACATATAAATCTTTAATATATTCAAATCTTAATCATTTTGCAGTAAGTGTAAAGATAAGGGCATACTTGCGAGATAATGTATCAACTACCACATATTCCTTATCTTATTTTTATTTGATGATGTAGGGAAGGTCTCAATGAATTTGATCCACTTGGCATGTTTTTTGTTCAACTTTTCTTGTCCCTTTAAGTGCTTCAAGGATGCATGGTTAGTATGGGTGACAAATGCCTTGGGCCAAAGGTAATGTTGCCATGTCTCTAATGCCCATACCAATGCATACATCTCTTTATCATAAGTAAGATTATTAAGACTTACTCCACATAGCTTTTCACTAAAGTAGGCAATTGGGTACTTTTCCTACATAATAAAAGCTCCAATGCCAATACCTAAAACATCACATTCAATCTCAAAAGTTTTCGCAAAGTCAAGTAAAGCAAGTAAGGGTGCAAAGCTTAATTTTTCCTTAATGCAATTAAAAGCCTTGTCTTCATCACTACCCCACTTAAAACTCATGTTCGTTTTAATAACCTCAGTTAGTGGTGCAGTAATGGTGCTAAAGTCCCTTCCAGAGCATCTAGAAAAACTAGTTAGACCATGAAAGCTACGCACATCACTAATTGACTTAGGTATAGGCCCATCATAGATCCCCCTAACTTTTTCCTCGTCAACCTCAATATCCTTAACACTTACAACATAGCTAAGAAATGTGATTTGATTAGTAGGAAAGAAACATTTCTTGAAATTAATATATAATTTTTCAAAACATAAAACAATTAAAATAGAACGTCAAAAATCATGATGCTTTTCTAAGCTTTTGCTAAAGACCAAAATATCATTAAAATAAACAACCACAAATTTACCAATAAATGGATGCAAAACATAATTCATTAGTTGTATAAAAATGCTTGGTGCCTTAGTGATACCAAATGGCATAACAAGCCATTCATACAAACCATACTTAGTTTTGAAAGTTATTTTCCACTCGTCTTTCTCTTTCATTCTAATCTGGTGATATCTACTTTTCAAATCAATTTTAGAAAAGACATATAAACCATGCAATTCATCCAACATGTCATCTGACTTAGGTATGGGGTGATGATATTTTACAGTGATTTTGTTGATCACTCGATAGTTAACATACATCCTCCAAGTCCCATCTTTCTTGGGTATATGTAGGACAAAAACCACACAAGAACTCATGCTTTTCCTCACATATCTTTTCAAAATAAATTCCTTAACCTGCCTTTAAAGCTTCTTTGTCTCCTTGAAATTACTCCTATATGTTGTCTAATTTGGAATGGATGCAACAAGGATAAAATCAATTTGATGCTTAATTCCTCTCTTAGGTGGCAATTCACTTGAGATATTGTCAGGGAATACATCTTTAAATTCCTATAAAAGAGAAATAACAACCTTAGGCAAAGACAAGTCAAACTTATTAGTGTTAAAATAAGCCTTCTTGTACAAAAGTATGATTATAGGTTGTTCGACATAAAAAGCTTTTTTACATGACTTTCTTTTACGTAGAAACTTTTTGTTTTCTTCTCTCTTTTGTGTCCTCACATTTTCTCCTCTCTTTTCTATTTTGGTTATCTCTCTTTTTTTAATCCTTAGCTGATCCTCATAAGCTTGTTAAGGCCATAATGGTAGAAGAGTGATAGGCTTTTCATTCATTACAAAGGAATATCAATTCTTGAAGCCATTATGCATAACTTGCTTGTCAAACTACAATGACCTTCCTAATAGAATATGACCCATATACATAAGTACAACATCATATAAAACTTCATCATGGTACTTTCTAATAGGAAATAACATGAGCACTTACTTTTTTACCTTGACTTCACTAGTTCAATTCAACTATTGATGCTCATATGGCTTAGAAAGCTTCATAATAAGTAAATTCAGCTTATGAACCATAGTTGTGCTAGCTACATTAGTGAAAATTCCACTATCAATAATCATAATACATACCTTATCTTTGATGAGATACCTCGTATGAAAGATGTTACCCCATTGCACCTTGTTCTCTTCCTTCACTTGAATATTCAATGCTCGCCTTGTGATAAGAGCTACTCCATTAACCATATACTCCTCTCCATCACTTTCACCCTCTAATGATGACACATAATCATCACCTGCCTCTTTGCTAGAACCCACATTCTTGCTCTTGAATAGCTTGGCTTTGGACTTGTAATCTACCTTTTTGTCCCTTTTACACCAATTTGGCTTCCAAGATAAGGTAAAACCCAAATTTTGCCCAAATTGTGTGGAACCCTTTCGTTTAAGTTGTCTTTCAACTTTCATTGTCATGTACACCATGTCTTCTAATTCCACGTAGTATTGCAACTCAACCATGTTAGCTATGTCTTTATTTAACCTTTGCAAAGATTGAATCATGGTCATCTCTCTATCTTCTTTTATATTTTCCCTAATCATGGTAATCTCCATCTCCTTATGGTAGTCCTCCACACTTTTATTGCCTTGAGTGAGACAAATGAACCTCCCTATAATAGTGATTAGGGATAAACCTCCTCCTCATGATAACCTTCATCTCCCATTTATCAATAAGCCACTTACAATTCCTTCTCCTAGTAAAAATAAGTTGATCCCACCAAATAATAGTATAATTAGTAAATTCAATAGCAGCAAGCTCTACCTTATTCTCCTTAGCAAAATTATGGCAATCAAAAACCAATTCAACCTTCTTCTTCCGTTCTAGGTACACATTAGGATCATTCTTACCTTGGAATGGAGGAATTATCATCTTAATGTTGCCCAAATCACAGTTATAGGTGCCTCACCTCCTAAAAGCCCTGTAATCCTTTTTATTGATAGTAATTCTAACCATAGTTGCTTGATCATCAATTTCCTCATCTTCTCCATCATCTTTATGGCCATAGGCTCATCTCACTTGTCTTCTTGTGTTAGGAACCTCATAGTCTTCATTCCTCTTTTGTAACTCTGTTATTGTATTAGCTTGCTCCTCCTCTCCCTCATATCATCAAATCTAGTATTCATGTGGTCAAATTGTTTTTGCATAGCTTTGATCATGAAGGACCCATACTAGCTCCCTCATAAGCTATAGCTTTGTCTTTGAAAGTCATAGTATTACTTCTACACAAAATGATTAGGATACCTAACAAAACACTCCCTTACATGTTTCACTCAAAAGAAAATGTGTCACATACCCTCATGTTTACACTTTTTATGGCCTTTTCTTAATATGAACTTGCACTCTTGCCTTTTACCACTAAAATGTCCCCTTTACCACTAAAATGTCCCCTTTCAGCTCTTTAAAGAACTAAACAATCTAAATCAAGAGGGTTGATAAGATAAATGACATAGAATTAAATTAATTGGAGAACATGGAGTAAAAAAAAATGAAAAAGGATATCAAGGAAAATGAATTTAATGAACTAAACTCACAAAAATTAAAATAGGGGGTTAAACTTAGAGGATAAACTCTAATGACATAACAAAAAAAATAGATGGTAGAATTAGAGTCGTGTAAGGAAACTATATAATTATTGTGGCCAAGAACTTGAATTTGATGCCTTTTTTTTGTTCCTCTTTTTTTTTTTTTGCTCAACATAAAATAACAATAAAATACTTAAAGATAGCAATTGGAATTGAAATTAGCACATTTTTTTATAGTTATGATATCAAACAAATGAGCAAAGTGAGAGGGGCTACAAACGGACAAATAAGCATGTTTGAATTGTAATGCGCTTAATAGGCAAACTAAATAGAAATAAATAAATTACACGGCACTAAATTGAAGAATTAGTTGATCCAACCTAATTTAGAACCGGACTCTGATACCAATTAATGCGGAAAACCCCAAAAGACACAACTTAGGGACCCAACACACACAAGGAATCAAAGAATATCCAGGAAAGCTAAATTAGACTTTAATAACACAAACCCTAGACCTAACATTCAAAGGAACACAAACTTAAGATATTTAAAAAGGATATGGATACCACACTCAAGAAAAGAAAGGAATTTGGTGTGATAAGTTGAGTTGAATGCTATAAAAAGAGGTACTTCTTGATAAGTTCTTTAGTTCTTAGAAGAATTGAAGGAGAAAACCCTTACTTTTGATTTCTCTCAAAGTTGTATGATGTTCTAGAGCTTACAAAGAGGTACCTATTTATAGGTTAAGATAACAATCCTAAAGGGGCATAAATTCCTATTCAGGAGGAACTCCTTTCTAAGACAAATTCTTACATAGAAAACTTTCACTTTTATACAATCACTTATTTAGGATAAACTCCTATTTAAGAGTGAATTCTATTATTTAGTCCTAAACCCTTAAGTGCTCCAGTCATATTAATATGGCCTTGACTCTCTTTCAAGTTTGAATTCACACCATTTGTAGCTTGGTTGGCCTGAATGTCATCAATCAACCCATTTAGTGCTTCTTTCATCTTTTTGGCTTCAACTCATGTTAATGGGTTTTTTGGAATGTGCAATGGACCTCTTAGATCCTTTGAAGCCTTCCACGCATCATCTTTAAGCTTCTTATCAAGTGTGCTAATTTAGATGGCAAGCATAAGGCTAAAATGGTAAAGCAATTACATAAGTAGGTAAAGGCAACACCTTGAGAAAATAATAGAGCAATATGCTATTAAGGCAACCAAATGGTGTAAGAAATTGGTGTTTGAAGTGGGAGATTGGATCAGTTTGATCAAAACATAGAAGTCAATTTCATGATCATTTTGTGTTTATGAATCCTTGTAATGAAAGGTGAGTCCTTGTTAGCAATAAATGAATCGAAGACCTTATCCTTCAAGAATTGAACTATTCAAATCCAATAAGGAAATCTAATCAAGATCAATGACTCTTGATTTCATGGAATCCAATGAATTTAGAGTGTCAAAAGAGCTAAGTCATGCTTGTCACAAAGAATATAATGCTTAGTGTAGCCACAAAAGTTAATTTCATTATCATTTTGTGTAAATGACTTATTTCAATGAAAGAAAAAGTCTTGTCAGCAAGAAATGAAGTTGCTGGCTCACCCTTTTGGAATTATACCTTTGAAACCAGGTAAGAAAATTGAATCTAGATAAATGACTCATTGTTGAATGGAATGCAATGGATTCAAAGTGTCAAAGTTATAAGGATTTGCTTGTTGCATTAGATATAATGTTTGTTGTAGGCACAAAAGTCAATTTAATGATTATTTTGTATGAATGATTTTATGCAACAAAAGGATAAGTTTTGTTGGTAAGAAATGAAGTTATAAGCTCATCCTTTAGCAATTAAACAATTCAATCCCTATAAGATTAACTAGTCAAAATAAGTGGCTTCTTTGTTTAACAGAATTTAATGGATTCAGAGTACCAAAGGCATAAGGGTGTGCTTATTGCAAAGAATATAAAGTGTGAACAAAACACAAAAATTAATTTCATGGTCATTTTGTGTGTATGACTCCTTGCAATGAAAAGTGAATCCTTGATAGTATTGAATGAAGTGAAGACCCCATCCTTTAGGAATTGAACTATTCAAATCCAATGAGAAAATCTAATCAAGATCAATGACTCTTTGTTTCATAGAATTCAATGAATTTAGAGTGACAAAGGTGCTAGGATATACTTGTTGCAAAGAATATAATGTTAAGTGGAGACACAAAAGTTAATTGCTTAAGTAGTATTATTTTGATGTAGAGTTTAACTCCTTCAATTACCACCTTAGCAACTAACTTTCTATAGGTGTAACTAAAGTAATCAATAACTCCAGTATGATATGATTTTAATATATTTTTTACTCTTTTAGCAAATAGAGTAGGTAATGTAGACAAAAATTTTTCTTTTCAAAAAATATTGTAGTTATCTTCTCTACTAAAAACTTTAGAGAAAAAGACATCTTTGTATTTCCTAAAGTGAGACAGATTTAGGTATTTCAAATTAATGAGTTGCTCATATGTCTTATCTATTAATAATGTAATTATACCAATAAAATGATTGATAATTGTATAAATTTGTGTACTAATATTATCAATAAGTTGCATACCTTGCTCTCTTTTTATAGCATTAAATATTTGAGATTTAATTTTAATTGACAAATAAAAATCCCATAAACTTTTAAATTGTCTAAGAAACTCATTTACTATAAATCTTGGTATTTAGAGGTTAGAATTACCTCCTTAAAATTTTACAACAGTAGCAAGTATCATCATATATTAGAGAAGAATGAGAATCTCATTTTCTGACATTCCATCTAGATTCCATTCTATGATACTGCTATTATTGTATTATACATAATTGTACTTAGACTATTCCTCTGATAAAAGGTCAACCAAAGATCTTGATTACCTTTTCTTACTAGGTTGGAATAGTTTAATTCCTGAAGGATGACACTATAACTTCATTTGTTGCTAACAAGGTTTCTTCTTTTGTTGCAAAAGCTCACTTCATTCCTTCCTAACAAAGCTTCAACTTCCATCAAAAGAACTCATTAATGATAAATCATCTTGAAAATAACTTTTTTCCTACAACAAATATTTATTCAGTTATGAAAAATGATCTTAAAAACAATTTTTTCCCACAATAGACATTTATTCATTTCAATAAGCACGTCTGTACACCTTAAGAACTAGGAAAACATGGAATTCCATCGAATAAAGGAATCTTTAATAATGATGAGCTTTTCTTACAAGTATTTTGGTTGAATTATTGAATAATGAGATTGTCTCTTGATTTCTTCCTAACAAGGTTCAAGCTTTTGGTGCAATAACTCATCCACACAAAATGACCTACAAAATAACTTTTGTGCCCATAATAGACACTATATTCATTACATCAAGCACATTTATTTTTCATTGGTATCAAATAAAAGAGTCTTTAGTAATGATTAGCTTTTCCAAGAACCATTTTTGGTAGGATTCCTAAATAATGAGATTGTCCATTAATTCCTTCCTAACAAAGCTTCAGCTTCTATTAAAACAAAAATGAAAAAAAAAATCCACTTTGAGGTAATAGCTCAATGGTTTGGCCAAACTACCTACAATAATGATCAAGTCTTTTATCTCAACTCTACTTCCATGATCCATTTTCTTGTTCTATTATCCAAGTACTTATTTCCTTTAAGTCTACTTCCTTAAATTTATATTCCTTGACAACCCTTTTTTGTTTTCTAATTTCTCATTTTTCATTAAGTCAATTTTATCCTCTTTATTTTATTTTGTAAGTTGGTTCACTTAAGATTAATTTTCTTTATTTAGCTTGTTTAGTTCCTTAAGGAGCTGAAATAGGAAGTTAAGAGTGGTAAAAAGTTAAAGTGTGAGTTTAATACATGAAAAGCCACTTCTTGCAATAAAAAGTGGATCCATGTTAAGAAGGAATGAAGAGATGGTCTCATTATTCAGGAATTGAACCAAAAACACTTATAAGAAAAGCTAGTCATTATCAAAGACTTCTTTGTTTGATGGAATTCAATTGATTAGTAGTACCAAAGGTGTAAAGATGTATTTGTTGCAATAACTATAATGTTTGTTGTAGGCACAAAAGTTATTTTCAAGACATGTTACATGAATGAATTCTTGCAACGAAAGGTAGAGCCTTATTTAAAATAAATGAAGAGAACCTTATTATTTAGGAATTGAACCAAAAACACTTGTAAGAAAAGTTAATCATTATCAAAGAGCCCTTTGATGGAATTCAATTGATTCTTAGTACTAAGGTCTTAAAAAGTGCTTATTGCAATGAACATAATGTTCATTGTGGTCACAAAAGTTATTTTCAAGATCATTTTGAGTGAATGCATTCTTGCAATAAAAGGTGGAGCCTTATTCGAAAGAAATGAAGATACAGTCTCATTATTCAGGAGTTAAACCAAAGATACTTGTAAGAAAAGCTTTGAATTTGATTGTTTAAATGGGTCAAACAAAAAGGGCCAAAGGTTTTCTTGTTGATGTAAAAACTCATTGAAATCAACTCTTGTGTCTACACCAAAAAGTATGTTCATTGTAACAAGTGCGTCCATACACCTTGGGTATACTGAATCCATTGAATTGAGTCAAACAAAGGAGTCATTGATCATAATTAGCATTTCTGATTGGTGTTGAATGGTTTAATTCATGAAGACTTTGTTTGTCACTTCATTTCTTACTAATAGGGTTCTCCTTTCATAGTAAGGACTCATTCAAATCAAGTGACAAGCTTATCCTTCAAGAAGTGAACCATTCAAACCTAGTAAGAACATTTTTGTCATATTGAAGATAATGTTTGGTGACCCAAAAGCTAATTTCTTGATCATTTGGTATAAATAAGTTCATGCAGTGAAATGAGAAACAACAAAGTTAATCAATATCAATGACTCCTTTATTCAATGAATTCAATGGATTAAGAGTTCTAAAGTTGTAAGGATGTGTTTCTCACAATGAATATAATGTTTAGTGTAAATACAAAAGTAATTTCATGATTTTTTTTAAGTGAATAAATCTTTGCAACGATAAGAGAAAAGTTGTTAGTAGGAAATAAAGTGACAACCTCATCCTTATCCTTCTGAAATTGAATCATTCAATCCTTCTAAGAAAAGCTAATCAAGATCAATGACTTCTTGTTTGATGGAATATAATGAATTCCAAGCATGTTATTCTTTGTAAGTACCTTAATACTTTATTTGTAGTGTTCTTGTGATCTATTTTAGGATTAAATTTATTCCTACCTTATATTTTGACTGCAAAAGTGATATTTTAGTTAGTTTAGGTTTGCAAATACATCTACCTATTAATAATATATGAATATAGAATTAATTTTATTTTATTAGGTTTCTCACCATTTTTAGAACATTGCGTGATATTAAATTTGTTACCATTCTTAGGTGAACGTTTATTCATATTAAAATTCTTAAGCACTTTTTTGATATAACCTTTAGGAGACAATCCTAACATTCTTTGTGATCTGTCACATAGTATTTCAATTTTGATCACATAATATGTCTTTAAAATATCTTTCATTTCAAAATTCTTTAAGAGAAATTCTTTAGTCCCATGCAATATGCTTAAATTTTTAGCATCAACTAAAATATTGTATATATATAGGACTAGAAAAATAAACTTACTTTAATTTTTTATTCGATACACCAATTAACAATGTTCTCTTTAAGCCCAAAAGATGTCATGATAATATCAAATGTAAAATACCATTGTTAGAATGCTTGCCTTTGTCCATATATATTAACTTTTTGAGTCAACACATGATTTGATCATTACCTTATATGACAAAAAGGTCAATTTGATCTATATATACTTCCTCTTCAAGATCTTAACTAAGAAAAGTAATTTTCACATATATTGGTGTAATTCTAAATCATACTTAGTAGCGTCAGTTTATAAGACAAGGCAGTATTCTGAATTGATCATTTATGATATTCCAATCACACATTAAATAGTTAGTGGTGTTTTGAGTAAATTAGCAAGAAGATCTAGATTGCATTTAAAGCTTAAGGTGGAAGCAAGTACATCTCCTCCATGTCCACCATGTTTCCTTCTCAAGGGTGTTCAATTATTGAGAAAGAGAAGTTACATAATAAACATAGGAATAAAATAACAAGTTGAGTCTTATGTTTATAATAGTGATTGTTGTAACAACATTAAGAAAACTCTTTCACAAACAAAAAGTGCAACAAAATATCACCAAAATGTAAGGTTTAGTTTAAAGAAGGAAAAAGGTAAATTTAATACCTTAGTATCAATTTAATTGATATTCCTGATAACACTTGGTGACTTCAATGCTACTACTCATGTATCTAATATGATGCAAGGCATTCATTAAGATTCGATTATTTAAGTTTGTATAAGAACAAAATCATTATTGGCTAATTTATTCTTATATATAGACAAAAACTTGGTAATTTTTATGTAGAATTCTTATTTATTGTGCATTATAATATTGGAATTAAGTGTAACATTGTGGCATAAATATTTAGGTCGTATATATACAAAAAAAATTAGTGAGATTATTAAATAATGAGATTATTTTGAATCAAGATTTTACTAATGTCAAAACACATGTTGATTGCATTAAGGGTAAGCAAATGAAACACAACAAGAAAGTATCCATAAAAAGCACCTAGTTTCTTGAAATTATGCATCAATAATTGGCAAACATAATAGAGAAAACTATTTTATCTCCTTTATAGATGATTTTCATGTTCTGGTTATGTCTATTTGTTTCTTGAAAAGTGCCAATCATTGGATGCCTTTGACATCATTCAGTGCTTGAAAATTGACTATTACTAGATTCCTTAATAATAAGGCATATCCTTTCATTCCATGGAATCATTCACACAAAATTATCATGCAATTAACATGAATGTCTATATTGAACATTAATTTCATTATGACCATAAATCCTTGAAACACTTGAAGGGGTAAGGGAAGTTGAACAAAAGACATGCCAAGTGGGTTAATTTCATTAAGACCTTTTCGTTACTTCATTCCTAGCTAGTAAGGCTTCTTTTTTCATTTCAAGGAGTCATTCATACAAAGACATCATGAAATTAACTTAAATGTCTTCATCTATCACTGATTTTATTGCAATATACATGTTATTTTATTTAAGATAGTTTGTATCCATTAAATGCCACTACAAAGAAAATGGAACAATAGTTTTCATTGATTGAGCAATTAAATTTACCTTTAAATTTCCTAATGAAATAAGAGACAAACAATAATTGCAAAGGTTTATGGGATATTTGAATTATATTTCAAAATTTTATAAGGGATTAGAAGAATTTGCTAAAATGGATGGATGAGCATACAAGAGCAGTTAAAAGGATTACAAGTAAAGTAAAAGAATTATCATGTTTAACCCTTCCTCATCCTAATCATTTTAAAATAAAAGAAACAGAGGTATCAAATAAAGGATATGGGGGTATCCTTATGCTATTAATAAATTAATTTAATATATAACCAAAAAAATATAGGGTTTATTAATAATTATTACATGTGATAGCAGATTTTCCTTAATCAATTAATTGCTTCCTCAACTCAAGTTAATCATTCTATTGCCTATCAAATTAATCATAGTTATATGTTGATGCGGAAAACCCCAAAAAATGTGACTTAGGGACCCAACGTACACAAAGAATCAAAGAATAGCTAGGAAAGGTAAATTAGACTTGAATAACACAAACCCTAGACCCAACATTCAAAGGAACACGAACCTAAGGTATTTAAGAAGAATATGGATGCCACACACCAGAAAAGAAAAGAATTGGGAGTGATAAGTCAATTTGAACGCCACAAGAAAAAGTACCTTTAGATAACTTCTTTAGTTCTCAAAAAAACTGAGGGAGAAAAACTTTTGCTTTCTATTTCACTCAAAATTGTCTAATTTTTCAGAGCTTACAAGAGGTGCCTATTTATAGGCTAAGATAGCAATCCTAAAAAGGCACAAATTCCTACTTAAGAAAAATCCTTATTTAGGAGGAATTCCTATCTAGAGACAAATTCTTACACAGACAATAAACTTCTATTTAGGAATGAATGTTATTACTTAGCCTTCACCCATTAAGTACTCCAATCATATTAATAAGGCCTAGACTCTCTTTCAAGCTTGAATTTGCACCATTTAAAACTTGGTTGGCCTAAATGTCCTTAATCAGCCTATTTAGTGCCTCTTTCATCTTTTTGGTTCTAGCTCGTGTTATTGGGTCTTTTGAAATGTGCAATAGACCTTTTGCATCCTTTGAGGCCTTCCACCCATCATCTCTAAGGTTCTCATCATATGTAATTTTAAATAAGATAGTGAGCATCAAGTTTTGTGAAAATCTCTAATATAAGAAGGGGGATCTCATAACTCTTTTCCCTTCCATAATTACCATATATAATGTTAATCATCTCCTGATCTCATAATGTAACAAATAGTTTATATTGGTATTCGTCTAATTCATACAATTCTTTCTTAAGTTCATATATGGATCACAAGATCATAAAAAAGGTGACTATACTTTAAAAGTATTAAGTTTAACAATATAAACTCATCATGCAAATAACAAATAAAAAAGTCATAGTTTAATAGAAAAGCCAGTCACATAAATAAAAGATCAAACTACATCTAAATCTTAGCTTAAAATAACTTAGTTAGTCATAATGAAATTGAACAAATCCACAGAGTTTAAGAAGAAATTCAACAAGAATACATCAAAGTATAAGTAATAAAAATCAAGCAAAATTTAGTCCTAAAGATAGAAATATGAAGTCAAAGCTATTGTCATTTTTCTACCAAAACTTATCAATTGTTCTCTTTCTTTTCTTTCCCTTCTTCTCTATCAATTTTTTATAAATGAGTTCTTGTAATCAAAAGGGGAACCTTGTTAATGAGGAGATGAATTGGTTATTAAGGAATTGAACCAAAAATACTTGTAAGAAAAATTAATCATTAACAAAGACTCTTTTGTTTGATGGAATTCAATGGAATCCTTGGACCAAAGGTATATAGACATGCTTATTGCAATCAATATAATATTTGTTGTGGGCACAAATCTTATTTTCCAGATCATTTTGCATGAATGAGTTGTTGTAATGAAAGTGATGAGATCCATAAATGAGCCAATGCATTGTGGGCTTTTAAGGATCCTTTGAGTATTCACAAAGGGCCAATGACACATTTAAGGGAAAGAAACACTAAAGAGGCTTATTAAAGTTATTTGGGCCAACCAAATTAGAAATGGTGTGAATTCAAGTTTGAAAGAGGAGAAAAAAATTATTAATATGGTTCAAGTGCTTAACAGGTTAGGGTTAAGTAAAAAAATTCACTTCCAAATAGGAATTTGTTATAAAGTAGGAGTTTGTTATAAAATAAGAGTTTACAATAAAATAATAGTGTTCCTAGCTTTTGGGATTATATCCTTGTCTTTACTTTTAGAGCTTTTAAAGTTGTTATTTCAACTTATAAATAGACTTGATTTCATTGTTAAAAGGGTAGATGATTATATGAATCTCAAAGTGAGAAATTTCCCCTTCAATTATTTTAAAAATTAAAGAACTTATTAAGAACTAATCTTTTTTATGACATTAACCTGATCTATCACTCACAAATTTGTTCTTTTCTAGAGGGTGGTATCCATATACTTCTTTATACCTTTGGTTTATGTTCTTTTAAACATTAGGTTTAAGAGTTACTTGATTAAAATTTGATTTAGTTTTCTTAAGTTCTTGCTTGATTCCTTATGCATTTTGGGTCCCTAAGCCCTATTATTTGGGGTTCACATTAGAAAGGTAAAGCCTTGTTAGGAAGAAATAAAGAGATGGTTGCATCATTTAAGATTTGAACCAAAAATCTTTGTAACAAGAACTAATCATTGTCAAAAACTACTTGATAGAATTCAGTGCATTCTTAATTCCAAAGGTGTACAAGCTTGCTTATTGCAATGAATAAAATGTGTGTTGCCAGCTCAAAAGTTATTTTCAAGATTAATTTGTGCAAATGAGTTCTTGCATAGAAAGTTAGAGTCTTGTTATGATGAAATGAAGAGTCAGTCTCATTATTCAATTGAACTATTGCTTAATTGTGAAGAAAGCTAATAATGATCAATCCCTCCTTTGTTTAAGGGAATTCAATGAATTTTTAGTGCAAAAGGTGTACAAATGTGCTTGTTGCAATGAATATAATGTTTATTGTGTCCACAAAAGTTATTTTCAAGATCATTTATAGGATTTGATATAATGTCTACTTTGGAAAATCTAATTCTTATTTATGGGATTCATTATAAGGTTATGACTACCATTGTCCCATAACTTAAAGAAATTCTAGCTAAATATGCAGATAAGTGTACTACAACATTGTTCTTGACTAATAGGTCAAAAACAAATGTTTTAGTTCCTAAAACTATTATGTGGAATTAGGTTAAGTTGCTTGAAAAATGGATGTTAGAAAAGGCAGCTGAATTTGTTAAATAGGTAAATAGGTAAATGGAAGAAATTGTTGAATATAAAATGGGGATGTTGAAATTTGATTGGCACCATCTAGAAATATAAGGTTAAACCAATTAACTTTCACCCTTCAACTTTAGCTTTTATGGTTAATGATCACTAGAAATGTCTAGTTAGACTTCTAGGCCTAGATCTCCTTCTTTATTTGATATGGGTTATCAAGATGAAAATAGAAGTCTCTATTTCCTTGAAATAGTAAATAAGATAGACAAAAAGGTAAAAAAGTTATTTTACTCTCCAAAAAATGTTATTAGAAGAAAATGCTTTTTTATGAGCTTTAGCTAGAAAGAGGTAGAGATCTAGAGTAAACATCATAAAAATACATTGCTAAAATGGGAGTAATCGAAGGATAAAGATAAAAGAAAGTGAGATAATAGTTTGAATTTAAGGATAAAGATAAAAGAAAGTGAGATAATAGTTTCACCATATAAAGTAGAACCATCTACTAGTATTGTTATACAACAAGAAAACTACACCAATCTCTACCTCTAATCTATCAATAATTAATTTAATAAAGTGTAAGAAAATTTTGAATAAATATCTTAATAAGCACCAAAACCTCTGGTTAAATCAGAAATAGAAAAAAGAGTTTTATTGAAACCCTTACCTCCAAAAAAAGTAGACTATAATATATTGGGTAAAAATCCTGATCAAATTGAATTAGTAGATGAGATAGTCAAAAGGTTAAAAAACCTTGGTCTAAAGGAGAAAAAGGCCTTTATTCTTAGAAAAAAGGAATAGATTAAAAAGGTAGATGAAGAAGTTGAAAATCATATTGATAAATTAGAAGAAATGTTCTTATTAGAACAAAATCCACTAAATAAAGAACCATCACATTCTTACGAGAAGGGGCCCACAAAATTGTATTATTCTAGACCAACTTTAGTTCACCCTTTATTAGAGGAAGAGTCTAAGTACAATTATATTTAATATGATGGAAGCAGTATCATAAATGGAATCTTGATGGAATGTTTAAGCATTAAATCCTTATTCTACTACATTATATGCTGATATTTGCTATTACTGTAAAATCAAAGGGTAATTTTAACCCTCAAATAGTAAGATTTATAAGCAGTAAATTTACTGGACAGTTTAAAAGCTGATGAAATTTTTATTTATCAAAAAAAGTTAAAGGTCAAATTTGTTCTGCTATGAAAATAGAACAAGGTATGCAACTAATTAATAGTATTAATACACCAATTTATACAATTACCAATCATTTCATTGGTATGACTACCTTATTGATAGATAAGACATATGAGTAACTGATTAATTTGAGATGCATAGATTTGTCTCATTTTAGGTAGTACAAAGATGTTTTCTTCTCTAAAATTTTTATGAGGGAAGATAGTGATAATATCTTTTGGAATGAAAATTTTTGTCCAGTTTATCTACCTTATATGCTAAAAGTGTAAAGAATAGGTTAAAATCCTATAATGTTGAAGTTATTGACAGTTTTAACTATACATATGTTGCAAAAGTAGTAGGCAAAGGAGTTAAACTCTGTAATGAAATAAAACTATATAATAAGTTACAAAATGAGAAAACACAGGGTAAAAAAACTTTAGAAATTTTTGTGCAGAAATGGGTTATTTACCATGATATTATCCTAAAAATTTCAACAAAAGGTGTTATAAACCCTTAGTTGAAAAGAAAACCTTTTATTCAAAGGAAAAGAATAAAGAGAAAGAAAAGAAGGAGCTTAGTCTACAAATGAAGAAGAAGATAATAGTCTGTTATAAATGCAGAAAAATAGGGCATTATTCTAATAAGTGCAAAGTGAAGCAAAAAATCCAAGAATTATCTTTGGATGAAACCTTAAGAGGTCATTAATGCACATTTTCTCATCTGAAAGCTAATTTGAAGAATTAGACTTAGAAATAGATCTTCTTGAAGAACGAGAAACTATCTTTAAAGATAATTTAGATAGTAGTTTTCATGAGTAATGCAACTATTATCAAGCTTTATTAAAAAATAATAGCTTATTAGTCCTTACAAAAGAAGATAATTTGATATTAAATCTTATTGATAAAATAATAAATCCAAAAGAAAAAAAATAATAGTTAGAGAAATACCTTTATCTAGTTAGAGGTAAGAATAAAACAAATGAACCAGAAGAAGACTACAATTAAAAATTTTTATTTAGAGAATTAGGAATAATCACTATATTTCAAAAACTAGAGCTATAGAACCTTTGTCAATTGAGAGCTTAAAATTGAAATAAATCAATTAACAACTAAGATAAAAGAGGTAACGTAAAGAATTTTAGTTCTGGAAACAATGTCATAAAAGGTTGAAAACCCTATAGACATTCGAAATACCTCTTTAGAAAAGGACTTAATTGTGCTTCAATATGTTAATCTAATTGATAGAGTTATTACCCATAAATGGCATACTAAAATTATCATTGTTATTAATAAGGGGTATATTTTTTCTATCATCACCTTAATTGATGCAAGCATTACCATCAAAGGAATGGAATCTTGATGGAATGTTTGATGAGAAGCTTGGAGCTAATGCATAGAAGGCTTCAAAGGATGTAAGAGATCCATTGCACATATCAGAAGGTCCAATAACACAAGTTAGAGCGAAGAAGATGAAAGAAGCCCTAAATGGACTAATTGAAGACATTTGGGCCAATGAAACTATAAATGGTGCAAATTCCAACTTGAAAGAGAGTTAAGAACTTATTAATATGATTGGAGTACTTAATGAGCTAAGGTTAAGTAATAGCATTCACTCCTAAATAGGAGTTTGTCCTAAATAAGTGTTTGTTATAAAGTAAAAGTTTTATGAATAAGAATTTGTCCTAGATAGGAGTTTGTCCTAAATAGGGACTTTTTCTAAATAGGAAGGGTTGTTATCTTAGCTTATAAATAGGTGCCTCCTTATAAGCTCAAAATAAACAACGAGAGTTTTCTCCTTTGGTTCTTTCAATAACTAACGAATTTATTAAGAAGTAAGTCTTCTTGTGGTGTTCAACCTGACTTATCACTCCGAATTCTTTTCTTTTCTGGAGTGTGGCATCCATCTTCTTCTTAGCACCCTAAGTTTGTGTTCCTTTGAATATTAGGTCTAAGGTCTGTGTAATTGAAATTTGTCGTAATTTGGCTAGGAATTGTTTGAATCCTTACACGTGTTGAGTTCCTAAGTCATGTCTTATGGGGTTCACATTAGTTGGTATCAGAGCCAAACTCTAAATCAAGTTGGATCAATTAATTTGATGTCTTGTGATTTGTTTATTTCTATTTAATTTGTCTATTAAGCACATTACCATTCAAACGCACTAATCTATCCGTTTGCAATTCTTCTTACTTTGCTCATTTGTTTGAGAGCATAACTATCAAAATGTGCTACTTCCAATTCCATTTGCTATCTTTTAGTATTCTACTATTATTTTGTGTTAAGCAAAAAAAAAAAAAAAAAAAGGAACGAAAAAAGGAGGAACAAAAAAAAAAAGCATCAAGTTCAAGTTGTCGATCAAAGTTAAATGGTTTGGTCAAATTGGTCACAATAATAGAGTTTCTTGTTCAACTCTAATTCTACTATCTATTTTCTTATTATATCATCCAAGTTTTGTCCTTTGGGTTTAACCCCTTATCTTGATTTATGTGAGACTAGTTCACTAAAGTCATTTGCCTTGATATCCTTTTTTGTGTTTTTTTTTTTTGACTCCTTGTTCTCCAATTAATTCAATTCCACCCCATTTACTTTATTCTGTTCAAAATCAATCCTCTTGATTTAGCTTGTTTAGTTCTTTAAAGAGCTAAAAGGGAAAATTTGAGTCATAAAAGGCAAGAGTGCAGGTTCATATTAATAAAAAGCCATAAAAAGTGTAAAACATAAGGGAGTATGACACCCTTTTTAAGTGAAACATGTGAGGCACGTTTTGTAGGGTATCCTAATCATTTTGTACAGAAGTAATACTATGACTTCCAATGACAAAGGTGCAATTTAGGAGGAAGTTAGTGATGTGTCCTTCATGACCAAACCTATATAACAACAATTTGAGCGTATGAATACCATATTTGATGATATGAGGGAGATGATGAAGGAACAAGCTAATACAATAGTAGAGTTGCAAATAAGGCATCTAAATTGTAAGGTTCCTAATGCACGAAGACAAGTGAGACAAGCCTATGACCATAAAGATGATGAATTTGATGATCAAGCTATTATGGTTAGAATAGCCAACAATAGAAAGGATTAGAGAGATTTTAGGAGGCGAGGCACCTATGACTGTGATTTGGGTAGCATTAAAAGGACAATTCCACCATTCCAAGGTATGAATGATCCTGATGTGTACCTATATTGGGAGAAGAAGGTTGAATTGGTTTTTGACTGCCACAACTAACCCGAAGAGAAAAAGCTAAAGCTTGCTGTTGTTAAATTTACTGATTATGTTATTATTTGGTGGGATCAACTTGTTTTGACTAGGAGAAGGAATTGTGAGAGGCTTGTTGATACATGGGAGGGGATAAAGGGTGTCATGAGGAAGAGGTTTGTCCCTAATCACTATTATAGAGATTTATACCAAAGGTTGCAAGGACTTACTCAGGGTACCAAAAGTGTTGAGGACCTCTAGAAGGAGATGGAGATTGCCATGATTAGGGCAAATGTAGGAGAAGATAGAGAGGCAACCATGGCTCGATTTCTATGAGGGCTAAATAGAGACATAGCCAATGTGTTTGAGTTGCAACGCTATTGGAATTAGAAGATATGGTGCATATGGAAATGAAAGTTGAAAGACAACTTAAACGAAAAGGTTCCATATGGTTTGGGCAAAATTTAGGTTCTATTTCATCTTGGAAGCCAAATTGGACTAAAAAGAACAAGAAGGCAACTAGTTCTAATCTTCAACCAAGTATAAATAGAGATGTTAAATGTTTTAAGTGTTTGAGAAGGGGCAATATTGCATCTTAATATCCAAATAACTGTGCAATGGTCTCGGAAGGTAATGGTGATGTTGAGATTATAAGTGAGTCAAATGATGATTCTAGGTCATCATTAGAGGTTGAAAGTGATGGAAAGAAGTAGCTCTCGACACAAGGTGAGGATTGAATGTGCAAGTGAAGGAAGAGAATGAGGTGCAACGAGATAACATCTTTCATATGAGTTATCTCATCAAAGATAAGGTATGTAGTGTGATTATTAATAGTGTAAGTTGCACTAATGTAGCTAGCACAATTATGGTTGAAAAATCGAATTTACCTACCTACTATAAAGCATCCTAGGCCATACAAGTTTCAATGGTTGAATAAGAGTGGTGAAGTTAGAGTAAGTAAGCAAGTGCTCATGTCATTTTTTATTAGAAGGTACCATGATGAAGTTTTATGTGATGTTGTACCTATGCATATGGGTTATATTCTATTAGGAAGGCCATGGCAATTTGATAGGCCAGTTATGCATGTGTGAGAAAAAGCATGAGTCCCTATATGGTTTTTGTCCTACTCATACCCAAGAAGGATAGATAGGACTTGAAGGATGTGTGTTGGTTATCGAGCAATCAACAAAATCACTATAAAGTATTGTCTCCCAATACCTAGGTTTATGACATGTTAGATAAATTGTATGGTTCATGCGACTTTTCTAAAATTGATTTGAAAAGTGGATATCACCAGATTATGATAAAAAGGGAGATGAGTGGAAAATAGCTTTCAAAACTTAGTATGGTCTATATGAATGGCTTGTTATGTCATTTGGTCTCACTAATGCATTGAGTACTTTAATGCGATTGATGAATGATGTTTTGCATACATTCATTAGTAAATTTATGGTTATGTATTTTGATGATATTTTGGTCTATAGCAAAAATCTAGAAGAACATCTTGATCATTTACATTCTACTTTAATTGTTTGATGTTCTGAGTAATTGTATGCTAACTTCAAGAAATGTTCCTTTTTACTAATCTGATTATATTTCTTGGCTATGTTGTGAGTACTAGAGGTATTGAGGTTGACAAGGAAAAAGTTAGGGTAATCCGTGATTGACCTACACCTAAGTCAGTTAGTGATGTGTGTAGCTTTCATGGTCTACCTAATTTCTATAGATGCTTTGTTAAGGACTTTAGCACTATTGTTACACCACTAACTAAGGTTATTAAAAAGAATGTGGGTTTTAAGTGTGGCCATGATCAAGACAAGACTTTTAATTACATTAAGGAAAAATTAATTTCTATACCCTTACTTGCTTTACTTGACTTTGCAAAAACCTTCAAAATTGAGTGTGATGCTTCTTTAGCTATTGGCATTGGAGTTATTTTGATGCAAGAAAGGCTTTCAATTGCCTACTTTAGTGAAAAGCTAAATGGAGTAGGCCTTAATTATCCCACTTATGATAAAGAGATGTATGCTCTAACATGAGCTTTGGAGACATGACAACACTACCTTTGCCCTAAGGAGTTTGTCATCCATACTGACCATGAATCCTTGAATCATTTAAAGGGACAAGGAAAGTTGAACAAAAGACATGCCAAGTGGGTTAAATTCATCGAGACCTTTCCCCACATCATTAAATATAAACAAAAAAAATGTGATGACTCATGCATTATCACGTAGGTATGCCTTTATCACTACACTTAATGCAAAATTATTGAGATTTGAATATATTAAAGATTTATATGTGAAAGATCCTGACTTTGCTAATGTGTATGAAGCATGTGAGTAGTTACCCTTTGAGAAATTTTATAAGCATGAGGGTTTCTTATTTAGGAAAAATCGTTTATACGTGTCTATGAGTTCTTTCAACCAACCTTTATGAACCTTCACAAATTGAACCATAGAATCCCTATAAGATAAACTAATTAAGATCAACAACTATTTTGTTTGGTGGAATTCAATGGATATAGAGTCCAAAGCTATAAGGATGTGCTTGTCATAAGAAATATATTGTTTGGTGCAATCACAAAAGTTAATTTCATGGTTAGTTTGTTCGAATAAGTTGTTGCAATAAAAGGAAAAATCTTGTTAGCAAGAAATGAAGTGATGGGATCATCCTTCAAGAATTAAACCATTCAATCCCTATAACAAAAATGAATCAATATCAATGACTCCTTGTTTGACAAAATCCAATAAATTGGAAGTGTCAAAGGTCCAAAAACATGCTTGTTGCAAATAATATAAAGCTTAGTGTAGTTAGAAAAGTTAATTTCACTATCATCTTGCTTGAATGAGTTCTTCCCAACAAGGATTCTCCTTCCTAAGCTTGGTGCCCTGAGTGAGCCCTTATAGCCTTTGTTACAACTCTGTGTAATAGTGATTAGGGACAAACCTCCTCCTCATGATAGCCTTCATCCCCTCCTATGTATCAATAGGCCACTCATGATTTCTTCTCCTATTCAAAACAAGTTAATCCCACCAAATAACATCATAATTAGTAAATTCAACAACAACAAGTTTTACCTTTTTCTCCTCAAAATAGTTGTGGCAATCAAAAACCAATTGAACATTCTTCTCCCATTCTAGGTGCACATCAAGATAATTCTTACCTTGTAATGGAGGAATTGTCATTTTAATATTGCCTAAATTACAGTCATAGGTACCTTGCCTCCCAAAATCTCTTTGATCCCTTCTATTGTTGGTAGTTCTAACCATAGTAGTTCATCTTTTACATCATCTTCATAGTCATAGCCAAGTCTCAATTGCCTTCTTGCTTTTGGAGCCTCATATTCCCCAAGCCTCCTTTGCAAATTTGTTATTGTATTAGCTTGCTCCTTCATCCCCTCCCTTATATCATCAAATTTGGTATTCATGCACTCAAATTGTTATTGCATAGATTTGATCATGAAGGACACATCACAAACTCCCTCCTGAGTTGCACCTCTATGGAAGTCATAGTATTACTTCTACACAAAATGATTAGGATACCTCACAGAACACTCCCTCATGTGTTTCACTCAAAAGAAGAGATGTCACTCTCACTCATGTTTGTTGGTGCAAAAGTAAATTTTGAGATCCTTTGTGGATGAATGAGTTCTTGCAATGAAAAAGGGAGTCTTGTTTGGAGGAAATGAGGAGAAAATCTCATTATTTATGAATTGAACCATTACATACTTAAAAGAAAATGAGGATCCTTTATTTGGCTCTCTCAGGTTTTAAGCAATGAATGACGACTCTATTTGTTTGATGGATTTTAATGAATTTAAAGTACTGAAGGTGCAAGAATGTTGTTGTCACAAAGAACATAATGTTCAATGTAGATATAAAAGTTATTTTCATAATCATTTTGTGCATATGACTTTTTACATAGAAAGGAAAAGTCATGTTAAAAAGAAATGAAGTTGTTGGCTTATCCTTTAGGAATTGAACCATTTAATCCCTAGAAGAATAACTAGTTAAGATCAGTGGCCCCTTTGTTTGATAAAATTCAATAGATTTAGAGAATAAAAGCTATAAGGATGTGCTTACTACAAATTATCCATGTAAGGAAAGAAAATGAAGATGAATGACTTTTTTGTTTGATAATATTTAATGGATTCAGATTATACAAGACTTATTGATGTGCATGTCATAATCACATTAATGATTAGTGTAGACATGAATGTTAATTACAAGATCATTTTTGGTGAATGATTCCTTGCTATGAAAGTACAAGCCTTACGATATTATGTAGGATTCACAAGATCTCTATGAGTTGTAAAATTGATAAAATTATTTTAGTGGTGAAGCCACAAAGATGCTCAACATTGGAAGCTTTTAATAAAGTACAAGAATTTGTTAGCTTTTAATAGACCTTTGATTTTGCTGCAGTGGCAAACATCATCATATAATGGTGTAAGATGAGAATCTGATATTCTGACAGCTTATCTAAATTCCATTCTATGATACTACTACCATCATACTATAGATAATTATATTCAGATTGTTCTTCTAATAAAAGCTCTATAGAGTTGGTTTCAAATAATATGATTTTGTAAGGACTTTATTAAAAGTCATTTTGTTGATATTCATGGATTCCTTCACATTAAAAGGTGAAGGAACTTTTTGTATTAGATTATGTTTTGATAAGAACATTTTATGAATTTTATCCACATAATTGTCAGCCTCCAAAGATTGTTCTTCTTTAATCGGTTCCTCCTTTCCTAGAATAGAGGCTTCGTTCTTTTTTAACCCAAGGTTTCTTTTTAACCTTTTGACTATTTCATCAACCAATTCAAACTATTCAAGATTTACCTGACATCTTATATTCTACTTCTTTTAAAGATATAGGTTGAAATAAAACCCTTTTTTCTATCTTTAGTTTAACTAGAGGTCTTAGAGCTTGCTAAGACATTTCTTCAATCTTCTTTTCAACTTTATTAAGCTAATTGCCTATAGATTGAAGATATAGATTAGTATAATTTTCTTATAACACTAATGGATGACTCACTTTATAATGCTATAGCTTCACCATCCTTAACTTTTACACTTAAGTTTATGGCATGGGTTTAAATAAAACCATGTCTTCAGAAGAAGTAAACTATAAGATGTCAAGTAAATATCCTGAATAGTCTGAATTGGTTGATGAAATAGTCAAAAGGTTTAAAAAACCTTAGGTTAAAAGAGAAAGAAACCTTTGTTCTAGGAAAAGAAGAACCTTCAGAGGCTAGGGATTATGTGGATAAAATTCAAGAAATGTTCTTATTAGAACATAATTTCATACAAAAAGATCCTTCTCCTTTTAAATGAAAAAGAATTAATGAATATCAATAAAATGACATTCAATAAAGTCCCTACAAAATTATATTATTCGAGACCAACTCTTGTAGACTCTTATTAAAGGAACAACTAATGGTAGAAGCATCTAGAAAGGAATATAAATGGAATGTCAAAGCATCAAATTCTCATTAGCTCCATTATATGATGATGCTTGCCATTGCAGCAAAATCAAAAGGTGATTCAAACTCTCAAATAGCAAGATTTATAATAAGTAGCTTTATAGGACAACTTAAAGGTTGGTGTAATTTTTATTTATCAAAAGAAACCAAGTCTCAAATCTTTCCTACTATAGAAATAAAGCAAGGGATGCAACTTGCTAATAATGTTAATAGACTAATATATACAATTAAAAACCATTTCATTGGTATAACTATCTTATTAATAGATAAAACTTATGAGCAACTTTCTTAAAAGTTCTTATTAGAGAAGATAGTTAGGATATCTTTTGGAAAGAAAAGTTTTTATTAGGGTTACCTACCTTATTTTCAAAAAGAGTAAATAATAGGTTAAAAACTTATTATACTAGAGTTATTGATTACTTTGATTATAAATATGGAGAACTAACTCTAGAGGTTGTAGCAAGAGGAGTTAAACTCTATAATAAAATAAAATTTCATAGGTAGTTATAGAATGAGAAAATACATGGCAAAAATATCCTAAGACATTTATGTGAACAGATGGATTGTCCACCCATGAAATATCTTAAAAGATTAAAAAAGAAGGGTTATAAACCCATAACTCAAAAGAAGTCCTTTTATTCAAATGAAAAATTAAAAGAGAAGAAAAAGAAAAAGATAATTATCTATTATAAATGTGAAAAAATAAGGCATTATTCTAATAAATATAAAATGAAACAAAAGATTTAAGAATTATCTGTAGATAAAGATCTTAAGAAGTCATTAATGCATATCTTCTTACCAAAAGATGAATCTAAGGAATTAGACTTAGAAGTAGATCTTCTCAAAGAAGAAGAGACTACCTTTAAGAATGAAGATGATATTAATAATAGTTATGAAGGTCAATGTAGCTATTATTAAGTTTTATGTAAAAATAATGGATTATTAGTTGTTACAAAAAGATAGTTTGATATAAAATTTATTGATAAGATTACAAATTCAAAAAAAAAAAAGAAGAAGGAACGGTTAGAAAGATATTTGTATCTGTCTTGAGACAATAATGGAGTCAAAGACTAGAAAGATTACAGTTTAAAAACTATTATTTAAAGAATTAGAAATAATCATTCTAGTTTAAAAACTAGAACAATAGACCCTTCAATAAGTGATCTTAAAACTAAGATCAATTATTAAAAATTGAAATAAGATGATTAAAAGAAAGGGTGTTAGTTTGGGAATCAACATTTGATAAGGTCAAAGACCCTCTAAACATTCCAAATGCTTCTTTAAAAGAAGAGTTAAGTACTTTTTAATATGTCAATCTTATTGATAGGCTTATTACCCATAAATGACATATTTAGATTACTTTAATAATCAATAAAGAGTACATATTCTATGTCATCACCTTAATTCTTTCAAGTGCTGATATAAATTATATCAATGAAGAAATAATTCCTTCAAAATACTTTTCAAAAATAATTGGAGTATTAAACCTTGCTGATAAAAGTAAGCTTGTCATTAAATACAAGCCGTCACAAGCACCTATATGTACTGAAGGAATTTGTATAGAAAATCCTTTCATATTAGTTAAAAACATGTCTTGGGATGTTATTTTGGGAAATCATTTCTTACGTATGCTATATCTTATTAAGAAAATTCGCAATCAAGGGATTTTTTTAGAGAAAAATGGAAAATTTATTAGTTTAAAGTTGATATCTACCCATCAATATAGAGAGATAGATCTACTTTAAAAAACAATTCAAAGAAAACAGAGATTTATTCAATCTCTTTAAAGTGAAGTAGAAAATAAATATCTACAACAAAAGATTAATACTCCTATTATCTAAGGCAGAATAAAGGAAATATAGGAAAAATTAGTTTGTGCAAAAATTCCCATAGCCTTTTTGGAATATGAAAAAGCTTGTAGTAAAATTACTGTATGAAACAACTTTTAATGAAGGTCAAATACATACAAAGGTTGGACCCATGTCTATGAGACCAAGGCATTTAAAGATTTGTAAGAATGAAATAAATGATCTCTTAAATAAAGGGCTTATTAGAAAAAAAAAAACAACAATCCTTGGAGATGCATAGTATTTTATGTGGAAATGCTACAAAATTGGAACAAGGAGTTCTAAGATTGGTCATTAATTATTAACTTTAAATAAATCATTATGATGGATTTGGTATCCTACACCTAATAAAAAAAATTTGCTTAATGGGTTTTATAAAGCCCAAGTAGTTTCAAAATTTGATATGAAGTTAGTGATTGACAAATCCATGTTCATGAAAAGGATAAGTATAAAACTGCATTTATAGTTCCATTTAGATATTACGAGTAGAATGCTATGCCTTTTGGGTTAAAAAACGCACCCTCTAAATTTTAAAAAATTATGAATGAAATATTGAGTACTTATTCAATAGCTACTATTGTCTATATTAATGATATATTAGTATTTTCTAATATCATCAAATAGCATTTTAAACATTTAAACCTATTCTTAAAGGTTTTTAAAAGCCAATCTAATTGTATTGACTAAAAAGATGAAGTTATTTCAAATCAAGGCTAGATTCCTTTGTCACTTTATTAAAAATGATACTATTATTCCTATTGATCAAATAATTAAGTTTGCCTCTAAATTTTCCAATGAAAATAGAGAAAAATGACAATTGCAAAGAATTTTGGTATCTTTGAGTGATATTTCAGAACTTTATAAAGAATTAACTTATGATGCTAAAGTTTTGTTTGAAAAATTACAAAAAAATCTGCTAGAATAGTAAGATGAACATATGAAGACAATTAAGAAAATAAAAATAAAACCAAAAGAACTATCATATCTTAGTCTTCCACATCCTAATGTTTTTAAAATAATGAAAACTAATGCATCAAATAGAGGATAAGTAGGAATCCTTAAGCAAAGGAGTGACTCAAAAGAACCATTAGTTTAATTCACTTAAAGAGTTTGAAGAGGAGTTAAAGTCAATTACTTTACCATAAAGAAAGAAACTTTAGCAATTGTGCTATGTACTCAAAAGTTTGAAATTGATTTGTTCAATTAAAAATCTCTTCTGAGAATATATTGTAAGGCAGTAAAAGATGTCCTTACTAAAAATGTTAAGAACATCACTTCAAACAAATTTTTACTAGATAGTAAGGAATAATTTCTTTTTTTGATTTTGATATAAAATTTATTAAAGGAAATTCTAATTTTTCACCTGATTTCCTAATTCGTGAGTTTTTGCAAGGAATCGCAACATAAGTAAAAGACCTCTTATACAAGGGCCTCAATCTTCGGTAAAGTTGGTTAATTCACTAGCTAAAGATGCAAAATGAAAAGATGTTGATAAACTTTGCAATGATGTTTATAAGCGAGTTATGGATAAATCCATCATATATCATTTAATCCCTAAGCACATAGATTTTTTGTGTGCTATAGAAAATAATTATACTTAATTAAAACCTAATGAGGTTACTAAATTTTATCTTAAAGATGATATGCATCCTTATACTAGTAAGAAGGATTACCTATATTATTAGCAAATATTACATGAAACAAGCTTAATGACTATTGAACCTATATAATGAGGATCTAGATCTGGTTACAATTTTAGAGATTAGGCTTACACCAAATTCAAGATAAAGAAAATTCTTTATCCAAAAGATTGGCAAGTTAATCTCTTTGGTTACTGAGATCTTAAAAAATGGTGGAACGTTAAAACTTATAATTACGATGATTATATCTTATCATGGCAAAAAGCCTTATTATATTAAAATTGGTAGAGGATATTTAATTGGTTTATTCAAATACACTTTCCAAATGATCTAAAGAAAATTTTGAACTAATTTAAAACTTGGTTTTTTAAGTAAGGTTTACATTATATAACCCTACCTCATAAGGTGAGAATTGTTTATGAACAACTTTGTGAAACAAAGGATGAGGTTAAAGACTCATTATTAAAATTTGTAGTTTGGTACCATATCCTTTGGATTATCAAATGAGATTATACCATTATGGTTAAATAGGTTAATGTTCTAGATGTAGTTATCAAACATATTCCATGGTTGGCAAGATAGATTAATATTTCTTGGTGGAAAAAGTTTGATTTCTTTGATGATGGAGTCTACACGGGCAGTGAAATCATTTGTATCAATAGGCCTAAAGTTTCACCACTAAAGCCCACACCATCTAGTCTAGAGGAGATATTAAAAATTTCAATGGAGTCAGTTTCAAAAGAGAGGTTATTAAAAATAATGGTTGCCTTGCTCCAACCAAAATCAAACATGCAAGCAAACCCAAGTAAAGGCAATTAAACACCTCATGATGATATTATGTAAGACCCCCAGAACTAAATCAAAGTTTGTCATTCAGTGCACACAAGGAATCAAAGAATAACTGAGAAAACTAAATCAGAGTTTAACAACACAAACCCTAGACCTAACATTCAAAGGAACATGAACCTAGGGTATTTAAGAAGGATATGGATGCCACACTTAAAAAAAGAAAGGAATTGGAAGTGATAAGTCAATTTGAATGCCATAAGAAGAAGTACCTCTTGATAAGTTCTTTAGTTCTCAAAAGACCCAAGGGAGAAAAACCCTTCTTTTCTATTTCACAAGAGGTGCCTATTTATAGGCTAAGATAGCAATCCTAAAGAGGTACAAATTCCTACTTAAGAAAAATCCTTATTTAGGAGGAATTCCTATATAAGGACAAATTCTAACACAAACAACAAATTTCTAATTAAGAGTGAATGCTATTACTTAGTCCTAACCCATTAGGTACACCAATCATATTAATAAGGCCTAAAATCTTTTTCAAACTTGAATTCCCACCATTTGAAACTTGGTTTGCCTGAACATCCTCAATCAACCCATTTAGTGCCTTTTTCATCCTTTTGGCTCTAGTTCGTGTTATTAGGCCTTTTAGAAGGTGCAATGGACCTCTTGCATCCTTTGAGGCCTTCCACCCATCATCTCTACAATTCTCATCAATCAATAATTGACTTAAGCATTAGCTAATCACCTGTGTGCCCTTTCCTTTTCCTCATTAACCTCAATAATTTTAATACTCATAACATACCCAAGAAATATGATCTAATTAGTGCACACAAAACATGATTCATCAATCTCATAAAAGTGCTTGGTGCATTTATGAGATTAGTTAGATAACAAACTATTCATACAAACTATATTTAGTTTTAAAGGTTATTTTCCACTTATTTCCTTCTTTCATCCTAATTTGGTGATGTTTATTTTTCAAATCAATTTTAGAAATGACATATGAACCATGCAATTCATCTAACCTAGGTATGGGATGATGATACTTTATAGTGATTTTGCTAAATGCCCTACAATCAATGCACATCCTTCAAGTCCTATCCTTCCTTCTTGTGCACAAGTAATATTGGAAATACATATAGACTCATGGTCTTCCTCAGATATGCCTTTGTAATAAGCTTCTCAACTTGTCTTTGAAACTCCTTTGTCTTTTCAAGATTACTTCTATAGGTTAACTGACTTGGAAATGTTACACTAGGGATGAATTCAATCTAATGTTCTATTCCTCTGAAAGGTGGCAAACCACTTAGTTCTTTGGGAAAAAAATAGCAAATTTTTACAAAAGGGAAACAACACTAGGTAAAGAGGGGTTCAACTTATTAGTACTAAAATGAATCTCTTTGTTCAAAAGTATAATTATAGAAAGCTCTCTTTAACATCACTCTTAAATGCATACAAACTCTCAATTTTTCTCTTTTGTCCTCTTCCTTCTTTTCTCTCAGTCTCATCTCTTTTCTCTCATTTCTTCCCTTATACATCAGCTCCTTTGTGGATCTCATCACCCAGGCAAAGGGCTTAAAGCCCACATCAGTCACATTGCTCACTTACTTGGAGGATTAGGCATGAATGGGACTTTTTTGATTAAAGTGATTGTAGAAGTTTATTTTCAACTTATTTCTTCTTATTTTAATTAGTTTATGTTAGTTTGGCCTCTTAATTAATAAGGATGTAAAACTTAGCCCATATATGTTAATTTTCTATGTTGTGAGTTTTATTTTATAACCTATTTTGTAGCTAATTTAGCAGTAGCACTAATTTGGGAAGATTATTTGCTACATGTAAAGTTTGCATATAATAGTAATATTCATTATATGACTAATAGCTCTTTACTTAAAATTACATATGGTTTTAATCTTGACTCCTTTGGGTATAATGCCTTTACCTATTGATGACTATGGTAGCTCAGAGGGTGAACACAAGGCTAAAATGGTGAAGAAGTTAAATGAAAAGGTGTGACAACAAATTGCAAAACAAACTGAGCATTTTATATCTTATGCCAACAAAGGGCAAAAGAAGGTGGTGTTTGAACTTGGTAATTGGGTTTGGGGGCATATGTGGAAGTAAAGGTTCCTAGATTAGAGGCACTTAAAGTACATCTTAGAGAAGATGGTCCATTTTAAGTAGCTGTGCAAATTAATGACAATATCTATAAGTTAGACCTTCCCAAAGAGTACAATATAAGTGTAACATTTAAGTTTCTAATCTTTTTCCTTTTTGATGAATGTGATGATTGAAAGGTGAATCCTTTTGAGGAATAAGGGAATAATGAGATCCATTGAGGGACCAATGCATGAAGGACTTCTAAGAATCTATTTAGCATTCATGAAGGGCTAATGACATTTTGAAGGCCTAAAAAGATGAAAGAAGTACTAAATAGGTTGATTGAGGATATTCAGGCCAACAAAGTTACAAATGGCATGAATTCAAGCTTAAAAGAGGACTAAGCTTTATTAACATAATTAGAGCGTTTAATGGTTGATGGTTAACTAATAAAATTCATTCCTAAGTAAGGGTTTGTTATAATGTAAGAGTTTGTCATGAAATAGGAGTTTATCATAAAATAAGAGTGTTATAAGTATATCATTGTCTCTACTTTTAGGCTTTTTAAGGTTGTTATTTTAGCCTATCTCTATAAACATATAACCCTCATACCTATAGAATTTCCTAGAAGTCATTTTCTCATAAGTTTCATAAACATTATCAAAATAAGGATCAACAACATATAAGTCTTTACTGTACTCAAATCCTAGTAGTTTTGCATTCAAAGTAAAAATAAGGAGATACCTTTTAAATAATACATCAACCATCACATTCTTCTTACCTTATTTATATTTAATAATGTAAGGAAAGGTCTCAATGAATTCGACCCACTTGGCATGCCTTTTGTTCAACTTCTTTTGCCCCTTCAAGTATTTTAAGGATTCATGGTCAATATGAATGACAAACTCCTTAGGCTAAAGTTAACACTACCATATCTCCAAAGCTCATACCAATGTATACATCTCCTTAGCTTAAGTGGATAATTAAGGGTTATTACACATAGCTTTTCACTAAAGTAGGTAATTGGTCACCTTTCTTGCATCAAAATAGTTCCAATGCCAATGCCTAGAGCATCACACTCAATCTCAAAAAGTTTAGCAAAGTTAGGTAAGGCAAATAAAGGTGGAAAACTTAATTTTTCTTGATCAAATTAAAATCCTTCTCTTGATCACTACCCTATTTAAAGTCCATGTTTTTCTTTTTTTTAAATAACCTTAATTAAGGGCACAACAATGGTGCTAAAATTTCTAACAAAGTGTTTATAGAAAGTTGTTAGACCATAAAAACTCTTATTTTATAACAAACTCTTACTTAAGAGTGAATTTTATTACTTAACCCTACCTTATTAAGCACTCTAATCAAATTAATGTAGCCTTGGTCCTCCTTCAAACTTGAATTCATGCCATTTGCTACTTGGTTGGCCTGAATATCTTCAATTAACCCATTTAGTGCTTCTTTCATCTTTTTAGCCCTTAAATATGTCATTGACCCTCTCTTAAAAGCTCTCCATATATTGACTCTTTTATGGATCTCATCAAAGGTCTTATCTTAATTCCTACCCCACTTAAAATTGATTTGATGTTTAATTCCACCTTTAGGTAGTAAACTAGATGGAACATCATTAGAAAATACATCTTCAAATTCCCACAAAAGAGAAATAGCAACACTAGACAAAGAAAGTTCAAGTTCGTTGGTCTTAAAATAAGTCCCTTTGTACAAAAGTAAAATCATAGACTATTTGGTATAAAAAGCTCTTTTGGCATCACTTTCATTTGCATAGAAATCATATTTTTTTTCCTTTTTTGTGTTCTTTCTCTCTCTCTCTCTATTTTTTTTATATATTGGTTTTCCCTCTTTTTTCACTATATCTTTTTTATTCAATGTCATATTTAATCCTTAATTGATCCTCATAAACTTGTTAAGGTGTTAATGGAACAAGAGTGATAGGTTTTCCACTCCTTACAAATGAATATTGATTCATGAAGCCATCATACATTACTTGCCTGTCAAACTATTATGACCTCTTTAATAGAATTCGACCCCTATGCTTACTCACAACATCATATAAGACTTCATCATGTTACCTTCTGATAGAAAATGACACTAAAACTTACCAACTTACCTTGACTTCACCACACTCATTCAACCACTAAAGTTTATATGACCTAGGATGTTTCATAGTAGGTAAATTTAGTTTTTTAACTATAACCATGTTTATATTAGTGCTTTAGATTTTTTTAATAAATAAAAATTCCATTAGTTTTTACATTGTCCTATGAATCCACTAGCTATAAATCTTGCTATATAAGGGTCTGAATTACCCTTTGATTTTGCAGTAAGTAGTAAACATCCTTATATAATGTAGTAGAATAAAAATGTGATGTTCAGACATTCCATCAAGATTTCATTCTACAATGCTATTTCCATCATACTAGATATAATTATTCTTAGGCTATTCCTTTAATCAATGGTATACTAAAGTTGGTTGGGGATAATGCAATTTTGTGGGAACCATGGTATATATTTAATGTCCACATCTAACACATTGTCTTGTTTTGCCATAATAGTACAATCACATTTAATAATTTATGAGACATGATACTAAGAGGCAAATATTAACAAGGGATCTTTAATCTTATCATTCTTTTCGCAAAACTCTTCATAAACAGCTCTTATATTGCTAGGCAGGGTTAAGTAATGCAAATCCCACTTAAAAAACTAGGCTTTAAACCAATTTCAAAATTTCTTTGGATTATTTGGAAAATGGATTTGAATGAATCAATTAGGTTTCTTTTTCCTATTTGCATATAATAAAGCTCTTTTCCATAATTCAATATAATTGAAATAATTATAGGATTTAACCTTTAATCATTCTCTTAATTCTGTATATCTAAAAAGATCACCTTGCTAATCTTCTTGATAAATAATATTTTTTATCTTAAATTTAGCATAGGCCTAATCTTTAAAGCCATTAGGTGAGCCAAAGCCTTGTTCAATAGGTTCAATAATCACTAAGTCTGTTTCAACCAAAATTTGCTGATAATATAAGCAATCCTTAATGCTAGTATGAGGATACATATCATTTTTAAGGTAGAATCTATCAACCTTATTATATCAAAGTTGAACATAATTATTCTCCATAGTACATAAAAAATTAAAGTGCTTTGCAATCAAAGGATACATTATGGATTTATCCAGAGCTTACTCATAAGCATCGTCACAAAGTTCATCAACTTCTTTATTTTTTGAACTAAATTAATAAACTTGATGTCAAAATCAAAAACAAATAAAATTTCCTTGTCTAGTAAAGATTTGTTTAGAAGTCATGTCTTAAACATTTTTAGTAAGGACATCCTTATCTATTTTGTAATCTATTTTTAAAAGGAATTTTTGATTTAATAGATCACTTTCAAAATTTTGAATGTATAGCACAATAGTGAAAATTTCCTTTTTTTTTGTTATAGTAGAGTAGTTAATTCTTACTCCTCTTGATATGGAAAACCCAAAAGATGTGGCTTAAGGACCCAACACACACAAGGAATCAAAAAATATCCAGAAAAGATAAATCAAACTTTAATAACACAAACTTAAGAACTAACATTCAAAGAAATACAAACTTAGGGTATTTAAGAAGGATATGGATGTCACACTCCAAAAAAGAAAGCAATTGGGAGTGATAGGTCGAGTTAAATGCCACAAGAAGAGGTACGTCTCAATAAGTTCTTTAGTTCTCAAAAGAACTGAAGGAGAAAAGACTCACTTTTTATTTCTTTAAATGTTGTTTGATGTTCTAAAGCTTATAAAAAGATGTCTAGGCTAAGATAGCAATCCTAAAGAGGTATAAATTCCTTTTTAGGACAAATCCTTATTTTGAAGAAACTCCTATCTCCTTGAAAGGATTTGTCCTCAAATCATCAAAGCAATGGTTTGGTGTCACATGGACACTTCTTGCCCAATCCATCAAACATGTTAAAAGGGAAAACCAGGCCACATTGAGCCTCTGCAGGTTGCCAGCATTATCCAGCTCCCTTTGTTGCCCAAAATACAGCAACGGAAGGTCCTAGAAGTGTGCAGGAGTCCCTACTTCTAGAAACTTTCTGCAACTTCCAGCACAAAGCATTAAAGCTACCTAGAGACTTCTAGAATCGATCTCTATAAATGCCTATCTAGAAAGCTCCATGTAAATATTCTAGGACATTCTTTTGAGGAGGTGGAATGTGTATAAATAGGCCACTCCTCCCATTTGTACAGCATGGTTAAACATTCAAAACTCAGTCAACAAAGCTCTCATTTGCAAAGCTCTCTTGTGCTCTCTACTTCTCTAGCACTTCCAACTCTCCTACTTGTCTCTCAACGCTTTCTGCTCATTCTCTCAAACTCTCTAAGGTTTACTTAATTCATCTTCTCTTCCGAGATTGACTAAGTGCCGCATGGGTTAGCACAAACAAGGTGTAACTCCATGACAAGTGGTATCAGAGTAACAGTTTCATCCTAAGTATGGCCTGGTTATTGGTGATGTTACGAGCGTGGCAAGTGAGGAATTGTTGCAACCACTGTGGAGGAGCAACAAGTGGAGCACCAAGTTCTTGGGTGAGAGGAGCAACATGTTCAGCTGAAATGTAATAGATCTAAGGCACCAGTAAGAGAATCCATGAAGTCTTGTGTTGCTAGCTTAGAGACGAGCATCACCAACTTGAATGCTAAAGTGGACAAACTCAACAAGTAAGTTGACAACATGATCCATGAGAATTCCAAAATCACAAGGGCTGCCAAATATAAGATTGAAGATTTTGGCCACTCATTCATGGGAGAACTACGCTTCCTGAACTAGGAACTATCCGACCTATGGGAGCTCATTGAAGGAGAGATTCACAACCTCTGTAGGGAGATGGAGTTGCTCCATTGAAGCACTCCACCTTCTGCTAGTAGAGCTGCCACCACTAGCACTTCTGTTGTGCATGGTCTGAAGGATCCCAAGCCTGCCATGTACAACGGCACCCACAACACTGCTGCGGTAGAGAACTTTCTCGTTGGTTTCAAACAATACTTTGAGGCCATGGGGGTTGTTGACCATGCCAAGGTGAGCAACACCATAATCTTTTGAAGGGAAGTTGCCCAACTATGGTGGAAACAAAAGCACTCCAAGAAAGAGAAAGGCTTGTGCGTCTTCAACACTTGGAAGCAATTTAAGGCTGAATTGCATAAGCACTTCATGGCTCACGATGCAGATAGTGAAGCTAAGGGAAAGTTACATCGCCTAGTGAAGCGTTATGTGCAAACCCTCTGCATTTCTCACCACTTTCTCCATCCTTGAAAGGATTCGTCCTCAAATCATCACCTACGTCAAAAGGGGAAAGATAAGAAATATTAAATGTTGCACTCACATTATACTCACCGGGAAGGTCTAACTTAGCAACATTGCCATTAATTCGTGCTACAACTTGAAATGGACCATCTCCTCTAGGCTGTAGTTTTGAATTCCTTTGAGCTGGGAACTATTACTTGCGCATGTCCACCCAAACCCAATCGTCATATTCAAACACCACTTTTTTTTGCCCTTTGTTGACATGGGATACATATTGCTTAGTTCATTTTTCAATATGTTGCCACACCTTCTCATGCAGTTTTTCACCATGTCAACCTTGCATTCACTATCTAAGCTAGTATACTCATCAACAAGTATAAACACTAAATCTAAAGAAGTCAACAGATTAAAACCATATATAATTTCAAGTGGAAAGTAACTAGTAACTGAATAAACACTGTTATAAAATGCAAACTTGACATGTGGTAAACAATCTTCTCATGTTTTCAAATTCATTTGAATAATAGGACGCAAAAGAGTAGAAAGAGTTTGATTAACCACCTAACTCTACCCATCAATTCGGGGATGACAAGTAGTTGCAAACAATAGCTTAGTACCTAACTTACCCCATAAAGTCTTCTTGAAGTAGCTTAAGAACATTGTATCCCAATTTGAAATAATGTTTCGTGGCATACCATGCAAACGTACTACTTCTCTAAAGAATAAGTCAGCCATATTGATTTCATCATTAGTGTTATGACATGGGATGTCGTGTGTCATCTTCGAAAATCTATTAATAACAACAAATACATAATCCCCACACATTTTTTATCATGACAACCCTAGTACAAAGTTCATAGATAAATCAACCCAGGGATGACTAGGTATGGATAAGGGGGTGTAGAGGTCATGGGGTAAAACTCTAGATTTAACCTGTTTGCATGTTATGCATTTCTCACATATCCTCTCAACATCTTGTTTCATGTGTGGCCAAAAGAAATGTTCAGTTGGGACATTTGGGATTTTCTTAATTCTAAAATGACCTGTTAGACCATCATCATGAGCTTCTCTCATAACCAACTCTTTCAAAGAACTCATAGGTACGCATAAATGATTTTCCCTAAATAAGAAACCCTCATGCATATAAAACTTCTCAAAGGCTGACTTCTCACATGCTCCATACACATTAGCAAAGTCAGGATCTTCCATATATAAATCTTTAATATATTTAAATCCTAATAATTTTGCAATAAGCGTAAAGATAAGGGCATACCTACGAGATAATGCATCAGCTACCCCATTTTCCTTACCTTGTTTATATTTGATGATGTAGGGAAAGGTCTTAATGAATTCGATTCACTTGGCATTCTTTTGTTCAACTTTCCTTATTCCTTCAAGTGCTTCAAAGATTCATGATTAGTATGGATGACAAACTCCTTGGGCCAAAGGTAATGTTGTTATGTCTCCAAAACTACCAATACATATATCTTTTTATCATAAGTAAGATAATTAAGGCTTACTCTAATTAACTTTTCACTAAAGTAGGAAATTGGGTAACTTTCCTACATCAAAACAGCTCCAATGCCAATACCTAAAGCATCACACTTAATCTTGAAAGTTTTTGCAAAGTTAGGTAAAACAAGTAAGGGTGTAGAACTTAATTTTCCCTTAATGCAATTAAAGGCCTTGTCTTGATCACTACCCCACTTAAAACATATATTGTTTTTGATAACCTCAATTAGTGGTGCAACAATAGTGCTATAGTCCTTAACCAAGCATCTATGGAAACAAGCTAGACCATGAAAGCTACACATATCACTAATTGACTTAGGTGTAGGACAATCATAGATTGCACTAACTTTTTCCTCGTCAACCTCAATACCTTTAGCATTCTTAACATAGCCAGGAAATGTGATTTGATTACTACAAAAGGAACATTTGTTGAAGTTAGTATACAATTTCTTAGAATGTAAAACAATTAAAATAGAACGTAAATGATCAAGATACTCTTATAGGCTTTTGCTATAAACCAAAATATCATCAAAATACACAACCACAAATTTACCAATGAATGGACAAAAAACAAGATTCATTAATCGCATAAAAGTGCTTAGTGCATTAGTGAGACCAAATAACGTAAAAAGTCAATCATAGGAACCATACTTAGTTTGAAAGTTGTTTTCCACTCATCTCCCTCTCTCATCCTAATCTAGTGATATCTACTTTTCAAATCAATTTTAAAAAGACACATGAACCATGCAATTCATCCAACATCGACAGTCAACACACATCCTAACCTAGCTACGGGGTGATGATATTTTACAATGATTTTATTGACTGCTTGACAATCAACACATATCCTCCAAGTACCATCTTTCTTGGGTATAAGTAGGACAAGAATCGCATAAAGACTCATGCTTTCCCTTACATATCCTTTTGAAATATGTTCCTTAACCTATCTTTGAAGTTCCTTTATCTCTTTGGGATTACTCCTATATGGTGGCCAGTTTAGGATGGATGCAATAGGGATAAAATCATTTTGATGTTTAATTCCTCTCTTAAGTGGCAATCCACTTAGGACATCGTTAGGGAATACATCTTCAAATTCCTGCAAAAGAGAAATAACAAAACTAGGTAAAGACAACTCAAACTTATTAGTGTTAAAATAAGTCTTTTTGTACAAAAGTATGATCATAAGCTGTTTAGCACAAAATGCTCTTTTGACATCACTTTCTTTTGTGTAGAAACTTTTTTTTTCTCTCTTATGTCCTCATGTTTTTGCCTCTTTTCTCTTTTTTTCACTCTCTCTTTTCTGTTCATTCTCATTTTTAATCCTTAGCTAATCCTCATAAGCTTGTTGAGGTGATAATGGTACAAGAGTGATAGGTTTTTCATTCATTACAAAGAAATATCAATTCTTAAAGCCATCGTGCATAACTCTCTTGTCAAATTGTCATGGCCTTCCTAATAGAATATGGCCCATATGCATGGGTACAACATCACATAAAACTTCATCATGGTACCTTCTGATAGAAAATGACATGAGCACTTGCTTATTTACCTTAGCTTCACTACTCTTATTCAACAATTAATGCTTTTCAACCATATTTGTGCTAACCACATTAGTGTAACTCTTACTATCAATAATCATACTACATACCTTATCTTTGATAAGACACCTCATATGAAAGATGTTATCTCATTGCACCTCATTTTCTTACTTCACTTACACATTCAATGCTTGCCTTATGACAAGAGTTACTCCATTAGCTAAATACTCCTCTCCATCACTTTTACCCTCTGATGATGGCACATAATCATTATCT
The DNA here is from genome assembly GCA_020883675.1 of Bruguiera gymnorhiza. Lineage (NCBI taxonomy): Eukaryota > Viridiplantae > Streptophyta > Magnoliopsida > Malpighiales > Rhizophoraceae > Bruguiera > Bruguiera gymnorhiza. The sequence continues at coordinate 462,781 of JAIRCJ010000160.1, read as the reverse complement.
AATTCACTTGTAGTTTCAACATCACTATTACCTCTTAAGATGATTGCACACTTATTTAGACATTGGGATGCAATGTGATCCTTTCCCAAACACTTAAAACATTTAACATCTCTATTTCTACTTGATTAGGGTTTAGAATTACCTGCCACCTTACTAGAACCCATATTCTTGCTCTTGGATAACTTGAATTTAGACTTATCATTGGCATTTTTGTCCCTTTTATACCAATTCGACTTATAAGTTAAGGTAAAACCTGAATTCTACCTAAATTATATGGAACCCTTTCGTTTAAGTTGTCTATCAACTTTCATTGTCATGTGCACCATATCTTCTAATTCCACATAGTGTTGCAACTCAACCATATTGGCTATGTCTTTATTTAGCCCTTGCAAAAATCAAGCCATGGTTACCTCTCTATCTTCTTCTAGATTTGCCCTAATCATGGTAATCTCTATCTCCTTATGGTTTTCCTCCACATTTTTGGTGCCTTGAGTGAGCCCTTGCAACCTCTAGTACAACTCTTTGTAATAGTGATTAAGGATGAAACTTGTCCTAATGATAGCCTTCATCTCGTCTTATGTACCAATAGGCTGCTCATAATTCCTTCTCCTAGTCAAAATAAGTTGATCCCCCTAAATAATAACATAAACAATAAATTTAATGACAACAAGCTTTACTTTTTTTCTCCTCATAATAGTTGTGGTTGTAAAAACCAATTCAACCTTCTTCTCCCATTCTAGGCATGCATCAGGATCATTCTTACCTTAGAATGGAGGAATTGTCATTTTGATACATCGTAAATCATGGTCATAGGTGCCTTGCCTCCCAAAATCTCTCTGATCCCTTCTATTATTGGCAATTCTAACCACAGTAGTTCGATTGTCAAATTCATCATTTTCTACATCATCTTCATGGTCATTGGCTCGTCTCAGTTGTCATCTCGATTACCCTCTTACATTAAGAACCACATAGTCCCTATGCCTCATTTAGAACTCTACTATTGTATTAGCTTGCTCCTCCATCCTCTCCCTTATATCATTAAATCTAATATTCATGCACTCAAATTATTGTTGCATAACTTTGATCATGAAAGACATATCACTAGCTCCCTCTTGAGTTACACCTTTGTCTTTGGAAGTCATAGTATTACTTTTGCACAAAATGATTAGGATACCTCACAAAACACTCCCTTACGTGTTTCACTCAAAAGAAATGGTGCCATATTCCCTTGTGTTTACATTTTTTATGGCTTTTTTCTTAATATGAACCTACACTCTTACCTTTTACCACCCAAATTTCCCCTTTCAACTCTTTAAAGAACTAAACAAGCTAAATCAAGAGGATTGATCTTGAATAGAATAAGATTAATGACATAGAATTGAACTAATTGGAGAACAAAGAGTCAAAAAAATGAAAAAGGATATCAAGGCAAACAAATTTGATGAACTAAACTCACAAAAATCAAGGGGTTAAACCTAGAGGACAAACTTGGATGACATAATAAGAAAATAAATGGTAGAATTGAAGTTGAGCAAGAAAACTATATTGTTATTTTATCAATGACATGAACCTAGGGTATTAAAGAAGGATATGGATGCCATACTCTAGACAAGAAAGGAATTGAGAATAATAAGTCGAGTTGAACACCACAATAAGGGGTACTTGATAAGTTTTTTAGTTCTCAAAAGAACTAAAGGAGAAAACCCTTACTTCTTATTTCTCTCAAAGTTGTCTAATATTTAAGAGCTTACAAGAAGGTGCCTATTTATAGGCTAAGATAACAATCCTAAAGAGGCATAAATTCATATTTATGACAAATCCTTATTTTGGAAGAACTTGTATTTATGACAAATTCTTACACAGAAAACTTTCACTTTTATACAATCACTTATTTAAGATAAACTCCTATTTAGGAGTGAATACTATTACTTTGTCCTAGCCACTTAAGTACTCCAATCATATTACTAAGGTCATGATTCTCTTTCAAGTTTGAATTTGCACCATTGTAGCTTGGTTGACTTAAATGTCCTTAATCAGCCCATTTAGTACTTCTTTCATCTTTTTGGCTCTAACTTGCATTATTGGGCCTTTTGGAATGTGTAATGGACCTCTTGCATCCTTTGAAGCCTTCCGCTCATCATCTTTAAGCTTCTCATCACCTCTCCAAACTTTAGAAGTGAAGCATACTAGTTATTCTTTAGAATTAATCCTTTGTTTGAAGATTCCTCCATAGCCATGACGCATTTGGTTTTGCTATTTTAAAGGCTTCTAGGTAAGGAAGGACTAAGCATGGCAGTTCTTTAGCTCTAAATTTTATTTTCTTAATTGCCTGTGTATACTTATTAGTCTAATCTAACATATTTGTCTATAATCTTTCAAAGAGTGGCTTGCATAATAAGCCAAGTCTTTATAGAATTATGAAATATAATTCAAACTTCTTAAAAATCTTTGCATTTGTTGTTTGCCTTTTATTTCATCAAGAAATTTAAAGGCAAACTTAATTACTCTAATAATATGAATTATTGCTTCATTCTCAATGAAGTAACCAAGGAACCTTATCCTAGTTTGAAAAAACTTTATCTTCTTAGTAAACACTGCTAATCCTACTTTTCAATAACCTTTAAGAAAAGGTTCAAATTTTTAAAATATTGTTTAATGGTATTAGAAAATACTAATATATCATCAATATAAACAATCATGAATGCTAAATAAGAATTAAATGTTTCACTCATAATCTTTTAAAATTCAAATTGTGTATTTTTTAATCTAAATGACACTACATTCCATTCATAATGTCTAAATGGATCTATAAATACTATTTTATGTTTATCCTTTTCATAAATATGGATTTGCTAATAACCAAATTTCATATCAAATTTTGAATAAATTTATACTTCTTAAAGTCTATTAAGTAAGTTTTTCTTATTAGATATAGGATACCAAATCCATCATAATACCTTATTTAAAAGCTTATAATTAATAACCAATCTTGGGACACTTTCTAATCTAGTGGCATTTTCTACATAGAAAGTTAGGCAACTCCAAAGGCTATTGCCTTTTCTAATAAGCCCTTTTTCCAAAAAAATCATTAATCTCATTTTTAGAGATCTTTAAATGCCTTGGTCCTATGGATATGGGCCTAGCTTTTGTTTGTATTTAACTTTCATTAAAAGTCTATTCATAAGGTAACTTTACTACATGCCTTTTTCTATTCTAAAAAGTTGTAGGGAGGTTAGAGCAAACTAAGGCTTTTAACTTTATTTTTAATTCTTGTATCTTAACCTGAATAATAGGAGTATTAATTCTTTCTTGTAAATATTCATTTTTAACATGAGATTATAGAGATTGAATAAATCTCTCTTTTCTTTTAATAGTTTTTTGTAATAGATATATCTCCTTATATTAGGGAGTAGATACAAACTTACTACTAGTAAGCTTTCCATTGATTTTTGAGTAAATCTCTTGATCACTAATTTTCTTAATAGGATACAACATATGTAAAAAAGGATTTCTCATGATAACATCCTAAGATAAGTTCTTAACAAGGATAAAAGGAATTTTAATGCAAATTCCTTCATTTCATATTACAGTTAATGATAACTTGTATTTAATAACAAGTTTACTTTTATTTTTCGTGCTTAGAACACTTTAGTAGTTTTTGAAAAGCATCTTGAAGAAACTATTCCTTTGATGGTAATGCCTGAATCAATTAAGGCGATGGTAGAAAAAATATACTCCTTATTAATAACAATAAAAATTATAGTATGTCATTTATGGCTAATAACTTGTATTAAATAATAAGTTTTAAACTGTAGTCTTCTTCTAATTCATTTATCTTATTCTCACCTCTAACTAGATAAAGGTATTTCTCTAACTATTCTTTTTTTTTTTTTGGATCTATTATTTTATCAATAAGATTTAATATCAAATTATCTTCTTTTGCAAGAACTAATAAGTTATTAGTTTTGCATAGAGCTTGATAATAGTTGCATTACTCATGACAACTACTGTCTAAATTATCTTTAAAGGCAGTTTCTCCTTCTTCAAGAAGATTTATTTCTAAGTCTGATTCTTCAAATTCACTTTCAAATGAGAAAATATGCATTAATGACCTCTTAAGGTTTCATCCAAAGATAATTCTTAGATTTTTTGCTTCACTTTACACTTATTAGAATAATGCCCTATTTTTCCACATTTATAACAGACTACTATCTTCTTCTTCATTTGCAGACTAAGCCCTTTCTTTTCTTTCTCTTTATTCGTTCCCTTTGAATAAAAAGTTTTCTTTTGAACTGAGGGTTTATAACTCCTTTTGTTGAATTTTTTTAGGATAATATCATGGGTAAATAACCCATTTCTTCACAAAAATTTCCATGGTTTTTCTACCCTGTGTTTTCTCATTATGTAACTTCTTATATAATTTTATTTCATTACAGAGTTTAACTCCCTCTCCTACTACTTCTACAACTAATTCCCCATATGTGTAGTTAGAACTGTCAATAACTTCAACATGATAGGATTTTAATCTATTATTTACTTTCTCAACAAATAAGGTAGATAACCTAGACAAAAATGTTTCCTTCCAAAAGATACTATAACTATCTTCTCTTATAAAAATTTTAGAGAAGAAAACATCTTTATACCACCTAAAATGAGACAAATATGGGCATCTCAAATTAATAAGTTACTCATATGTCCTATCTATGAATAAGGCGGTCATACCAATGAAATGATTAGTTATTGTATAGATCAGTGTATTAATACTATTAATCAATTGCATACCTTGTTTTATTTCCATAGCAAAAAAATTTTGACCTTTAAGTTTTTTTGATAAAAAAAAATCTCATCAGCCTTTAAACAATCCAATAAATTCATTGGCCATAAATTTTGCTATTTAAGGGTTAGAATTACCCTTTGATTTTACAATAATAGCAAATATCATTGTATAATGTAGTAAAATAATGATTTGATGCTTAAACATGTCATCAAGATTCCATTCTACGATGTTGCTTCCATCATATTGAATATAATTGTACTTAGAGTCTTTAATATGTTCCTCATTTCAAAGAATAGAGGTATTTTTCTCATCTACTAATTCAATTTGTTCAAGATTTTTACCTAATATATTATAGTGTACTTCTTTTAAAGGTAAGGGTTTAAATAAAACTCTTTTTTCTATTTCTGATTTAAATAGAGGTTTCGGTGCTTTCTAAGATATTTTTTCAATTTTTCTTACACTTTATTAAATTGATTACCTATAGATTAGAGGTAAAGATTGGTGTAGTTTCCTTGTTGTATAATAGTACTAGTAGATGGTTCTACTTTATTTGGTGAAACTATAATCTCACTTTCTTTTACCGTTATACTTAAATTCAAAGTAAGAGGTAATAACCCTTTTCCATTTTTTGTAGTATATTCATGATAGACTTTCTTAAGGATCATACACTCCTCCGAGGCAAAAAAATTTGGAAGAGGTTTTTCTTTTACTTTTATAAACCTTCTCTAATTAGGTAAAGAAATTGATTATTCCCATTTCAGCAATGTATTTTTATGATGTTTACTTTAGATCTCAAGCTCCTTCTGCCTAAAGGTCATAAAAAACAATTTTCTTTTAATAGCATTTTTTGGAGAGTAAAATAACATTTTTACCTTTTCTTCTATCTTATTTACTATTTCAAAGACATAGAAACTTCTATCTTCATCCTAATATCCCATATCAAATAAATAAGGAGATCAAGGCCTAGAAGTCTGACTAGACATTTCTAGTGATTCATTAACCATAGAAGTTAAAGTTGAAGGGGGAAAGTCAATTCATTTAACCTTATACTTCTAGATGGTGCAAATCAAATTTCAACATCCTTATTTTTATATTCAACAATTTCTTCCATTTACCTATTTACCTAACAAATTCAACTGCTTTTTCTAACGTCCATTTTTCAAGTAACTTAACCTAATCCCACCTAATAGTTTTAAGAACTAAAACATTTGTTTTTGACCTATTAGTCAAGAACAATGTTGTGGTCCACTTATCTACATATTTAGCTAGAATTTCTTTAAGTTCTAGGACAATGGTGGTTATAACCTTATTATGAATCCCATAAATAAGGATTAGATTTTCCAAAGTAGACATTATATCAAATCCTATAAATGATCTTAAAAATAACTTTTGTGGCCACAACAAATATTATATTCATTGCAATAAGCACATCTGTACACCTTTTGCATTGAAAATTCATTGAATTCCCTCAAACAAAGGAAGGGTTGATCATTATTAGCTTTCTTCACAAGTAAGCAATAGTTCAATTCTTGAATGATGAGACTGACTCTTCATTTCTTTATAACAAGACTCCAGCTTTCTATACAATAACTCATTCACACAAATTGATCTTGAAAATAATTTTTGAGTTGACAATGCACATTATATTCATTGCAATGAGCAGGTTTGTACACCTTTGGAATTGGGAATGCACTGAATTTTACCAAACAATTTTTGATAATGATTAGTTTTTCTTATAAGTATTTTTGGTTCAAATCATGAATGATGCAACCATCTCTTTATTTCTTCCTAACAAGGCTCTACCTTTCTAATGTGAACCCTAAAAATAGGGCTTAGGGACCCAAAATGCATAGGGAATCAAGTAAGAACCCAAGAAAACTAAATTAAATTTCAATCATGTAACTCTTAAACCTAATGTTCAAAAGAACATAAACCTAAGGTATAAAGAAGTATATGGATGCCACCCTCTAGAAAAGAACAAAGTTGTGAGTGATAGATCAGGTTGAATGTCATAAGAAAAGTTAGTTTTTAATAAGTTCTTTAGTTTTTAAGAGAATTGAAGGAGAAATTTCTCACTTTGAGATTCACATAATCATCTACCCCTTTAACAATGAAATCAAGTCTATTTATAGGTTAAAATAACAACTCTGAAAGCTTTAAAAGTAAAGACAATGATATAATCCTAAAAGCTAGGAACACTATTATTTTAGTGTAAACACTTATTTTATAATAAACTCCGACTTTATAATAAACTCTTATTTAAAAGTAAATTTTTTTTACTTAACCCTAGCCCATTAAGCACTGTGACCATAGTAATAAATTTTTTCTCCTATTTCAAACTTGAATTCTTACCATTTTTAATTTGGTTGGCCCAAATATCTTTAATTAGCCTATTTGGTGCTTCTTTCCCTTGAATGTGTCATTAGCCCCTCATGAATACTCAGAGGATCCTTAAAAGCCCCCATGCATTGGCTCCTCCATGGATCTCATCACTTTCATTATGACAACTCATTCATGCAAAATGATCTAGAAAATAACATTTGTACCCACAATAAATATTATATTCATTGCAATAATCATGTCTATACACCTTTGGTCCAAGGAATCCATTGAATTCCATCAAACAAAGGAGTCTTTGATAATGATTAACTTTTCTTTCAAGTATTTTTGGTTCAAGTGTTTCAAGGATTTGTGGTCATAATGAAATTAATGTTCAATGTAGACATGAATGTTAATTGCATGATAATTTTGTGTGAATGATTCCAGGGAATGAAAGGATATGCCCTATTATTGAGGAATCTAGTAATAGTCTCAATTTTCAAGCACTAAATGATGTCAAAGGTATCTGATAATTAGCACTTTTCAAGAAACAAATAGACGTAACCATAACATGAAAATCATCTATAAAGGAGATAAAATAGTTTTCTACATTAAGTTTGCAAATATTGATGTATAATTTCAAGAAACTAGGTGCTTTTTATGGATACTTTATTGTTGTGTTTCATTTGTTTAACCTTAATGCAATCAACATGTGTTTTGACATTTGTAAAATCTTGGTTCAAAATAATCTCATTATTCAACAATCTCACTAATCTTTTTGTATATATACAACCTAAATATTTTTGCCACAATTTCACACTTAATTCCAATATTATAATGCACATTAAGTAAGAATTCTACATAAAAATTACCAAGTTTTAGTCTATATAAACCATCAATAAGAATAAATTAGCCAATAATGATTTTGTTCTTATATAAACTTGAACAATCAAACCATAATGAATGCCTTGCATCATATTAGATACATAAGTAGTAGCATTGAAGTCACCAAGTATTATCAAGAATATCAATTAAATTCATACTAAGGTATTCAATTTACCTTTTTCCTTCTTTAAACTAAACCTTACATTTTGGTAATAGTTTGTTGCACTTTTTGTTTGTGAAATAGTTTTCTTAACATTGTTACAACAATCACTATTATAAACATAAGACTCAACTTGTTATTTTATTCCTATGTTTATGATGTAACTTCTCTTTCTTAATACTAGAATCTATAATAGCAATATTCATTAAAAGTATAGTTCAAAATCCTTAGCAACTAACTGGAAATTGGCTTGTTCATGTAATTATGAAAAGATCAATCCATTAAATGAAATAATAAATGAAACATGCAAAAGCACATTCACCTTTTGAACGAAATAATAGATGAAAAGTTCAATCCATTAAATGAAATAATAGATGAATCATGCAAGAACACATTTAACTTTTGAATGAAATAATAGATGAAAAGTTCAATCCATTGAATGAAATAATTATTTAACTCTAGAATAATTATTTCTTTCGAATAAGGCTTGAAGTTCCCAACTTCACCTTAGAATCTACTACTATGTGATGCTAAGAGGGGGGTGAATCAGTATTACACCCAAAACAAATTTTGATAATTTAATCCAAAAATGAACTCTTTCCCAGATTCAACTAAGGTAGATCTATTGTTACCTACTGATCACAATAGTCCCCAAAGTTACCTTTCAAACACCTTGCCTATTAAACGAATAGGTTGTTCTTGACTAGGTCTTCTTTTAGGTTGTGGGTTTGATGATTCTTTAGCTGTGTTCACAACTCAATTCAAAACACAGAATGTAAATTCAAAGCAAGGACACGAGAGATTTACGTGGTTCTGTCAATGTGACATACTCCACGGTGGTAGAGTTTCTTCCTCTACCGAGACAATCCATTATACTTGAGAACACCAGTGTGGTATTCTCTATGATTACAATGGATGTCTTAATCTTCTACTCCTTTCACTTTTGCAAATACAAAGCAATCACTTACTGTGTCTACCCTTCTTCTAGCTTGTATTGCCTCTATTTGATTTGAATAGGCTGCTTCACTACCGCTTGGAAGATCACCAAAACACTCTCTAACCTCCCTTGAAGAAATCTGAAAAATTCGTTGAGTTCTCTCAAATGCTTCATCGAATTTCTTCTCTAGGTTGTCTCACACAACTCCTGGTCTCACCATCTCACCATCTCACGGCCTGCACTTACGCTTCAGGTTTGCCGTTTCACGTTTCACGGCCTGCCTCACGCTACTGGTCTGCAGTTTCACATCTCACAGACTGCCTCACGCTTCTGGTATGCCGTTTGACGTCTCTCGGCCTGCACCATGCTCCTGGTCTGCTGTTTCATGTCTCTTGGCCTACACCATGCTTCTGGTTTTGCTGGTTCACGTCTCTCGGCCTGCACCACACTCCTGGTCTGCCATTTCACGTCTCTTGGCATGCACCACGTTTCTGGTTTTGCTGGTTCACGTCTCTCAGCCTGCCTCATGTTTCTGGTCTGGCATTTCACGTCACACGTTCTGGTCTGTTGTCTTCTCTTTAGGGTGGTCTCACGGATACCAGGTCTGTTGTCTTCTTTTCCGGGTGGTCTCATGAATATCAGCTCTGCTGTCTTCTATTCCGGGTGGTTTGTTTTTTATTTCTCCTCTTGCTGGTGGTGCGTTTCTGGTTTGCTCTTCCAGTGGTGTCTCTCTGTTTTTTTTTTTTCTTGCTCTACCAGTTTATATACTCCCTCCAATGCAAACCCTAGTAGGGTTTACTGAAGCTGCGGCGAATTTCCTTTCTTGCCCCTCCATGTGGCTTCATATTACTGTTCCATACAAAATTCAGCATTATCCTCCTTAATTTATTTTTCTTGCTCTTTTCTTTCTACTGAAAACTTATCCCTTGAATGCTTGAATGAGTCACTTTTGCTTGCACACTTAGATCTGGTTGGCAACAATTACAACCCATACAAGGCTGTGGGAACAACAATCTCCCCTTTTGTAATTGTTGGCAACACTCACAACAAAAACCATTATGCAGTAGTCCTTCATAATCTTCTTAGAGTAATAATCCATTCCAGAAGCAGATGGATTACAACTCCCCCTAAATATGCACTCCCCTTTCCTTAACAGCTCCCCCTGCACTGTTACTTCTCTCTTCCTTTGCCAACCAATTACAAATTTGAAAAGCCAGTAGAGTAAAGATGGAGGATTCACTTGAACTTCAGGCTTGAGGAGGCATTTGCACAGACAGACTCATTCTATGCTTTTCAAATAGCTTTGTGGACAGAAATTTAGTTAGGATATCTGAGATGTGATCTTTAGTGCTGACATACTCCAACTGAATTGTGCCCTCTTCCACTTGATCCTTGATAAAGTGATACCGGATGTCAATATGCTTGCTCCTTGAATGTTGAACTGGATTCTTGCTGAGATCAATTGCACTTTGATTATCACAAAGTACACTCACTGGTAACTTCACTTCAACACCCAAATTGGCTAATTGTCTTTGCATCCATATCACCTGAGTACATGCTGCACAAGCAGCCATATACTCAGCCTTCGCTGTGCTCAAAGCAACACTGTTTTGCTTTCTACTTAGCCATGCAACACACTTTGAACCCAAGTAGAAGCTACAGCCACTAGTTGATTTTCTGTCATCTGTACTTCCTGCCCAGTCTACATCAGTGTATGCTCGTAGTTTTACAAAATCCATGGCAAGATACCACATACCTATTTCTAGTGTCCCTTTGAGGTATCTTAGGATTCTTTTCACTGCCAACACATGAGATTCCTTAGGATTAGCTTGGAATCTACTAGCGATGCACATAGCTTGCATGAGATCAGGCCTTGATGCTGTAAGGTACAGAAGGCTCCCTATCATCTTCCTGTATTCTATAGGGCTTGTACTCCTTCCTTCCTGATCTTTTGTTAACTTGCAGCCTACTGTCATAGGGGTACTAGCAGGTCTACTATCCTCCATGCCAAACTTTTTCAGCATCTCTTTGGCATATTTTGTCTGAGAAATAAAAATACCTTCTTCACACTGTTTTATCTATAATCCAAGAAAGTAAGTCATTTCTCCGATCAATGACATCTCAAATTCCTCACTCATCTTCTGTGCAAATTCTTAGCATAGCTCAAAGTGATCCCCTCCAAAGATGATGTCATATGCATATACTATGGTTATCAGTTGGCCTTTCTCTGAGTTGAACACATATAGGTTATTATCAATTGTTCCTCTTCTGAAGTTCAACCTTCTCAAATACGCGTCCAACCTGTTGTACCATGCTCTTGGGGCTTGTTTAAGGCCATACAAGGCTTTCTTCAGCTTGCACACGTGTGCCTCATCCTCACTGATTTATACTCCATTAAGTTGTTCAATATACACTTCTTCTTTCAACAACCTATTCAGAAAGGTTGATTTCACATCCATCTGGTAAACTTTATACCTCTTATGTGCTGCTAAAGTTAAGAACATTCTGATAGTTTCTAACCTTGCTACTAGTGCAAAAGTTTCATCAACATCTACTCCTTTTATCTGAGTGTAGCCTTTGCAAACTAGCCTAGCCTTGTTCCTCACCACCTTGCCATCTTCATTGTGTTTATTTTTAAACACCCATTTTGTTCCTATGACATTCTTGTTAGTGGGTCTTGGAACCAGCTCCCATGTTTCATTCTTCTTGATTTGATCCAGCTCCTCATTGATAGCTTTGACCTAGGTTTTGTCTTGTGCAGCCTCTTCAACAAATTTAGGTTCAATTTGTGAGAGTAAAGTAGTGGCTCCCACAATTCTTCTTCTTGTTGTAACTCCTGCTAATAGGTCACCTATTATCTGATTTCCTTGATGAGCACTGGTCCATGTCTTCTTTGTCTTTCCCTCTTACACAGTCTTAGTTGCAAGAGAATCTCCTTCTTCATCTTCAGACTCACTCTTCTATAAGTCTGAACTTACTTCTTTTCCCTCTTCTTCATGTTGGTCAGATTCTTCATCTATCTTGAAGTCATCTTCTTCACTATCCTCAGCTTCTCCATTATGCATTGTTTTCCAGTTTTCATCTATTCTCACATCACTGGAAGTGACCACTTTTCCCAGTTTATGCAAAAAAACTCTGTAACCTTTTGTCTTTGCTGAGTATCCCACAAAGATGCCTTCATCTGACTTAGCATGGAATTTTCCCAAGTTTTGCTCCTTATTCTTCACAAAACATGGGCTGCCAAAGATTCTAAGATACTTGGCTGTTGTCTTCTTCCCACTTCATAGCTCATATGGAGTCTTATTAGTATTAGGCCTTAGTGAAACTTTGTTCAATAGGTGCATGGCTATAAATGTTGTTTCTATCCAAAATCTTGTGTGAAACTTGGATTCAAGCAGTAGAGTTCTTGCCATTTCAACCACAGCTCTATTTTTCCTCTCCACCATCCCATTATGTTAAGGTGTTCTTGCTGCTGCCATCTAATGGTGAATTCCATACTTCTCAAGGTAATCTTCAAAAGCTCCATTTGTGAATTTAGTGCCTTGATTTGACCTCAATACTTTGATCTTCTTTCCACTCTCATTTTCAGCCAATCTTCTATATCTCTTGAAGCATTTCAAAACTTCTGACTTGTGTTTAAGGTACATGATGCAGGTCCTTCTGGAATAATCATCAACAAACAAGATGAAGTACTTCTTACCATTCAACCCTTTTGTTCTCATCGGCCCACACAAATCAGTATGTACAACGTCAAGCATTGCTTCAAAATTGACCTCTTTGGTCTTATACTGCTTTCTAACTTGTTTTCCTTTAGAGCATGTTGAGCAAGCATACTCCCTCTCCCTCTTGAGGTCTGGAATGTCTTTAATTGCATGAGTAATGGTCAGCTTCCTCATGTTCTTCTATGTTAAGTGTCCCAGCCTCCTATGCCAAAGTTGATTTTCTTCTTCTTTTGTAAGTAAACAGCTGTTTGTCTTGTCCTTATCAATCACATATAAATTTTCAGCTATTCTCTTCCTAGCTGCAACAGTATTGCCTTCTTTACTCTTTACTTGGCAACTTGTTTTTGCGAATATCACTTTATGGTCCTCATTGCATAGTTGGCTGACAGATGCTAGATTATATCTGAATCTTTCAACGTGTAGAACATCTTTTAGCTTTCCTTTTTCAATACTAACCCTTGACCACTAATGTTGAGTGAATCATTATTGCCAAACTTGACTCTGCCTTCTCTTGACTTGTTTAGCTTTGATAATTTACTCTTGTCTCTTGTCATGTGTGAAGTGCACCTACTATCATGGATCCACTGCTTATTCTTGTAGTCAGCCTTTAGTGCAATTTCAGCTATATTAGCCACCTCCCTTTTAGCTTTATATTCCTTCTTTTGAATTGGCTTGATGATAGCTTTCTCCTTTTTCTCAACTTTGACTATACCAATTGCTTTCACTGTGCCATTGAGTGTCTTCTCTTGCTCAGGGAGAAGTGTCATGCATCTCTTGGCATTATAGCCATCCTGCCCGCACCTTTCACACTGTTCCAAGTCTCCTAATATAGCAAACTTGTTCTTTGAAACCACTGGTTTGGGCTTCCACTAACAATCCTTGTCAGTGTGTCCTTGCTTTTTACAGTATGTGTAAGAACTCACGATAGGTGTTCTCCTCTGAATTTTGTATTGTCTCCCCCTATATGCTATCTTCTCAAGTTGGAGACATATACCGGCCTTCTCCACCAGCATTTACTTGTCTTATGACCCCAAACTTCATAATAAAGATAGTAACCTTGAAACTGCCTCTTCTTGGGTCTAATCACAACTTGTTTTCTTTTGTTCATTACTTGCTGTGTAGGCAAGGTTGCTGGCTTCTTGCTTGTGTGACTTTCATTTAAGTCACCTTCTTCTCCTTCTTCTGTTCAGCCATAACACTTTGCTGGCTGACTTTCTTTTCTTCATTTTGTTTGCAACCCTAGGTTGCTTCTTCAAATCTTCTTTATTTTCAGCCTTCTCTATTCCTGGCTGATCAGTCTTTTCTTTCTAAGACTTAACCTTCTCTTTCAACTTCTGTGGCAAATTCTCATTATCTTTAGGTAGTGCAGCATTAAATTGTTGCACTTTCTCTTCATTCTTCTTTTCTGTTGTAGAGCTTGTTTCTCCTATCACTTCAAACTTCTGCAAGTTCTCTTCACTCTATTTGAGTTGTTGCTGAAGTCTCAGCAACTCTATCTCCATTTCTTCAATTGTTGAAATCCTTGAGCCAAGCTCCATTGTAAGGTCTCCATATATTTTGATCTGTTCTTCAAATCTTCTCTTCAAGTCAATATGTTCAGCCCTTATTTCATCCTTTTGACTTTCTGCTTCCTCAATCTTTGCTTCAACTTGTTTTATATGGGCCTCCAACCTTCTTATGGTTCTACCCCTTTTGATTATCTCCTTTGAAGTTGTTTCTAACTCAGCTTCAAGATCTTGTTCTTCTTCATCAATCTCCTTTTCCTCTTCAGAGGTTGAACTACCACATTGAGCTGATGCCATAAAGGCTTACTCATCTGATGAGTCTACATCTTCCTCCTCATTGGCTTCTTTTGTCTAGCTCACATAACTCTTGAATGAGCCTCTCTTCTTCTTCTGTGGGTTAGCAGTCTTCTTGTTGGACTTCCTTGACTTGAATGATGGTCTTCTCCATTTTGAATTCTGCTCATCATCACCATCCTCATCTTCATCATCAAGTTTCACTTTGCACTGAGAAGTAAAGTGTCCAGTTTGCCCACAACGATAACATCTCAAGGACAACTGTCCTTTTCCCTTCTTAGATCCCTTTTTGAATTTCCTTGTGAAGTAAGCCAACACTTCACCTTCACTTTCTTCCTTATCATCATCATCATCCTTACTGGATGATTCTTCCTCTTCTCGTATCTTCAAGTGTCTCATAGCTTTGAAAGCTGCCTTCTTTGATAGCTTTGATGTTGAGGAGCTTTCAGTTGACTTTATTCTCATCTCATATGCAATATGCAATGAGATTGCACTGGAGATCATGCAATGACATAGAATTGAGATCTCTACTCTCCTCTATGGCTGCCACCTTTGAGGCAAACCTCTCAGGTAGAATTCTCATAATTTTCTTCATAATAGATGAGTCATTCTTGTTCTTCCCATGACTTCTAAGGTTGTTTACAGCATCAATAACCCTGGTGAAGAACTCTTAGACTGTCTCATTCTTCTGCATTCTAAGGGATTCATATCTCTCCTTGAAAACTTAAAGCTTGACCTCCTTCATTCTGCCATCACCTTCATAGACCTTCTGCAATCTGTCTCATATCTCCTTAGCAGATTTGCAGTCCATAACTTTAGCATATTCAGCATCTGTCAATGCTAAAATGATGACATTTGAGGCCTTCCCATTGATCTTGAACTGCCTTAATTCCTCTGGGGTTGGATCTTTACCTTCTTTTGGAGGCTCAAAACCCTTCTGTACAGATTTCACCACGTTCATGCCCATGGTTGCAAATACCACCTGCATTCTCGCTCTCCACATATGGTAGTTGGTTCCATTAAAGATTGGAACCTTTTTGCTGTAAGTAGTGCCAGTGCTGGTACCAACATCCATTTCTTAGTATGCTGAATAAGTTAAAACTTCTGAAACCTTTCAAACTAGTACACCAAGCTGTTAAGCTTCAAACTGGTGAACCAGGCTCTGATCCCAATTGAAGTTCCCAACTTCACCCTAGGATCTACTAGTCTGTGATGTTGAGAGGGGGGGATGAATCAGTATCACACCCAAAAAAAACTTTGATAATTTAATCCAAAAATGAACTCTTTCCCAAATTCAACTAAAATAAATCTATTGTTATCTACTATTAGTTATTGGTCCCTTCCTATGTGGACCATAATAAAAAAATATATATATTAAAGGGGTATAAATACCCATTTGGCTGAAAGAAACAAAAAAAACCTAATTGTAATAAGTGAGAGCCGTCGGTCGAGGGAAAGAAAGAAAAGAAAAAAAAGGAGGGCTGCTGAGAGAGAAAAAAAAAAAAAGAGACAAACTCTTTGATCTTATGTTTGGAAGGGATATCGGTGTCTGATCAGCTTCAAATTTGGATGGCTGATAGAGGACATTTGGTTCTTGTTTTCGGAACGGTGGAGATTGGGTTTTGAGTACTATAAGTCCTATTTCTCTTGAGGTTTCATAAGTCTATACTCTGGGCAATATTCTGTGTGCAATTTTGATCAACCGTATAATTGAAAGCTTTTTGTGGTCCGATCGAGCTGAGTTTTGGTCAGTAGTTGGAGGACACATAGATCTTGTTTTTGAACGGTTGGATTTGGTTTCTCAGAACTGCAAGGTCAGGTTTTCCATTTGGACCGAAGCCTTTCAATTCTGGTAACTTTCTGTTCTCTGATCTTTGTGCAGTTTTGATCAACCGTATAATTGAAAGATTTTTGTGGTCTGATCGAGCTGATTTTTGGTTAGTAGTTAGAGGACACATAGATCTTGTTTTTTAATGGTTGGATATGGTTTCTCTGAATGGCAAGGTCAGGTTTTCCATTCGGACCGAAGCCTCTCAATTCTGGTAACTCTCTGTTCTCTCATCTGTGTCAGAATTGGTAAACCGTGTTGATGTGTATTGATCTGTGGTCCGATTGAGCTGAAATTTGGACAGCTGGTAGGGGACATCTAGAGGTTCATCTGGAATGGTTGGATTACTGCCTTGAGGTCTACTTGTTGAGTTGTAGTTGACAGAACCTGGTTGGTTTGTCTTGCTTAACTCACAAGTCTCTAGTTTAATCCAAATTGAATTTGTTCAATTTGTTTGATGTAATTGAGGTTGTGTACCTATATTGTACTCACTTGATTATAGTGGAGCTGACCTCTGGTTGAGAGGGTCCGTGGTTTTTCCCCTTTTGATTTGAAGGGGTTTTCCACGTAAAATTGGTGTGTTCTCTTGCGTGGTTCATTTGCATTGCCATTTTTGTTATTGAATCATCTCCTCACAGGTTCAAGCAAGTGGGAGAAGTTTTTTTGGGGCTATTTATACTCCACTATGCCTCCCTTCTCCCATCAGAGTGGTATTAGAGTCCAGTTGGTGTATTTGGCTTGTTTGAATGATGGAGTTGAATATGAATAAATTGGTCTATTTGAATGGCACGAATTATCATATATGAAGAAGCAAAATGAAGGATCTCCTATTTGTGAAGAAATTGCATTTGCCAGTATTTGCTACTACAAAACCTGAGTCTAAAACTGATGAAGAATGGGAGTTTGAGCACGAACAGGTTTGTGGTTTTATATGGCAATTTGTTGATGATAATGTTTATAATCACATTTGCAATGAGACACATGCACGGACTTTGTGGAGCAAACTTGAGACCTTGTATGCTTCAAAGTCTGGTAATAACAAGTTGTTCTTGTTAAAGAAAATGATGCAGTTGAGATATAATGAAGGGAGTTCTATTGCTGACCACTTAAACGAGTTTCAGGGTCTTATTGATCAGCTATTAAGCATGGGTATTAAGTTTGATGATGAAGCTCTCGGGTTATGGTTACTTGCTACCTTACCTGATTCTTGGGAGACTTTTCAAATGTCTCTTGCTAATTCTACCTCTGGTGGTGTTTTATCAGTGGAACTTGTAAATGGTGGTGCGTTGAATGAGGAGATGAGAAGGAAATCTCAGGGTTCATCATCATCCAAATCAGAGGTTCTAATTACTAAAAATAGGGGGAGAAGTCAAGGAAAAGGAAATGGTAAAAATGGTAGAAGTAAGAGCCGAAGCAAGTCACGATCTAAGTACAAGAATGTCTAGTGTCATTATTGCGGGAAGATGGGTCACATTCAGAAAAAGTATTACAAGTGGAAGAGAGAAAATAAAGATGATAGTGATAGGCACGAGAAAAAGAATGTGAGTAATGATAGTATTGCTATTGCATCCACTTCTGGTTCTGGTGACCTCATTATTGTTTGTGATGAGGATGTGATTAATTTGACATCTCATGAGACTGATTGGGTCATAAATAGTGGTGCTTCTCTTCATGTTACTTCAAGAATGGAGTTTTTCACAACATATACTCCTGGTGATTTTGGAGTTTTGAAGATGGGTAATAATGGCTTAGCAAAGGTCATTGGCATTGGTGATGTTTGCTTAAAGACCAGCAATGGAGCACAACTGACATTAAGGAATGTTAGACATGTCCCTGATATCCGTTTGAATTTGATTTCAACGGGAAAACTGGATGATGAAGGTTTTTGCAGTACCTTCAGTGATGGCCAGTGGAAGCTTACTAGAGGCTCCTTAATTGTGGCACGAGGTAGGAAATGCTCCAGTTTATATTTCATGCAAGCTATTATCTTCAAAGATGTTGTAAATGCAGTAGAGAATGATAATTCCATTGAATTATGGCATAAGCAACTCAGTCACATGAGTGAAAAGGGGATGAATTGTTTGGCAAGAAAGAACCAACTTCCAAATATAAAGAGTGCAGTTTTAAAGAAGTGTCCTCACTGTCTTGCTGGGAAACAAAATAGAGTTACATTTAAGAGTCACTCGCCTTTAAGGAAATCAGAGTTGCTTGAATTGGTGCATTCTGATGTATGTGGTCCTTTGAAGGTACGCTCACATGGTGGTGCTCTTTATTTTGTGACTTTTATTGATGATCACTCAAGGAAGCTTTGAGTTTATGCGTTGAAGACTAAAGATCAAGTCTTTGATGTATTTAAACAATTTCATGCCTTTGTTGAGAGACAGACTAGTAAGAAGCTGAAATGTGTCTGCACTGATAATGGTGGTGAGTATAGTGGTCCATTTGATGAATACTGCAGAAAGTATGGGATCAGACACCAAAGGACACCTTCCAAGACACCACAGTTAAATGGTTTAGCAGAAAGGATGAATAAAACGTTGATTGAGAGGGTCAAATGTCTTCTCTCAGATGCAAAATTACATGATCCTTTTAGGGTGAAGCTTTGAATACAGTGACACATGTAATTAATCTGTCTCCTAGTGCTCCGCTACAAGGTGATGTTCCGGACAAAGTTTGGTTTGGTAAGGAAGTCTCTTATGACCATTTACGAGTCTTTGGCTGTAAGGTTTTTATTTATGTCCCTAAAGATGAAAGAGGGAAGTTAGATGTGAAGACTCGGCAGTGTATCTTTCTTGGTTATGGTAAAGATGACTTTGGATACCGTTTATATGATCTGGTTGAGAAAAAGCTTGTAAGGAGTAAAAATGTTGTGTTCGTGAGGATCAAAACATTGAACACATTAAGAAGTCAACTCCTCAGGTTAATGATAATCTTGCTGAGATTGTTCCATTTCCTCATACATCTCTAAATGATCCAATTGATGTTCATGGTGATATTCAAGAACATGATGAGAATGTTCAACAGGATCATAATATAGAGGGTGCAGGTGATATTGATGCTCCAATAGAAGATCATCCGCACATACCTTCACCTCTGTTTCAGCCACGAAGGTCCAATAGAATTCCCGTGCCTTCTACTCGGTACTCTCCTGATGAGTTTGTGATGTTAACTGACGGGGGAGAACCTGAGTGTTATACAAAAGCAATTGAGAGTGAGCACAAACAGCACTGGATCGATGCCATGACAGATGAGATGAAATCCTTATATGATAACTCTACTTATGAGTTAGTAAAGTTACCTAAAGGCAAGAGGGCTTTGAAGAATCGGTGGATTTACAAAATAAAGCAAGAAGAAAATAGTTCACGTCCACGATACAAAGCCAGATTGGTTGTCAAAGGATTTAGTTAGAAACAAGGCATCAATTTTGAAGAGATCTTCTCACCGGTGGTGAAAATGTCTTCCATTTGAGTTATGTTGAGTTTGACTGCTAGCTATGACTTAGAGATTGAGCAAATGGATGTAAACAGGCTTTTCTCCATGGTGACTTGGAAGAAGAAATTTATATGGAGCAACTAGAGGGATTTGAGGTGGAAGGAAAAGAGGATTATGTGTGCAAGTTGAAGAAAAGCTTGTATGGCTTGAAACGAGTTCCGAGACAATAGTATAAGAAGTTTGAGTCTGTTATGGGGGAGCAAGGTTATAAAAAGACTACTTTTGATCATTGTGTTTTTGTTCAGAGATTTACTGATGATGATTATCATTTTACTACTTTATGTTGATGATATGCTTATTGTTGGTCATAATTTTATTAGAATTAACAAGTTGAAGTAAGAGTTGAGCAAGTCCTTTGCCATGAAGGACTTGGGACCAGCACAGAAGATCCTCGGCATGTCAATCACTCGGGATAGGAAAAAGAAAAGGTTGTACCTGTCCCAGAAGCAGTACATTGAAAGGGTACTTCAGAGGTTTAACATGGATAAGGCTAAAGTGGTAGGTACTCCTCCTGCTACACACTTTAAATTATCCATTAACCAATGTCCTTCCACAGAGAAAGAGAAGGAAGAAATGAAAAGAGTTCCATTTGCATCAGCCGTGGGCAGTTTGATGTATGCAATGGTGTGTACGAGACCTGATATAGCTCATGCAGTTGGCACAGTTAGTCGGTTCCTTTCAAATCCTAGTAAAAAGCATTGGGATGCAGTGAAGTGGATAATGAGATATTTACAAGACCCCACTGATTTGAGACTTTGTTTTGGGAGTCATAAGTCTATCCTTACTGGATTCACAGATTCAGATATGGCAGGTAACATTGACTCCAGAAAGTTTACTTCAGGTTATGTGATTACTCTTGTAGGGGGAGCAGTGAGTTGGCAATCTCGATTGCAGAAGTGTGTTGCATTGTCCACTACAGAGACAAAGTTTATTGCAATAACTGAAGCGTCTAAAAAGTTGCTTTGGATGAAAAGGTTTAAGAAGGAACTTGGTTTTCAATAATCAAATTATGTGTTGTATTGTGATAGCCAGAGTGTCATCCATCTTGGTAAGAATCCAACTTTTCATACTAAGTCAAAACATATTGACGTTTGGTATCATTGGATACGGGATGTTTTTTATTCTAAACAGTTAGCACTTGAAAAGATTCATACAGATAATAATGTTGCTGATATGATAACAAAAGCATTATCAAGATGAAAATTTGAGTTGTGTTGTACATTGGCTGGAATGACAAATATTTCTACATAGTCGGAAGGGGGAGAATTGTTAGTTATTGGTCATTTCCTATGTGGACCATAATAAAAAATATATATATATATTAAAGGGGTATAAATACCCCTTTGGCTGAAAGAAACAAAAAAAAAAACTAATTGTAATAAGTGAGAGCCGTCAGCTGAGGGAAAGAAAGAAAAGAAAAAAAAGGAGGGCTGCTGAGAGAGAAAAAAAAAAAAAGGAGACAGACTCTTTGATTTTACGTTTGGAAGGGATATCGGTATCTGATCAGCTTCAAATTTTGATGGTTGATAGAGGACGTTTGGTTCTTATTTCGGAACGGTGGAGATTGGGTTTCAAGTACTGTAAGTCTTATTTCTCTTCAGGTTTCGTAGGTCTATACTCTGGGCAATATTCTGTGTGCAGTTTTAATTAACCATATAATTGAAAGCTTTTTGTGGTCCGATCGAGCTGATTTTTGGTCAGTAGTTGGAGGACACATAGATCTTGTTTTTTAACGGTTAGATTTGGTTTCTCTGAACTGCAAGGTCAGGTTTTCCATTTGGACCGAAGCCTCTCAATTCTGGTAACTTTCTGTTCTCTGATCTGTGTGCAGTTTTGATCAACCATATAATTGAAAGATTTTTGTGGTCCAATCGAGCTGATTTTTGGTCGGTAGTTAGAGGACACATAGATCTTGTTTTTTAATGGTTGGATTTGGTTTCTCGGAACTGCAAGGTCAGGTTTTCCATTCAAACCGAAGCCTCTCAATTCTGGTAACTCTCTGTTCTCTCATCTGTGGCAGAATTGGTAAACCGTTTGATGTGTATTGATCTGTGGTCCGTTTGAGCTGAAATTTAGATAGCTGGTAGGGGACATCTGGAGGTTCATTTTGAATGGTTGGATTACTGCCTTGAGGTCTACTTGTTGAGTTGTACTTGACAGAACCTGGTTGGTTTGTCTTGCTTAACTCACAAGTCTCTAGTTTAATCCAAATTGAATTTGTTCAATTTGTTTGATGTAATTGAGGTTGTGTACCTCTATTGTACTCATTTGATTATAGTGGAGCTGACCTCTGGTTGAGAGGGTCCGTGGTTTTTCCCCTTTTGATTTGAAGGGATTTTCCATGTAAAATTGGTGTGTTCTTTTGTGTGGTTCATTTGCATTGCCATTTTTGCTATTCAATCATCTCCTTACAGGTTCAAGCAAGTGGGAGACGTTTTTTTGGGGCTATTTATACTCCACTGCGCCTCCCTTCTCCCATCACCTACTGATCACAATAGTCCCCAAAGTTACCTTTTAGACACCTTGCCTATTAGACGAATCAGTTGTTCTTGACTAGGTCTTCTTTTAGGTTGTGGGTTTAATGATTCTTTAGCTGTGTTCACAACTCAATTCAAAACATAGAATGTAAATTCAAAGCAAGGACACGAGAGATTTATGTGGTTCTGTCAATGTGACGTACTCCATGGTGGTAGAGTTTCTTCCTCTACCAAGACAATCCATTATACTTGAGAACACTAGTGTGGTATTCCCTATGATTACAATGGATGTCTTAATCTTCTACTCTTTTCACTTTTGCAAATACAAAGTAATCACAATATAAAGAGTGTCACTTATTGTGTCTACCCTTCTTCTAGCTTGTATTGCCTCTGTTTGATTTGAATAGGTTGCTTCACTACTGCTTGGAAGATCACCAAAACACTCTCTAACCTCTCTTGAAGAAATCTGAAAAATTCGTTGAGTTCTCTCAAATGCTTCATCGAATTTCTTCTCTAGGTTGTCTCACACAACTCCTGGTCTCACCCTCTCACCATCTCATGGCCTGCACTTACGCTTCAGGTCTGCCATTTCACGTCTCACGGCCTGCCTCATGCTACTGGTCTGCAGTTTCACGTCTCACGGACTGCCTCATGCTTCTGGTCTGTCGTTTCACGTCTCTCGGCCTGCACCATGCTCCTGGTCTGCCGTTTCACGTCTTTTGGCCTGCACCATGTTTCTGGTTTTGCTGGTTCACGTCTCTCGGCCTGCCTCATGTTTCTGGTCTGGCGTTTCACGTCACACGTTCTGGTCTATTGTCTTCTCTTCAGAGTGGTCTCACGGATACCAGGTCTGCTGTCTTCTCTTCCGGGTGGTCTTACGGATATCAGGTCTGCTGTCTTCTGTTCCGGGTGGTCTGTTTCTTATTTCTCCTCTTGCAGGTGGTGCATTTCTGGTTTGCTCTTCCGGTGGTGTCTCTTTTTTTTTTTTATTCCTCTACTAGTTTATATACTCCCTTCAATGCAAACCCTAGTAGGGTTTATTAGAGCTACGAAAAATTTCCTTTTTTGCCCCTCCATGTGGCTTCCTATTACTGTTCCATACAAAATTCAGCATTATCTTCCTTTTTAATTTATTTTTCTTGTTCTTTTCTTTCTACTGAAAGCTCATCCCTTGAATGCTTGAATGAGTTACTTCTGCTTGCACACTTAGATCTGGTTGGCAACAATTACGACCCATACAAGGCTGTGGGAACAACAAGGCTCCATCTTTTGTTACAAGAACACATTCACTCAAAATTATCTTGAAAATAAATTTTATGGCTATAATCAACATTATATTCATTGCAACAAGCATATCTTAAGACCTTAGCACTGGAATCAATTGAATTCCATCAAAGGGATCTTTGATAATGATTAGCTTTTCTTACAAGTGTTTTCAGTTCAATTCCTTAATTATAAGGTTGTCTCTTCATTTCTTCTAAGCAAGGCTCTACTTTTTGTTGCAAGAACTCATTCATGCAACATGATCTTGAAAATAACTTTTGTACCCACAACAAACATTATAGTTATTGCAACAAGTACATCTTTACACCTTTGGTACTATGAATCTATTGAATTCCATCAAACAAAAAGGTCTTTGATAATGACTTACTTTACTCATAAGTGTTTTTGGTTCAGTTCTTGAATAATGAGACTGATAATGACTTACTTTACTCATAAGTGTTTTTGGTTCAGTTCTTGAATAATAAGACTATCTCTTCATTCCTTCCTAACATTGATCCAATTGTTATTGCAAGAAGTGGCTTTTCATATACTAAACTCACACTCTAACCTTTTACATCTCTTAACTTCCTTTTTAACTCTTTAAGGAACTAGACAAGCTGACTAAAGAACATTAATCTTAAGTGAACCAACTCATAAAATGAAATAAATAGGATAGAATTGACCTTATGGAAAACAAGAAATAAGAATACAAAAAAGGGACATCGAGGAATATAAATTTAAGGAAGTAGACTCAAAGGAAATAAGTACTTGAAAATAGAATAAGAAAATAGATTGTGGAAGTTGAGTTGAGTTAGAAGACTTGATCGTTATTGTAGCTAGTTTGGCCAAACTTTTGAGCTATTACCTCAAAGTAGATTTTTTTTTTCATTTTTATTTCAATAGAAGCTGAAGCCTTGTTAGGAAGGAAAAAAATAGACAATCTCATTAATCAGGAATCCTACCAAAAATGGTTCTATTAAAAACTGATCATTACCAAAGGCTCTTTTGTTTGATTGAATTGTGTGGATTCCAAGTGCTAATGGAAAATAGACGTGCTTTCTATAATGAATATAATGTTTGCTATGGGCACAAAAGTTATTTTATAGGTCATTTTGTGTGGATGAGTTCTTGCACCAAAAGCTTGAACTTTGTTAGGAAAAAATTAAGAGACAGTCTTATTATTCAGTAATTTAACCAAAATACTTGTAAGAAAAAACTTATCATTATTAAAGATTCCTTTATTCAATGGAATTCCATGTCTTCCTAGTTCTTAAGGTGTATAGACATGCTTACTAAAATGAATAAATGTTTGTTATGGGAAAAAAGTTATTTTCAAGATCATTTTTCATAAATGAATAAATATTTGTTGTGGACAAAAAGTTATTTTCAATATGATTTGTCAGTAATGAGTTCTTTCAATGGAAGTTAAAGCTTTGTTAGGAAGGAATGAAGTGAGCTTTTGCAACAAAAGAAGAAGTTAGGTTAGTAACAAATGAAGTTACAGTCTCGTCCTTCAAGAATTAAACTATTCCAACCTAGTAAAAAAAGGTAATCAAGATCTCTGGTCGACCTCATATTAGAGCAATAGTTTGAGTTCAATTATATACAATATGATAGTAGTAGCTTCATAGAATGAAATTTAGATAGAATGTCAGCAAATTAGATTCTCATTCTACTCCACTATACGATGATGCATGCTACTGCTATAAAATTTAAAGGAGATAATTCTAACTCCAAAATAGCATGATTTATAATAAATGGGTTAGTTGGACAATTTAAAAGTTGGTGGGATTTTTATTTGTCAAGTAAAGTCAAATCTCAAATATTTAATACTATAAAGTAAAGCAAAGTATGCAACTTGCTGATAGTGTTAATACACTAATTTATACGAGTATTTTCTAAAAAGAAAAATTTTTGTTTGGGTTTCTTACTCTATTTGCCAAAAAAGTAAAGAATAGATTAAAATCTTATCATGTTGGAGTTATTGATTACTCTAATTTCACCTATAGAGAGTTAGTTGGTAAGGTGGTAGCTAGAGGAGTTAAACTCTACAACAAAATAATACTGCATAAACAATTATAGAATGAGAAAATTCAAGGCAGAAAAACCTTAGGTGACTTTTGTGAATAAATGGATCATCCACCTATCAAATATCCTTAAAAAAAAATTATAGAAAGAAGGGTTATAAACCTATACTTAAAAAGAAATCTTTTTATGAACATTTTCATTGCCTCTTACTCCTTCACTATTCCTATTACCATATCCTCCTCTAAAGCCACCTCTAAAGTTTCTACTAGCATTATCACCGTCATCATAATAATCATCACCATCTTCACCAAAGTCATGTTCAAATTGCTTCTTCATAATCCTCCTAGCTGGCCTCTTAGGATTGACACTTGATTCCCTTTTTATTTTATCCATCTTATCTCAAACTTCCCCAAACATTTGTTCAATCCTATCAAACTTCTACTCTAAGGATTTCATAAGCAATTTGAAATCTAGAACAACTACTTCCTCCTCTACATGTGGAAAACTGCCTTCTTTAGCAATAGATATTATATATGCAAGATTGTTAGTAAATAAAGAATATACCTCACAAAACTCACTCCTTTGCATGTTTGCTCTCTACTCAACTATAGTAGTCCTCAACTCTTGTGTTTCACACAATGAATTACAAGGCTCTAAGAGCTCTTCCAATAGTTCTAAGCAAACTAAATTCAAAACAAACAAAACTTGAATATATTAATCCTAGACCTACCTCTTCAGAGAAGTGACATGATCAATAAGATGGGCAATAAAGCTAACAGAATGACAAGGAATTCAATGATATGAGCATTGTAATTGGACAACAATCAATTATCAAAAATAATTGAGTAAATGACCAATTAAACAATGAAGCCTTTTTTTTTTTTGTTAACTAATGGGTATTTCCATAGAAGAAACAAATATCAGAAAAGAAACCTAAGAAATACATGATTTTTTTTTTTGATTATTCAACCAATAATGAAGAATACACGAAAGAGATGATAACAAAAAAATATAACTAACTTGAGTTAGAGTCAAGGCTCTAATACCAGATGATATGAACTTTGATTATATGTAAAGGAAACCCAACACCAATGCTGGTATAGGATTGTTCTAACAAAGGTTAAGGGATTTGGAGTCTTGGCCCTATGATTATAAACAACCAAGAACCAAAACTATAAGATTCAGACGCCACTCCTAATAATAACATTGTTGAAGAAGATAAGCCTATTGAACCAACACACTTAAGTATGAAAGTTCAGAATTAGTTTTCAAAGAACCAGAGAAAATAGCTCATACACTCCTCCCTCCGGTCCTCCCCTGCAGCCACTCTTTTTATATTCTATCCCCCCAAAACCCTAGCTAATAAGATGGGTTTATTAAGGAAATTCGTCTAACCCACTAAATAATAATAAAAACCCATGAAAATAACCCATTTAAATGCCTAAACGTAGGCTCCCAAATCCAACTTCCTTCCCAAGGCCATGGTTCTCAAATTCCTCCATAGATGATACATTTGCAAGCCCTGGTGAAACCTCCATCATCCTTAACTCATACCTAGCAACTTCCTAATAGTAAATGTCGCACAAGTTATTGAGAGCTTCCTTTATTTTCTTTGACATTGCCCTTGTCATTGGTCCTATAAGGTTTTGCAAAGCATCAACTTCCTTGTTGATTTGAGCTGGTACAATATGGCTTCCATCAGTCTAGTGACATAAAAGTTAATTTCATGATCATTTTGTATAAATAAGTTCATGCAGTGAAATGAGAAACAACAAAGTTAATCAATATCAATGACTCCTTTATTTCATTGAATTCAATGGATTATGAGTACCAAAGTTGTAAGGATGTGCTTTTTGCAATGAATATAATGTTTAGTGTAAATACAAAAGTAATTTCATGGTTTTTTTTGAGTGAATAAATCTTTGCAACAATAAGAGAAAAGTTGTTAGTAGGAAATGAAGTGACAACCTCATCCTCATCCTTCTGAAATTAAATCATTTGATCCTTATAAGAAAAGCTAATCAAGATCAATGACTTCTTGTTTGATGGAATACAATGAATTCAGAGCATGTTATTCTTTGTAGGTACCTTAATACTTTATTTGTAGTGTTCTTGTGATCTATTTTTAAATTTATTGCTACCTAATATTTTGACTGCAAAAGTGATATTTTAGTTAGTTTAGGTTTGCAAATACATCTACCTATTAATAATATGTGAATAATACATCTACCTATTTTCTCATCATTTTTAGAACATTACATGATATTAAATTTGTTACCATTCTTTGTTAAACGTTTATTCATATTAAAATTCCTAAGCACTTTTTTGATATAGCCTTTAGAAGACAATCCTAACATTCTTTGTGATCTGTCACGTAATATTTCAATTTTGATCATATAATATGTCTTTATGATTTCTTTCATTTCAAAATTCTTTAAGAGAAATTCTTTAGTCCTATGCAATATGCTTAAATTATAAGCATGAAGTAAAATATTGTCTATATATAGGACTAGAAAAATAAATTTACTTCCTTTAACTTTTTATTCAATACACTAATTAATAATGTTCTTTTTAAGCCCAAAAGATGTCATGATAATATTAAACGTAAAATACCATTGTTAGAATGCTTGTCTTTGTCCATATATATTAACTTTGTGAGTCAATACATGATTTGATCATTACCTTATGTGAAAAAAAGGTCATTTTGATCTATATAAACTTCCTCTTCAAGATCTTCACTAAGAAAGGTAATTTTCACATAAATTGGTGTAATTCTAAATCATCTTACTAGTGTCAGTTTATAAGATAAGGCAGTCTTCTAAATTGATTGTTTATGATATTCCAATCACACCTTAAATAGTTAATGGTAATCTAAGTAAATTAGCAAGAAGATCCATATTGAATTTAAAGCTCAAGGTCAAAGCAAGTACATCTCTTCCATGTCCACCACATTTCCTTCTTAAGGGTGTGTTATGATAATAGTGTATTGTGGGATTTTCCAAATGAGAACTACAATATACTTTAATTTTTTAATATTCAACTTATGATTAATTATGGCCATTTACAATTATGGATTGAACTTTTCATGATTACATGAACAAGCCAATTTCCAGTTAGATGATATGGATTTTGAACTATACTTTTAATGAATATTGCTACAATAGATTCAAGTATTGAGAAAGAGAAGTTACATCATAAGCATAAGAATAAAATAACAAGTTGAGTCTTATGTTTATAATAGTGATTATTGCAACAATGTTAAGAAAACTATTTCACAAACAAAAATTGCAACAAAATATTACCAAAATGTAAGGTTTAGTTTAAAGAAGGAAAAAGGTAAATTGAATACCTTAGTATGAATTTAATTGATATTCCTGATAATACTTGGTGACTTCAATGTTACTACTCGTGTATATAATATGATGCAAGGCATTCATTATGATTTGATTATTTAAGTTTATATAAGAACAAAATCATTATTGGCTAATTTATTCTTATTGATGTGCATTATAATATTGGAATTAAATGTAACATTGTGGCATAAATATTTTGGTTGTATATATACAAAAAGATTAGTGAAATTATTGAATAATGAGATTATTTTGAATCAAGATTTTACTAATGTCAAAACACATGTTGATTGTATTAAGGGTAAGCAAATGAAACACAACAAGAAAGTATCCATAAAAAGCACTTAGTTTCTTGAAATTATGCATTAATATTTGCAAACTTAACGAAGAAAACTATTTTATCTCCTTTATAGATGATTTTCATGCTATGGTTATGTCTATTTGTTTCTTGAAAAGTGTCAATCATCAGATGCCTTTGACATCATTCAATGCTTGAAAATTAAGACTATGACTAGATTCCTCAATAATAAGGCATATCCTTTCATTCTGTGGAATCATTCACACAAAATTATCATGCATGTCTACATTGAAAATTAATTTCATTATGACCATAAATCCTTGAAACACTTGAAAGGGCAAGGAAAGTTGAACAAAAGACATGCCAAATGGGTTGAATTCATTAAGACTTTTCCCTACGTCATTAAAAATAAAAAAGGTAAAGGGAGTGTGGTAGTTGATGCATTATCTCAAATGTGGTAGTTCCATTATCTTGATTAGCTTTCTTACATGGAATGGCTCATTGCTTGAAAGAGCTCATTGCTTGAAAGATGAGACCGTTACTTCATTCCTAGTTAGTAAGACTTCTCTTTTCATTTCAATGATTCATTTATACATAGACATCATGAAATTAACTTAAATGTCTTCATCTATCACTGATTTTATTGAAATATGCATGTTATTTGTTTAAAATAGTTTGTACCCATTCAACCCCACTACATAGAAAATGGAATAATAGTTTTCATTGATTGAGTAATTGAATTTACCTTTAAATTTCCTAATGAAATAAGAGATACACAATAATTGCAAAGGTTTATGGGAAGTTTGAATAATATTTCAGAATTTTATAAGGGATTATCTTATGATGCTAAGCCAATAATTGAAAGATTATAGAAGAATTTGCTAAAATGGACAGATGAGCATACAAGAACAATTAAAAGGATTAAAAGTAAAGTAAAAGAATTGTCATGTTTAACCCTTCCTCATCCTGATACTTTTAAAATAGAAGAAATAGAGGTATCATATAAAGGATATGAGGGTATCCTTATGCTATTAATAAATTAATTCAATACATAAGCAAAAAAATATAGGGTTTATTAATAATTAGTGCATGTGATAGTAGAATTTCCTTAATCAATTAATTGCTTCCTCAACTCAAGTTAATCATTCACTTACCTATCAAATTAATCATAATTATATGTAATTTTAAATAAGAAAGTGAGCATCATGTTTTGTGAAAATCTCTAATGTAAGAAGGGGGAACTCATTATTCCCTTCTCTTCCATAATTACTATATGTAATGTTAATCATCTCCTAATCTCATAATCTAACATATAGTTTATATTGGTATTGGTCTAATTCATACAATTCTTTCTTAAGTTCATATATGGATCACAAGATCATGCAAAAGGTGGCTATACTTTTAAAGTATTAAGTTTAAGAAGAAATTCAACAATAATACATCAAAGTATAAGTAATAAAAATCAAGCAAAATTTAGTCCTAAAGATAGAAATATAAAGTCAAAGCTATTGTCATTTTTCTACCAAAGCTTATCAATTGCTCTTTTTCTTTTCTTTCCCTTATTCTCTATCATTTTTGTATAAATGAGTTCTTGTAATCAACAGGGGAACCTTGTTAGGAAAAAATGAGGAGATGAACTGGTTATTAAGGAATTGAACGAAAAATACTTGTAAGAAATGTTAATCATTATCGAAGACTCCTTTGTTGGATGAAATTCAATGGATTCCTTAGACCAAAGGTGTATAGACATGCTTATTGCAATGAATATAATATCTGTTGTGCACACAAATGTTATTTTCCAAATCATTTTGCATGAATGAGTTGTCGTAATGAAAGTGATGAGATCCATGGAGGAGTTGATGCATGGGGGGCTTTTAAGGATCCTTTGAGTATTCACGAGGGGCTAATGACATATTCAAGGGAAAGAAACACTAAATAGGTTTAGGTTTATTAAAGATATTTGGGCCAACCAAATTAGAAATAGTATGAATTCAAGTTTGAAAGAGGAGAAAAAATTTATTAATATGGTTCAAATGCTTAATGGGTTAGGGATAAGTAAAAAGTTTCATTTCTAAATAGGAGTTTGTTATAAAGTAGAAATTTGTTATAAAATAAGAGTTTACAATAAAATAATAGTGTTCATAGCTTTTAAGATTATATCATTGTCTCTATTTTTAAAGCTTTTAGAGTTGTTATTTCAACCTATAAATAGACTTAATTTCATTGTTAAAGGGGCATATAATCATGTGAATCTCAATGTGAGAAATTTCTCTTTCAATTCTTTTAAAAATTAAAGAACTTATTAAGAATTAGCTTTTTTTATGACATTCAACCCAATTTATCACTCACAAATTTGTTCTTTTCTAGAGGATGACATCCATATACTTCTTTATACCTTAGGTTCCTGTTCTTTTAAACATTAGGTTTAGGAGTTACATGATTGAAATTTGATTTAGCTTTCTTGGGTATGCATTTTGTGTCCATAAGCCCTTATTTCGAGGATTCACATCAAAAAGGTATAGTCTTGTTAGGAAGAAATAAAGAGATGGTTGCATCATTCAGGATGTGAACCTAAAATACTTGTAAGAAAAACTAATCATTATCAAAAACTGCTTAATAGAATTTAGTGCATTCTTAATTCCAAAGGTGTACAAACTTACTTGTTGCAATGGATATAATGTGTGCTATCAGCGTAAAAGTTATTTCAAGATCAATTTGTGTGAATGAGTTCTTACTTAAAAAGTTGGAGACTTCTTATGATGAAATGAAGAGTCAGTCTCATTATTCAAGAATTGAACTATTGCTTATCTGTGAAGAAAGCTAATAATGATCAACCCCTCCTTTGTTTGAGGGAATTCAATGAATTTTCAATGCAAAAGGTGTACAAATGTGCTTATTGCAATGAATATAGTGTTTGTTGTGGCCACAAAAGTTATTTTCAAGATCATTTATAGGATTTGATATAATGTCTACTTTGGAAAATCTAATCCTTATTTATGGGATTTAATATAAGGTTATGACCACCATTGTCCCAAAACTTAAAGAAATTCTAGCTAAATATGCAGATAAGTAAACTATAACATTTTCCTTGACTAATAGGTCAGAAACAAATGTTTTAGTTCCTAAAACTATTACGTGGGATTAGGTTAAGTTGCTTGAAAAATGGATGTTAGTAAAAGTAGTTGAATTTGTTAAATAGGTAAATAGGTAAATGGAAGAAATTGTTTGATGCGGAAAACCCCGAAAAGACGTGGCTTAAAGACCCAATGCACATAAAGAATTAACGAACAACTAGGAACACTAAATCAGAGTTTAAAAACACAAACCCTCAACCCGACATTTTAGGGAGCACAAACTTGGGGTATTTAAGAAGGATATGGATATTACACTCCATAAAAGAGAGAAATTGGAGTGTAAGTCAATTGGAACACCACAAGAAGAAGTACCTCTTGATAAGTTCTTTAGTTCTTAAAAGAACTAAGGGAGAAAAACCCTTGCTTTCTATTTCACTCAAAATTATCTAATTTTCCAGAGCTTACAAGGGGTGCTATTTATAGGCTAAGATAGCAATCCTAAAGAGGCACAAATTCCTACTTAGAACAAATTCTTATTTAGGAGGAATTACTATCTAAGGACAAAATGCTCTTTTGATATCACATTCTTTTGCATAGAAACTTTCTATTTTCTTCTCTGTCTCTCTCGTGTCCTTAACTAATCCTCATAAGCTTGTTGAGGTGATAATCTACAGGAGTGATGGGTTTTTCATTCATTACAAAGCAATATCTATTCTTGAAGCCATCATGCATGACTCACCTGTCAAATTGCCATGGCCTTCCTAATAGAATATGGCTAGCATGCATAGGTACAACATCACATAAAACTTCATCATGGTACCTTCTGATAGAAAATGACACGAGTACTTCCTTATTTACCTTGACTTCACCACTCTCATTCAACCATTGAAGCTTATGTGGCCTAGGATGCTTCATAATAGGTAAATCTAGCTTTTCAACCATAGTTATGCTAGCAACATTAGTGCAACTCCTACCATCAATAATGATACTACATGCCTTATCTTTGATGAGACACCTTGTCTAAAAGATGTTATCTTATTGCACCTCATTTTCTTCCTTTACTTGCATATTCAATACTCACCTTGTGACAAGAGCTACTCCATTAACTGGATACTCCTTTCCATCACTTTCACCCTTTGATAATCACATAGAATCATGATCTGATTCACTTGTAGTTTCAACATCACCATTACCTCTCAAGATCATTGCACACTTATTTGGACATTGAGATGCAATATGACCCTTGCCTAAACACTTAAAACATTTAACATCTCTATTTCTACTTAGTTGGGGTCAGAATTACCTGCCTCCTTGCTAAAACGCACATTCTTGTGCTTGGAGAGCTTGGCTTTGAACTTGTAATCAGCCTTCTCATTCCTTTTACTCCAATTTGGCTTCCAAGATGAGGTAAAACCCAAGTTCTGCCCAAACCGTGTGGAACCCTTTTGTTTAAGTTACCATATGCATCATGTCTTCTACTTCCACATAATGTTGCAATTCAACCACATTGGCTATGTCTCTATTTAGCCCTTGCAGAAATTGAGCCATGGTTGCCTCTCTATCTTCTTCTACATTCTCCCTAATCATGACAATCTCTATCTCCTTGTGGTAGTCTTCCACACTTTTGGTGCCTTAAGTGAGCCCTTATAGCCTTTGGTATAATTTCCTATAATAGTGATTAGGGACAAACCTCTTTCTTATGATAGCTTTCATTTCCTCTAATCTATCAATAAGCCCTTTATGATTCCTTCTCTTAGAAAAAACAAGTTGATCCCACCAAATAATTGCGTAATCAGTAAATTCAACTGCAACAAGTCTTACCTTTTTCTCCTCGGAATAATTGTGGCAGTCAAAAACCAAGTCAACCTTTTTCTCCCATTCTAGGTATGCATTAAGATCATTCTTACCTTGGAATGGAGGAATTGTCATTTTGATACTGCCCAAATCTTGGTCATAGGTGCCTTGCCTCCCAAATTCTCTCTGATCCCTTCTATTGTTAGCAATTTTAGGCCACAGTAGTTCAATCATCAAATTCATCATCTTCTATATCATCTTCATGGTCATAGGCATGTCCCAATTGCCTTCTTGCTTTAGGAGCCTCATATTCCCTATGCCTCCTTTGCAACTCTGCTATTGTATTAGCTTTCTCCCCCATCCTTTCCCTCACATCATCAAATCTAGTATTCATGCACTTAAATTGTTGTTGCATAGCTTTGATCATGAAGGACACATCACTAGCTCCCTCTTGAACTGCACCTTTGTCTTTGGACATCATAGTATTACTTCTACACAAAATAATTAGGATACCCCACAGAACACTCTCTCACATGTGTTCACTCAAAGAAGGTATCACACTCCCACAGGTTTACACTTTTTATGGCTTTTTCTTTATATAAACTTTCACTCTTGCCTTTTACTACTTGGATTTCCCCTTTCTGCTCTGTAAAGTACTAAGCAAACTAAATCAAGAGGAGTTAAAAAAAAATGAAAAAAGGATAGCAATGCAAATGAATTTAATGAACTTTCACAAAAATTAGAATAAGGGGTTAAACCTATAAGACATACTTGGATGACACAATAAGAAAAAAAATGATAGCATTGGAGGTGAGCAAGGAAACTGTGTTATTGTTATAGTCAATATGACCAAGCTATTAATTTTTATCGATAACTTAAATTTGATGGCTTCTTTTTTTTGTTCCTTTTATTTTTTGTTTTCTTTGTTCTTTCTTTTCTTTTCTTTTGCTCAGTATAAAACAATAGTAGAATACTTAGATGCAGCAATTGGGATTGAAATTAGCACATTTTTTATAGTTATGATCTCAAAAAAATAAGCAAAAGAGAAGGATTGCAAACTAACAAATTAGTGCATTTGAATGGTAATGCACTTAATAGACAAACTAAATAAAAATAAATAAATCACAAGGTAGAAATTTGAAGAATGAGTTGATTCAATCGGATTTAGAGCCAGGATCTGATACCAACTAATGTGGAAATCCTCAAAAAGACGTGCCTTAGGGACCCAATGCACACAATGAATCAAAGAACAACCAGGAAAGTTAAATCAAAGTTTAATAACACAAATGCTCAACCTGACATTTAAGGGAGCACTAACCTAGGGTATTTAAGAAGGATATAGACACCATACTCCAAGAAAGAGAGGAATTGGGAGTGATAAGTCGATTGGAACGTTACAAGAAGAAGTACCTTTTAATTAGTTCTTTAGTTCTCAAAAGAATTAAGGGAGAAAAACCCTTGCTTTCTATTTCACTCAAAATTGTCTGATTTTCCAGAGCTTACAAGGGGTGTCTATTTATAAGATAAAATAGCAATCCTAAAGAGGCACAAATTCCTACTTAGGACAAATCTTTATTTAAGAGGAATTCCTATCTAGTGACAAATTCTTACATAAACAATAAACTTCTATTTAGGAATGAATGCTATTACTTAGCCTTGTCCCATTAGGTACTCCAATCATATTAATAATGCCTAGACTCTCTTCAAGCTTAAATTCGCACTATTTGAAATTTGGTTAGCCTAAATGTCCTTAATTAGCTCATTTAGTGCTTCTTTCATCTTTCTAACTCTAGCTCATGTTATTGAGCCTTCTACAATGTGCAATGGACCTCTTACATCCTTTGAAGCCATCCACCCATCACCTTTAAGGTTCTTATCATTATTGAATATAAACCAATTGACTTTTTCCCTTCAATTTTAGCTTATAAGGTTAATGAATCACTAGAAATGTCTAGTCAGACTTCTAGGCCTAGATCTTCTTCTTTATTTGATATGGGATATCAAGATAAAGATAGAAGTCTTTATTCCTTGAAATAGTAAATAAGATAGAAGAAAAGGTAAAAAAGTTATTTTACTTTCCAAAAAATGCTACTAATAGAAAATGGTTTTTATTGACCTTTTAGCCAGAACGAGCTAGAGATATAGAGTAAACATCATAAAAGTACATTGCTGAAATAGGAATAATTGATATATTTACCTAATTAAAGAAGGTTTATAAAAGTAAAATAAAACCTTTTCCAAATTTTTTTGTCCTAGAGGAGTGTATGATCCTTAAGAAAGTCTATCGAGAATATACTCCATAAAAGGGAAAGAGGTTTATTAGCTCCTACTTTGAATTTATGTATAAAAGTAAAAGAAAGTGAGATTATAGTTTTACCATATAAAGTAGAACCATATACTAGTATTGTTATACAGCAAGGAAACTACACCAATCTCTACCTCTAATCTATAAGTAATCAATTTAATAATGTGTCAAAAAAATTGAAAAAAATTCTTAACAAGCACCAAAACCTTTAGTTAAATCAGAAATAGAAAAAAGAGTTTTATTTAAACCCCTACCTTCAAAAGAAGTAGACTATAATATATTAGGTAAAAATCCTGAACAAATTGAATTAGTAGATGAGATAATCAAAAGGTTAAAAAACCTGGGTCTAAAGGAGAAAAAGGCCTTTATTCTTGGAAAAGAGGAACAGATTAAAGAAGTAGATGAAGAAGTTGAAAATCATATTGATAAATTAGAAAAAATGTTCTTATTATAACATAATCCACGAAAAGAAAACCATCACATTCTTATGAGAAGGTTCCCACAAAATTGTATTATTCTAGACCAACTTTAATTCTCCCCATATTAGAGAAAGAATCTAAGTACAATTATATTCAATACGATGGAAGCAGTATCACAAAATGGAATCTTAATGGAAAGTTTAAGCATCAGAACCTTATTCTACTACATTATTCAATGATATTTGCTATTATTGTAAAATCAAAGGGTAATTCTAACCCTCAAATAATAACATTTATAAATAGTGAATTTATTGGACAATTTAAAAGCTGATGAGATTTTTATTTATCAAAAAAAGTTAAAGGTCAAATTTATTCTGCTATGAAAATATAACAAGGTATGCAACTAGTTAATAGTATTAATACACTAATTTATACAATTACCAATCATTTCATTGGTATGACCACCTTATTAATAGATATGACATATGAGTAACTTGTTAGCCTGAGATGCCTAGATTTGTCTCAATTTAGGTGGTACAAAGATGTTTTCTTCTCTAAAATTTTATGAGGGAAGATAGTTATAGTATCTTTTGGAAGCAAAAATTTTTGTCTAAGTTATCTACCTTATTTGCTAAAAGAGTAAAGAATAGGTTAAAATCCTATCATGTTGAAGTTATTAACAGTTCTCACTACACATATGGAGAATTAGTTGCAGAAGTAGTAGGAAAAGGAGTGAAACTCTGTAATGAAATAAAACTATATAAGAAGTTACAGAATGAGAAAACATAGGGTAGAAAAACTCTAGAAATTTTTGTGAAGAAATGGGTTATTTACCCATGATATTATCCTAAAAAATTAAACAAAAGGAGTTATAAACCCTTAGTTCAAAAGAAAAGAATAAAAAGAAAGAAAAGAAGGGCCTTAGTCTACAAATGAAAAAGGAGATAATAGTCTATTATAAATAATAGTATATTATAAATGTGGAAACATATGACTTTATTCTAATAAGTCCAAAGTGAAGAAAAAAATCCAAGAATTATCTTTCGACAAAACCTTAAGAGGTCATTATCTTTTCTACCATTGCCTTAATTGATTCAGGCACTACCATCGAAGGAATGGAATCTTGATGGAATGTTTGATGAGAAGCTTAGAGCTAATGCATGGAAGGCTTCAAAGGATGCAAGAGATCTATTGCATATTTCAGAAGGTCCAGTAACATAAACTAGAGCTAAGAAGATGAAAAAGTACTAAATGGACAGATTGAAAACATTCGAGCTAACGAAGCTATAAATGGTACAAATTCAAGCTTGAAAAAGAGTTAAGGCCTCATTAATATGATTGGAGTGCTTGATGGGCTAGGGTTAAGTAATAGCATTCACTCCTAAATAAGTGTTTGTCCTAAATAAGTGTCTATTATAAAAGCAAAACTCATAGGCATGCATAAATGATTTTCCCTAAATAAGAAACCTTCATGCCTATAAAACTTCTAAAATGCTGACTTCTCATATGCTCTATACACTTTAGTATAGTTAGGATCATTCACATATAAATCTTTAATATATTTAAATCCTAATAATTTTGCAATAAGTGTAGAGATAAGAGCATACTTGTGAGACAATGCATCAGCTATCACATTTTCCTTACCTTGTTTAAATTTGAAGATGTAGGGAAAGGTTTCAATGAATTTGATCCACTTGGCACATCTTTTGTTCAACTTTCTTTGTCCCTTTAAATGCTTCAAGGATTCATGGTCAGTATGGGTGACAAACTCCTTAGGCCAAAGGTAAAGTTGTCATGTCTTTAAACTGATACCAATGCATACATCTCTTTATCATAAGTAGGATAATTAAGGCTTGCTCCACTTATCTTTTCACTAAAGTAGAAAATTGGGCACCTTTCCTGCATCAAAATAGCTTCAATGCCAAGTAAGGGAGCATAACTTAGTTTTTCCTTGATGCAATTAAAAGCCTTGTCTTGAACACCACCCTATTTAAAACTCAGGTTCTTTTTGATAAGCTCAGTGAGTGATGTAGTAATGGTGCTAAAGTCTATAACAAAGCATCTATAAAAACTAGCTAAACCATGAAAGCTACACACATCACTAATTGACTTAGGTGTAGGCCAACCAAGATAGCTCTAACTTTTTCCTTAGCAACCTCAATACCTTTAGCACTCATAACATAGCCAAGAAATGTGATCTGATTTGTACAAAAGGAACATTTCTTCAAGTTAGCATGCAATTTCTCATAACGTAAAACACTTACAATAGAACATAAATGATCAAGATACTATTTTAGGCTTTTGCTATACACTAAAATATCATAAAAATACATAACCACAAATTAACCAATGAATGAACACAAAACACGATTCATTAATTGCATAAAAGTGCTTGGTGTATTAGTGAGACCAAATGGCATAACAAGCCATTCATACAAATCATACTTAGTTTTGAAAGTTGTTTTCGACTTATCTCCCTCTCTCATCCTAATATGGAGATATCCACTTTTCAAATCAATGCACGCGAACCATGTAATTCATCCAACATGTCATCTAACCTAGGTATGGGATGATGATACTTTATAGTGATTTTATTGATTGCTCAGCAATCAATGCACATCCTCTAAGTTCTATCTTTCTTGGGTATAAGTAAGATAAGAACAACACAAAAACTTATGCTTTCCCTCACATATCCTTTTGAAATAAGTTCCTCAACCTGCCTTTAAAGCTCCTTTGTCTTTGTAAGATTACTCCTATATGCTGGCCTATTTGGGATGGATGCACCTGGGATGAAATTAATTTGATGCTCAAATCCACTTTGGATGTCGTTAAAGAATACATATTCCTACAATAGAGTAATGACAAGACTAGGCAAAGATGGGTCAAACTTGTATATGTTAAAATAAGCCTCTTTAAACAAAAGTATGCTCATAAGTTATTTGGCATACAATGTTCTTTTGATATCACTTTCTTTTGCATGAAAACTTTCTGTTTTCTTCTCTCTCTTGTGTCCTTACGTTTTGTCCTCTCTTTTCTCTTTTTTCAATCTTTCTTTTTTGTTCACTCTCACTTTAATCCTTAACTGATCCTCTTAAGCTTGTTGAGGTGATAATGGTAATGAAGTGATGGGTTTTTTCATTCATTACAAAGGAATAATGATTCTTGAAGCCATCATGTATAACTCACCTATCAAACTACCATGGCCTTCCTAATAGAATATGACTTGCATGTATAAGTACAATATCATATAAAACTTCATTGTGATACCTCCTAATGGAATATGACATGAGCACTTGCTTATTTACCTCAACTTGACCACTCTTATTTAACCATTGAAGCTTATATGGCCTAGGATGCTTTATAGTAGGTAAATTCAACTTCTTAACCATAGTTGTGCTAGGAACATTAATGCAACTCCCACCATCAATAATCACATTACATACCTTATCTTTGATAAGACACCTTGTCTAAAAGATATTATCTCATTACACCTCATACTACATTCCTTCACTTGCATATTCAATGCTCACCTTGTTACATGAGCTACTCCATTAACCGGATACTCCTCTCCATCACTTTCACCCTTTAATGATGGCATAGAATCATCATCTGATTCACTTGTAGTTTCAACATCACTGTTACCTCTCAAGATCATTACACACTTATTTGGACATTGAGATGTAATCCAACCCCCACCCAAACACTTAAAATATTTAACATCTCTAATTATACTTCGTTAAGGTTCAGAATTATTAGCCTCCTTGGTAGAACCCACATTCTTGTGCTTAGACAACTTGGCTTTGGGCTTGTAATCGGCCTTCTCATCCCTTTTAATCCAATTCAGCTTCCAAGATGTGGTAGAATCCAAATTATACCCAAACTGTGTGGAACCTTTTGTTTAAGTTGTCTTTCAACTTTCATTGCCATGTGCACCATGTCTTTTAATTTCATATAGTGTTGCAATTCAACCACATTTGCTATGTCTCTATTTAGCCATTGTAGAAATTGAGCCACAGTTGCCTTTCTCTCTTCTTCTACATTCGCTCTAATCATGGCAATGTTCATCTCTTTGTGGTAGTTGTCCATACTTTTGGTGCCCTGAGTGAGCCCTTGCAACCTTTGGTACAACTTCTTGTAATAGTGATTAAGGACAAACCTCCTCCTCATGATAGCCTTTATCTCCTCCCATGTATCAATAGGCCACTCCCAATTCCTTCTCATAGTCAAAGCAAGTTGATCCTATTAAATAATAACATAATTAGTAAATTCAATGACAGAAAGCTTTACCTTTTTCTCCTTGGAATAGTTATGGTAGTCAAAAACTAATTCAACCTTCTTCTCCTATTCTAAGTATGCATTAGGATCATTATTACCTTGTAATAGAGGAATCATCATTTTAATACTGCCCAAATTATGATCATAGGTGCTTTGCCTCTGAGAATCTCTCAGATCCCTTCTATTGTTGGCAGTTCTAACCACAGTAGTTTGATCATCAAATTCATCATCTTCATGGTCATAGGTAGGTCTCAATTGCCTTCTCATTTTAGGAGCCTCATATTCCCTATGCCTCCTTCGCAACTTTGCTATTGTATTATCTTGTTTGTCCATCCTCTTCCTTATATCATCAAATCTAGTATTCATGTGCTCAAATTGTTGTTGCATAGCTTTGATCATGAAGGATACATCACTAATTCCCTCTTGAGCTACACCTTTGTCTATGGAAGTCATAGTATTACATTTGCACAAAATAATTAGGATATCTTATAGAACACTCCCTCACGTGTTTCACTCAAAGGAAGAGATGTCACTCTCCCTCATGTTTACACTTTTTATGGCTTTTTCTTAATATGAATTTGCACTCTTTCCTTTTACCACTCAAATTTCCCCTTTTAGCTCTTTAAAGAACTAAACAAACTAAATCAAGAGGATTGATTTTGAATAGAATAAGATAAATGACTACAATTAAATTAATTAGAGAACAAGGAGTGAAAAAAAAAAGAAAAAAAAACAAAAGATAACAAGGCAAATGAATTTAATGAACTAAACTCACAAAAATCAAGATAGGGGTTTAAACTTAAAAGACAAACTTAGATAACAAAACAAGAAAATAGATGGCAGAATTGGGGTTGAGTAAGAAAACTATATTATTATTGTGGCCAATATAACCAAACTGTTAACTTTTATTAATAACTTAAATTTGATGTCTTTTTTCTTTTGTTCCTCTTCTTTTCTTTTTCTTTTTTTCCCTGTTTTTTTTAGTTGTTGTTTCTTTTTTTTTTCTTTTCTTTTGCTCAACACAAAACAATAGTAGAATACTTAGACACAATAATTGGAATTAAAATTAGCATGTTTTGATAGTTATGATCTTAAACAAACAAGTAAAGAGAGAAGGATTGCAAGCAAACAGATTAGTGCATGTGAATGGTAATGCACTTAATAGACAAATTAAACAGAAATAAATAAATCACAAGGTATAAAATTGAAGAATGAGTTGAGTCAATTTGATTTAGAATTGGGCTATGATACCAACTGATGCAAAAGACCCCAAAAAGAAGCTTTCTAGCTTTAGCTCATGTTATTGGGCCTTCTAGAATGTGCAATAGACCTCTTGCATCCTTTAAAGCCTTCCACCCATCACCTTTAAGGTTCTCATCAATACTAAACTTCCATCTCTTCATCTCTACAACTTTTATTCTTTATTTATCTCTCTCTTGAAATTCCTTGATGGTCTTTATTATTAATTAAGCTCAAAATTGATTCACCACCAATCTTTGAATCCCTACTCAATTTCCTCTGAAACTAGTTCTCCTTACATCAGTGGTATTAGAGCTTGCAATCATGTTATTCACAGAGAAATTCTTTGCTACTTATGTTTTGTTTCCATTTTTTTTTTGGGTGCTATATCTACTACCTGGTTGAGAAAAGGACCTTCCTTTACTTCTTGTGACATGTGAGAACCATGACAACTTTAGCAGATTGATCTTGCTCTTGGATCTAAGAAGTTATGCTCTGCAGCATCAAACAGCATGGTATGATTAAGGATTACATTGCTTAGTTCCATTCTTTTTGCGATTTGAGTTCCTTACCTACAAATTATGTAGTCAATTGCTTTGTTTCTTGATTAAATCTAGAATTGCAGGAGCATTTGAGATTATTTCCCCATAAAACCTTTAATGATGCATGTGCCTTAGCAAAGCTGCATGAAGCTACTTTAAAATTCATACATTCATAAGTACTTCCACAAACCACATATGCTTCATCACTTAATGTCTCGATTGCCTTCTAAAATGTTAAAGTCTAAAGGGTTAATGTGTAGTATCTTAATACTAGAAGAATTTCTAATTTGTGCCTCTAGCATGATAGTCCTTATGGAATCAAAGAACAACTAGAAAAGCTAAATCAGAGTTTCATAACACAAAACCTAGACCCAACATTCGAAGGAACACGAACCTAGGGTATTTAAGAAGGATATGGATGCTACACTCCAAAAAAGAAAGGAATTGGGAGTGATAAGTTGATTAGAACGCCATAAGAAGAAGTACCTCTTGATAAGTTCTTTAGTTCTCAAAAGAACTGAGGGAGAAAAACCCTTCCTTTTTATTTCACTCAAAGTTGTTTGATTTTCCAAAGCTTATAAGAGGTGCCTATTGCTAAGATAGCATTCCAAAATAGGCATAAATTCCTACTTAAGACATCCTTATTTAGGAGGAATTCCTATCTAGGGAAAAATTCTTACATAGATAATAAACTCCTATTTAGGAGAGAAAGATATTACTTAGTCTGACCCATTAAGTATTCCAATTATATTAATTAGGCTTGGACTCTCTTTCAAACTTGAATTCGCACCATTTGAAGCTTGGTTGGCTTGAATGTCCTTAATCATCCCATTTAGTGCTTCTTTAATCTTTTGGCTCTAGCTCGTGTTATTAGGTCTTCTAGAATGTGTAATGGACCTCTTGCATCTATTGAAGCTCTAGCTTGTGTTGTTGGGCCTTTTGGAA
This sequence comes from Bruguiera gymnorhiza, assembly GCA_020883675.1. Taxonomy (NCBI): domain Eukaryota; kingdom Viridiplantae; phylum Streptophyta; class Magnoliopsida; order Malpighiales; family Rhizophoraceae; genus Bruguiera; species Bruguiera gymnorhiza. The sequence goes on along the minus strand of JAIRCJ010000160.1, from coordinate 418,853 downwards.
TGTGCAATGGACCTTTTGTATCCATTGAAGCCTTCCACTCATCATCTCTATGTTTCTTATCATTCCCCCTCTTCTCAAAGGGATTTGTCCTAAAATCATCACTTACATCAAAAGGGGAAAGATTAGAAATGTTAAATGTTGCACTCACATTATACTCATCAGGAAGGTCCAACTTATAAGCATTGTCATTAATTCGTGCTACAACTTGAAAGGGACCATTTCCTCTAGGTTTTAGCTTTGAACCCCTCTAAGCTGGGAATCGTTCCTTATGCATATACACCTAAACCTAATCACCAGGTTCAAACACCATCTTCTTTTGTCCTTTGTTGACATAGGATGTGTATTGCTTAGTTCATTTTTCAATATGTTGTCACACCTTCTCATGCAATTTTTTTATCATGTCAACCTTGTGTTTACCATCTAAGCTAGCATACTCATTGACAAGTGTAGGTACCAAATTTGAAGGAGTCAACGGATTAAAACCATATACAATTTCGAATGGAGAGTAACTAGTAGCAGAATGATCACTCCTATTATACGCAAACTTGACATGTGATAAACAATCTTCCCATGTTTTCAAATTTGTTCGAATAATAGCATGCAAAAGAGTAGAAAGAGTTCGATTAACCACCTCTGTCTGCCTATCAATTTGTAGATGACAAGTAGTCAAAAACAATAGCTTAGTACCTAACTTATCACACAAAGTCTTTCAGAAGTAGCTTAAGAACTTGATATCCTAGTTTGAAACAATGCTCCGTGGCATGCCATGCAAACGTCCTACTTCTCTAAAGAATAAGTCAGCCACATTACTTGCATCATCAATTTTATGGCTTAGGATGAAGTGTGTCATCTTTGAAAATCTATCAACAACAACAAATATAGAGTCCTTACCCCTTTTTGTTTGTGGCAATCCTAGTATAAAGTCCATAGATAAATCAACCCAGGGATGACTAGGTATGGGTAAAGGGGTATACAAGCTATGGGGTAAAACTTTAAATTTATTCTGTTTATGCATTTCTCACATATCCTTTCAACATCTTGTTTCATGTGTGGCCAAAAGAAATGTTCATTTAGGACATCCAGGGTTTTCCCAAGTCTGAAATGACCCATTAGACCACCCTCATGAGCTTCTCTTACAACCAACTCCCTCAAAGAACTCATAGGCATGCATAAACAATTTTCCCTAAATAAAAAACCCCTATGCCTATAAAACTTCTCAAATGTTGACGTCTCACATGCTCCACACATATTAGCAAAGTCAGGATCATTCACATATAAATCTTTAATATGTTCAAATCCTAATAAGTTTGTAGTAAGTGTAGAGAAAAAGGCATACCTATGAGATAATGCATCAGCTACCACATTTTCCTTACCTTGTTTATATTTGATGATGTAGGGAAAGGTTTCAATGAATTCAATCCACTTGGCATGTCTTTTGTTCAACTTTCCTTGGCCCTTTAAGTGCTTTAAAGATTCATGGTCAGTATGGATGACAAACTCCTTGGGGCCAAGGGTAATGTTGCCATGTCTCTAAAACCCGTACCAATGCATACATCTCTTTATCATAAGTAGGATAATTAAGACTAGCTCCACTTAGCTTTTCACTAAAGTAAGCAATTGGATGCATTTCCTGCATCAAAACAGCTCTAATGCCAATACCTAAAGCATCACACTCAATCTCGAAAGCTTTTACAAAGTTAGGTAAAGCAAGTAAGGGTGCAGAACTTAATTTTTCCTTGATGCAATTAAATGCCTTGTCTTGGTCACTACCTGATGAGAATCATAGAGATGATGGGTGGAAGGCTTCAATGGATGCAAGAGATCCTTTTCATATTCTAGAAGGCCTAATAACACAAGCTAGAGGTTCAAAGGATGCAAGAAGTCCATTACAAATTCCACAAGGCCTAATAACACGAGCTAGAGCTTTAATCGATGCAAAAGGTCCAGTGCACATTCCAAGAGGCCCAATAACATGGGCTAAAGGCATAAAGATGAAAGAAGAACTAAATGGGCTGATTAAAGACATTCAAGCCAACCAAGCTTCAAAGGATGCGAATTCAAGCTTGCAGTTCAGGCCTTATTAATATCATTGGAGTACTTAAAAAGTTAGGACTAAGTAATATGAGTCACTCCAAATTAAGAGTTTATTTTCTATATAAGAATTTGTCTCTAGATAGGAATTTCTTATAAACAGGGAATTGTCCTAAGTAGGAATTTGTGCCTATTTAGGATTGTTATTTTAGTCTATAAATAGGCACCTCTTATAAGCTCAGGAAGATTAGACAATCAAATTAGACAAGTTTGAGTGAAATAGAAAGCAAGGGTTTTTCTCCCTCAGTTCTTTTGAGAACTAAAGAACTTATCAAGAGGTATTTTTTCTTGTAGCATTCCAATTGACTTATCACTCTTAATTTCTCTCTTTTCTAATGTGTGACATCTATATCCTTCTTAAATACTCTAGGTTTGTGTTCCTTCGAATATTGGGTCTAGGGTTTGTGTTATTAAACTATGATTTAGCTTTCTTGGTTGTTCTTTGATTCATTATGCGTGTTGGGTATCTCAGCCACATCTTTTTGGGGTTTTCCGCATCAATTGGTATCAGAGCTTGACTCTAAATCAGGTTGTATTGATTAATTTTTTAATTTGCTACCTTGTGATTTATTTATTACCATTCAAACATGCTAATTTGTCTTTTTGCAACCCTTCTTACTTTGCTCATTTGTTTGAGATCATAACTATCCAAAATGTGCAAATTTCAATATCAATTGCTGTCTTCAGGTATTATACTATTATTTTGTGTTTAAAAAAAAAACCAAGAAAAAGAGGAATGAAAAAAAAAAGGAGAAAAAGAAAACAAAAAAAGAGGAACAAAAGAAAGAAGGCATCAAGTTTGTCCTCTAGGTTTAACCCCCTATTCTGATTTTTGTGAGTTTAGTTCACTAAATTCGTTTGCCTTGATATCCTTTTTCATTTTTTATTCCTTGTTCTCCAATTTGTTTAATCCTATGCCATTTATCTTATTCTGTTCAAAATCAATCCTTTTGATTTAGTTTGCTTAGTCTTTTACAAAGCTGAAAGGGGAAGTCTGAGTGGTAAAAGGCAAGAGTGAAAGTTCATATAAAGAAAAATCCATAAAGAGTGTAAACACAAGAGAGTGTGACACCTTCTTTTGAGTGAAACACATGAGGGAGTGTTTTGTGAGGTATCTTATTATTTTGTGTAGAAGAAATACTATGATGTCCAAAGACAAAGATGTAGCTCATAAGGGAGCTTGTGATGTGTCCTTTATGATCAAAGCTATGCAACAACAATTTAAGCATATGAATACCAGATTTGATGATATGAGGGAAAGGATGAAGGAGTAAGCTAATACTATAGCAAAGTTGCAAAGGAGGCATGGGGAATATAAGGCTCCTAAAGCAAGAAGGTAGTTAAGACGTGCCTATGACCATAAAGATGATGTAAAAGATGATGAATTTGATGATCAAACTACTGTGGTGAGAACTGCTAACAATAAAAGGGATCGAAGAGAATTTGGGAGGCAAGGCACCTATAACCATAATTTGGGCAATATTAAAATGACAATTCCTCCATTCCAAGGTAAGAATGATCCTGATGCATACCTAGAATGGGAGAAGAAGGTTAAATTGGTTTTTGACTTCCATAAATATTTTGAGGAGAAAAAGGTAAAGCTTGCTGCAGTTGGATTTACTAATTATGCTATGATTTGGTGGGATCAACTTGTTTTGAGTAGGAGAAGGAATCGTGAGCAGCCTATTGATACATGGGAGGAGATGAAGGCTATCATGAGGAGGAGGTTTGTCCTTAATCACTATTATAAGGAGTTGTACCAAAGGTTGCAAGGGCTCACTCAAGGCACCAAATGTATGGAGGACTACCACAAAGAGATAGAGATTACCATGATTAAGGCAAATGTAGAAAAAGATAGAGAAGCAACCATGGCTCAATTTCTATAAGGGCTAAATACGAATATAGCAAACATGGTTGAATTGCAACACTATGTGGAATTAGAAGGTATGGTGCACATGGCCATGAAAGTTGAAAGGCAACTTAAATGAAATGATTCCACATAGTTTGGGTAGAACTCAGGATCTACCTCATCTTGGAAGCCAAATTAGAGTAAAAGGGACAAGATGGCCAATTACAAGTCCAAAGCCAAGCTATCCAAGCATAATAATATGGGTTCTAGCAAGGAGGCAGGTAATTCTAACCCCCAACCAAGTAGAAATAGAGATGTTAAATGTTTTAAGTGTTTGGGTAAGGATCACATTGCATCTCAATGTCTAAATAAGCATGCAATGATCTTGAGAAGTAAGGGTGATGTTGAAACTAAAAGTGAATCAAATGATGATTTTGTGCCATCATTAGAGGGTGAAAGTGATGGAGAGGAGTATCCAGTTAATGGAGTAGCTCTCATCACAAGGTGAGCATTGAATGTGCAAGTAAAGGAAGAAAATGAGGTGCAACGAGATAACATCTTTCAAATGAGGTGTCTCATCAAAGATAAGGTATGTAGTATGATTATTGATGGTGGGAGTTGCACTAATGTTGCTGGCACAACTATGGTTGAGAAGCTAAATTTACCTACTATGAAGCAACCTAGGCCATATAAGCTTCAATGGTTGAATGAGAGTGGTGAAGTCAAGGTAAATAAGCAGGTGCTTGTGTCACTGTCTATTGGAAGGTACTGTGATGAAGTTTTATGTGATGTGTACCTATGCATACGGGTCATATTCTATTAGGAAGGTCATGGCAGTTTGATAGGTGAGTTATGCATGATGGATTCAAGAATCAATATTCTTTTGCAATGAATGAAAAATCCATCACTCTTGTACCATTATCACCTTAACAAACTTATGAGGATCAATTAAGGATTAAAAATGAGAGTGAAAAGAAAAGAGAGATTGAAAAAAGAGAAAAGAGAGGAGAAAGTGTGAGCACATGAGAGAAAGAGAAGAAAACAGAAAGTTTTTATGCAAAAGTGAGTGATGTCAAAATAGCAATTTTTTCCAAACAACTTATGATCATACTTGTGTACAAAAAGACTTATTTTAACACTAACAAGTTTAAACCATCTTTGCCTAGTGTTGTTGTTCTATTGCAGGAATTTGAAGATGTATTCCATAATGATGTCCCAAATGGATTGCCACCTAAGAAAGGAATTGAGCACTAAATTGATTTCATCCCTGGTGCATCCATCCCTAATTAGCCAGCATATAGGAGTAATCTTGAGGAGACAAAGGAGCTTGAAAGGCAGGTTGAGGAACTTATTTTGAAAGGATATGTGAGGGAGAGCATGAGTCTTTGTGCAGTTCCTATCCTACTTGTACAAGGAAAGTTGAACAAAAGACATGCCAAGTGGATCAAATTCATTCAAACCTTTCCCTACATCATCAAGTATAAACAAGGTGATGATTCGAGGACAAATCCTTTTGAGGAAAGGGGGAATGATGAGAACTGTAGAGATGATGGGTGTAAGGCTTCAATGGATGCAAGAGGTCCATTACACATTCTAGAAGGCCCAATAACACAAGCTAGAGCTTTAAAGGATGCAAGAGCTCCATTGCACATTCCACAAGGCCCAATAACACCAGTTAGAGCTTAAATTGATGCAAAAGGTCCATTGCACATTCCAAGAGGCCCAATAACATGGGCTAGAGGCATAAAGATGAAAGAAGAACTAAATAGGCTAATTAAGGACATTCAGGCCAACCAAGCTTCAAATGGTGCAAATTCAAGCTTGAAAGAGAGTCTAGGCCTTATTAATATCATTGGAGTACTTAAAGAGTTAGGACTAAGTAATAGGAGTCACTCCAAATTAGGCATTTATTTTCTGTATAAAAATTTGTCTTTAGATAGGAATTCCTTTTAAACAAGGAATTGTCCTAAGTAGGAATTTGTGCCTCTTTAGGATTGCTATCTTAGTTTATAAATAGGCACCTCTTGTAAGCTTAAGAAGATCAGACAATTAAATCATACAAGTTTGAGTGAAATACAAAACAAGGGTTTTTCTCCCTCAATTCTTTTAAGAACTAAAGAACTTATCAAAACGTATTTCTTTTTGTGGCATTCCAATTGACTTATTACTCCCAATTTCTCTCTTTTTCGGAGTGTGGCATCCATGTCCTTCTTAAATACCCTAGGTTCATGTTCCTTCGAATATTGGGTCTAAGGTTTGTGTTATTAAACTCTGATTTAGCTTTCCTAGTTGTTCTTTGATTCGTTGTGTGCATTGGGTCCCTAAGCTACATCTTTTTGGGTTTTCAAGAAAAGAAAAGGAACAAAAGAAAGAAGACATCAAATTCAAGTTATTGATAAAAGTTAATAGCTTGATCATATTGGTTATAATAATAATAAAGTTTTCTTGCTCAACTCCAATTCTGCCATCTATTTTCCTATTTTGTTATCCAAGTTTGTCCTCTAGGTTTAACTACCCTTATCTTGATTTTTGTGAGTTTAGTTTATTAAATTCGTTTGCCTTAATATCATTTTTCATTTTTGATTCCTTGTTCTCCAATTTGTTCAATTCTATGCCATTTATCTTATTTTGTTCAAAATCAATCCTCTTGATTTTCTTTGTTTTGTTCTTTAGAGAGTTGAGAGGGGAAATCTAAGTGGTAAAAGGCAAGAGTGAAAGTTTATATAAAGAAAAAGCCATAAAGAGTGTAAACATGAGGGAGTGTGACACCTTTTTTTGAGTGAAACATGTGAGGGAGTGTTATGTGTGGTATCATAATTATTTTATATAGAAGTAATACTATGACATCCAAAGACAAAGGTGCAGCTCAGAAAGGAGCTGGTGATGTGTCCTTCATGATCAAAACTATGCAACAACAATTTGAGTGAATATCAGATTTGATGATATGAGGGAAAGGATGGAGGAGCAAGCTAATACTATAGTAGAGTTGCAAAAGAGGCATGGAGAATATGAGGCTCCTAAAGCAAGAAGGCAATTGAGATGTGCTTATGACCATGAAGAAGATGTAGAAGATGATGAATTTGACAATTGAACTACTATAGTTAGAACTACTAACAATATAAGGGATTAAAGAGATTTTAAGAGGCAAGGTACCTATGACCATGATTTAGGCATTATTAAAATGGAAATTCCTCCATTCCAAGGTAAAAATGATCCTAAAGTGTACCTAGAATGGGAGAAAAAGGTTGAATTGGTTTTTGACTGCCACAACTATTCTGAGGAGAAAAAGGTAAAGCTTGCCACTGTGGAATTTACTAATTATACTATTATTTAGTGGCATCAACTTGTTTTGACTAGGAGAAGGAATTGTGAGCAGCCTATTAATACATGTAAGGAGATGAAGGCTATTATAAGGAGGAGGTTCGTCCCTAATCATTATTATAGGGGTTGTAACAATGGCTGTAAGGGCTCACCCAGGGCACCAAAAGTATGGAAGACTACTACAAGGAGATGGAAATTGTCATGATTAGGGAAAATGTAAAAGAAGATAGAGAGGCAACCATGGCTCAATTTCTCCAAGGGCTAAATAGAGACATAGCCAACGAGGTTGAATTGCAACATTATGTGGAATTAGAAAACATGGTGCATATGGCAATGAAAGTTAAATGGCAACTTAAACGAAAGGGTTCCACATGGTTTGGGCAGAACTCAAGTTCTACCTCAACTTGGAAGCTGAATTGGAGTAAAAGGGATGAAAAGGCCAATAAAAAGTCCAAAGTCAAGCTCTCCAAGCACAAGAATGTGGGTTATAGCAAGGAGGCAGGTAATTCTGACCCCTAAAACCAAGTAGAAATAGAGATGTTAAATGTTTTAAGTGTTTGGGTAGGGGTCACATTGCATCTCAATGTCCAAATAAGCGTGCAATGATCTTGAGAGGTAATGGTGATGTTGAAACTACAAATGAATCAAATCATGATTTTGTGCCATCATCAGAGGGTGAAAGTGATGGAGAGGAGTATTCAATTAATGGAGTAGCTCTTATTAGAAGGCGCACATTAAATTTGCAAGTAAAGGAAGAAAATGAGATGCAACATCTTTTAGACGAGGTGTCTCATCGAAGATAAGGTATATAGTATGATTATTAATGGTGGGAATTGCACTAATATTGGTAGGACAACCATGGTTGAGAAGTTAGATTTACATATTATAAAGCATTTTAGGCCATATAAGCTTCAATGGTTGAATGAGAGTGGTGAAGTCGAGGTAAATAAGCAAGTGCTCATTTCATTTTCTATCAGAAGGTAAATAAGCTTTAATTGCCAAGCGTTGCTGTTGTTTTATTGCAGGAATTTAAAGATGTATTCCCTAATGATATCCCAAGTGGTTTGCTACCTAAGAGAGGAATTGAGTACCAAATTGATTTCATCCCTGGTGCATCCATCCCAAACTGGCCAACAACTAGTAGTAATCCCAAGGAGATAAAGGAGCTTCAAAGGTAGGTTGAGGAACTTATTTCAAAAGGATATGTGAGGGAAAATGATGCAGAAAACCCCAAAAAGACGTGGCTTAGGGACCCAACACACATAATGAATCAAAGAGCAACTAGGAAAGCTAAATCAGAGTTTAATAACACAAACCCTAGACCCAATATTCGAAGGAACACGAACCTAGGGTATTCAAGAAGGATATGGATGCCACACTTTAGAAAAAGAAGGAATTGGGAGTGATAAGTCAATTTGAACGCCACAAGAAGAAGTACCTTTTGATAAGTTCTTTAGTTCTTAAAAGAACCGAGGGAGAAAAACCTTTGCTTTTTATTCCACTCAAAGTTGTCTAATTTCCAAAGCTTACAAGGGGTGCCTATTTATAGGCTTAGATAGCAATCCTAAAGGGGTAAAATTCCTATTTAGGAGAAATCCCTATTTTGGAGGAATTTCGGACTAATTCCAGCACATACAATGAACTCCTATTTAGGAGTGAATGCTATTACTTAGTTTGACCCATTAAATAGTCCAATTATATTAATTAGGCCTGGGCTCTCTTTAAAACTTGAATTCGCACCATTTGAAGCCTAGTTGGCCTGAATGTCCAGAATCAGCCCATTTAGTGCTTCTTTAATCTTTTTGGCCCTAGCTCGTGCTATTGGGCCTTCTGGAATGTGCAATGGACCTCTTGCATCCATTGAATCTCTAGCTCGTGTTATTGAGCCTTCTGGAATGTGCAATGGACCTCTTGTATCAATTGAAGATCTAGCTTGTGTTATTGGGCCTTCTTGAATGTGTGATGGACTTTTTGCATCCTTTGAAGCTTTCCACCCTTCATCTCTATGGTTCTCATCAGAAAACATAAGTACCTCTCCTACTTATACAAGAAAAGTTGAACAAAAAACATGCCAAATGGATCAAATTCATTCAGACCTTTCCCTATATTGTCAAGTATAAACAAGGTGATCATTTGAGGATGAATCCTTTTGAGGAGAGGAGGAATGATGAGAACCTTAGAGGTGATGGGTGGAAGGCTTCAAAGGATGCAAAAGGTCCATTGCACATTCTAGAAGGTCTAATAACATGAGCTAAAGCCAGAAAGATGAAAGAAGCACTAAATGGGCTGATTAAGGACATTCACGCCAACCAAGCTTCAGATGGTGTGAATTTAAGCTTGAAAGAGAGTCCTAGGCTTATTAATATGATTGGAGTACTTAATGGGTCAAGGTTAAGTAACACCAGTCATTCCTAAATAGAAGTTTATTGTCTATGTAAGAATTTGTCCCTAAATAGGAATTCCTCCTCAATAAAGATTTGTCGTAAGTAGGAATTTTTTCCTTTTTAGGATTGCTATCTTAACCTATAAATAGGCACCCCTTGTAAGCTCTGGGAAAGGAGACAATTTTGAGTGAAATAGAAAGCAAGGGTTTTTCTCCCTCGGATCTTTTGAGAACTAAAGAACTTATCAAGAGGTACTTCTTCTTATGGTGTTCAAGTTGACTTATCACTCCCAATTCCTTTTTTTTCTAGAGTGTGGCATCCATATCCTTCTTAAATACCCTAGGCTCATGTTCCTTTAAATGTTGGGTCTAGAGTTTGTGTTATTAAAATCTGATTTAACTTTCCTAACTATTTTTTGATTCTTTGTGTGCGTTGGGTCCCCAAGTCACGTCTTTTAAGGGTTTTCCACATCAGCTTTGATTAATCATGTTCTTTTCAAGTGGCTGGGAATGATGTAGTTGCTAATAAGGGAAAATATTTATAGAAGCAATATTTTAGAATTTTTAGGAATTTATAAGGATTCTCCAATTTATTGATATTTATCATGTTTCTTATTTTGTTATATTTATCTTGTTTCTTTATATTATTTAGTTATTTACTATTTCATCCCTTAGCCATCTTTATAAATAGGGATTAGTGTTATTTTTATCATTATACCTATTATAAATATTGCAAAATTCTATTGAATATTATGTTCAAAGTTTAATTTACGGTGGATTCTTGTGTTAGTAGTATGATTTCATGTGAATTCTTGTTAGTTTGTTTTTCTTGTTGTCCTACATCACAAAGCTCCTAGACTCAAATTACACAATTAATCGCATTCGCAAAACATAAAAAAAGGGAAAAATAGAGAAGCCTCAAGGGAGAGGGGCAACAAGAGCAAATAAAAAATAAATAAATCTAAGGATAAAGTCTACAAAATCAACAATGAAACATATTAAGTTGGTTTAGGAACCCAAAAAAATAAGGATAACCGATTAAAAGGATAAACTTGAACCTTTTCAGGAAAATGGAAGAAAAGGAAGAAGCCAGAAAATTCAAAATCAAGATTGATTTTAGAGTTAGCATCCTCAACATTGAAATCAAGGATTCAAGAACACAACCAAAAATCAGATATAGCCATATAATTTCAAAGGCTTTTTGAAATATTGTAAATCAATGTTAGAAGTTGAAAATTAGGGGATGAAATCATGATTTTCAAACCTATTGAACATCAATTTGTAACTAACCAAGGTAAAAAATGCGAAATGAAGCCAAAAAGCTCTAAAATGAGGCCCTGTGGCAAAGAAAAACCCAAAACTATGACCTTTAACCCCCATCCATTACAAAATGGATAGAAATCTGCTAGGATTTGTGAGATTGGAAGAGGAAAAGAGATAAATGAGAGAAAATTTCAGGAAGAGAGAATATTTTCCTAATCTTTTTCCAACACCCCAAAGGAAGGAATTTTCATTAAAAAGCATCTTCACAATTTCCTGAAATTCCTTAGTGTGAATGATCACCCAAAAATATATATTTGACTCTCTTTTCAATGAGAACTATAGAGATGATGGGTGGAAGGCTTTAATGGATGCAAGAGGTCTATTGGACATTCCAAAAAGCCCAATAACATAAGCTAGAACTTCAATCGATGCAAGAGGTCCATTGCACAATCCAGAAGGCCTAATAACTCGAGCTAGGGCAAAAAAGATGAAAGAGGCACTAAATGGGCTGATTAAGAACATTCAAGCCAACCAAACTTCAAATGGTGTGAATTCAAGCTTGAAAGAGAGTCCAAGCCTTATTAATATCATTGGAGACTCAAAGAGTTAGGACTAAGTAATAGCAATCACTCCAAATTAGGAGTTTATTTTCTATGTAAAAATTTGTCCCTAGATAGGAATTCCTCCTAAATAAGGAATTGTCCTATCTAGGAATTTATGCCTCTTTAAGATTGCTATCTTAGCCTATAAATAGGCACCCTTTATAAGCTCTAAAAAATCAGATCAAACAACTTTGAATGAAACAGAAAGTAAGGGTTTTTCTCCCTCGATTCTTTTGAGAACTAAAGAACTTATCAAGAGGAACTTTTTCTTATGGCATTCAAATTGACTTATCACTTGCAATTCCTTTCTTTTTTGGAGTGTGGCGTCCATATCCTTCTTGAATATGCTAGGTTCATGTTCCTTTAAATGTTGGGTCTAAGGTTTGTGTTCTTATAGTCTAATTTAGCTTTTCTAGATATTCTTGATTCTTTGTGTGTGTTGGGTCCCTAAGCCACGTCTTTTGGGGTTTTTCCGCATCAATTGGTATCAGAGCCCAACTCTTAATCTAGTTGTATCGATTAATTCTTTAATTTGCTACCTTGTGATTTATCTATTACCATTCAAACATGCTAATTTGTCCTTTTGCAACCCTTCTTACTTTGGTTGTTTGTTTGAGATCATAACTATCAAAAACGTGCAAATTTCAACACCAATTGTTATCGCCAAGTATTATACTATTATTTTGTGTTGAAGAAAAAACAAAAAAAAGAGGAACAAAAAAAAAGGAAACAAAAAAAGAGGAACAAAAGAAAGAAGACATCAAATTCAAGTTATTGATAAAAGTTAACATTTTGGTCATATTGGCCACAATAATAATATGACTTTCTTGCTTAACTCCAATTCTGCTATCTATTTTCTTGTTTTGTTAATCAAGTTTGCCCTCTAGGTTTAACCCCACATTCTGATTTTTGTAAGTTTAGTTCATTAAATTTGTTTGCCTTGATATCCTTTTTCGTTTTATTTTGATTCCTTGTTCTCCAATTTGTTCAATTCTATGCCATTTATCTTATTTTGTTCAAAATCAATCCTCTTGATTTACTTTTCTTAGTTCTTTAAAGAGTTGAAAGGAGAAATTTGAGTGGTAAAAGGCAAAAGTGCAAGTTCAAATTAAGAAAAAACCATAAAGAGTGTAAACATAAGGGAGTGGGACACCCTTTTTTTCCTTTAAGTGAAACATGTAAGGGAGTGTTCTATGAGGTATCCTAATTATTTTGTGCAAAAGTAATAGTATGACTTCCAAAGACAAAGATGCAGCATAAAAGGAAGCTAGTGATTTGTCCTTTATGATCAAAGCTATGGAATAACAATTTGAGCACATGAATACCAGATTTGATGATATGAGAGAGTGGATGGACAAGCAAGTTAATACAATAGCAGAGTTGCAAAGGAGGCATAAAGAATATAAGGCTCCTAAAGCAAGATAGCAATTGAGACATGCCCATGACCATGAAGATGATGATTCTGTGTCATCATCAAAGGGTGAAAGTGATGGAGAGGAGTATTTGGTTAATGGAGTAACTCTCATCACAAGGCGAGCATTGAATGTGCAAGTGAAGGAAGAAAATAAGGTGCAACGAGATAACATCTTTCAAACGAGGTGTCTCATCAAAGATAAGGTATGTAGTATGATTATTAATGGTGGGAGTTGTACTAATGTTGCTAGCACAACTGTGGTTGAGATGCTGAATTTACCTACTATGAAGCAACCTAGGCCATATAAGCTTTAATGGTTGAATAAGAGTGGTGAAGTCAAGGTAAATAAATAAGTGCTCATGTCAAGAGGAACTTCTTCTTGTGGCATTCAAATTGACTTATCACTCCCAATTCTTTTCTTTTCTAGAATGTGCAATGGACATCTTGCATTGATTGAAACTCTAGCTCATGTTATTGGGCCTTCTAGATGTGCAATGGACCTTTTGCATCCATTGATTCTTTGTGTGCATTGGGTCCCTAAGCCATGTCTTTTGGGGTTTTTCGTATTAGTAATGATAAGGACTGTAGAGATGATGGTTGGAAGGCTTTAATGGATGCAAGAGGTCCATTGCACATCCAAAAGGCCCAATAACATGAGTTAGAGCTTCAATCAATGCAAGATGTCCATTACACATTATAGAAAAGAAAGGAATTAGGAGTGATAAGTCAATTTGAACGCCACAAGGAGAAGTTCCTCTTGATAAGTTCTTTAGTTCTCATAAGAACTGAGGGAGAAAAACCCTTGCTTTCTATTTCATTCAAAGTTGTCTAATTTGATTTTTCAGAGCTTACAAGTGGTGCCTATTTATAAGTTAAGATAGCAATCCTAAAGAGGCATAAATTCCTACTTAGGATAATTCCTTATTTAAGAGGAATTCCTATTTAGGGACAAATTCTTACATAAAAAATAAACTCCTAATTTGGAGTGGCTGCTATTACTTAGTCCTAACCCTTTAAGTACTCTAATGATATAAATAAGGTCTGGCTCTCTTTCAAGCTTGAATTCACACCATTTGAAGCTTGGTTGGCCTGAATGTCCTTAATCAGCCCATTTAGTGCCTCTTTCATCTTTTTGGCCCTAGCTCGTGTTATTGGGCCTTTTGAAATGTGCAATGGACCTATTGCATCAATTGAAGATCTAGCTCATGTTATTGGGCCTTCTGGAATGTGCAATAGACCTCTTACATCCATCAAAGCCTTCCACCCATCATCTCTACAGTTCTCATCACTTTTAATTCTTTTGATGAAAGGGGTCTCCATTAAAATCATCCCACATCTTATCATTGACATGTGTTTTATTATTAAAAAGAGAAATGATGTTATTATCTTATAAATAAATGTATACAACATTGACATTCACATGCTAGCTACACATCCTCAATAATCTTGTTTTGTTTAAAATACTTGGCAAACATGTGTAATTACAATAGGCTAAACATGCTGTGAGCTATGGAGATAGATCTCAATACATGATTCCCCATAGTAAGCATTTCCTTTAAACCATCATTACTCCTTAAAAGCACCATGTGCACCATGCTTTTAGTTATCCTTTAAGATCTTAGAATAAGTGTCTTCCCAACTAGATGATAATAATTGATAGTTTTTTCCTTACAAGACTTCACTGTCATGCAGCATTTGCATAGCTCCACTTGCCACCTGTGGAAACTATTGGCCAAATGATGTTAATTTTTTCAACCAAACTTTAGGATACATCATGCCACCTAAATTGTATTGCTCCCCTTATAACACAGAGTCCCCTACAAACAAATCTAACATTACAAAAGTATCTATACAATGAGATTATGAGGACGTTTCTACATAGAGGAAACAAGAGAGTTTTTACAATCTTCAATTTACACTAATGACAATCACTCTACCCCTAACTTTTTGACCTCAAATTTGTACCTACTAACTTTAGATCTCTGGTCAATTTCTTTTTCTCACACCTACCTACATCTTTAGGACATATTATCTACCCTTTGTTAAAAAGGATATCATTTCTATTCACCATGTATATCTAAAACCAATTGAATCTCTATTAGTTTTGAGTCGAACACCATTTATTACCAATCTCAAAATGGCATTGCCATGGTGCATCTCTTTATTAAGATTTTGTAGAAATAAAGGGAAGCATCTATGGCACAATATATGTCTAAGTTCCACTTTTTGAAACAATCTCTCATGCATATCTTTTTGTTTTAGTCATGTAACTTATTCACATTGCACAAATTGTCATGGGCTTCATTAATTATGATATTGCAATCAAAAGATAGATAAAATGCATTAACTATGATAAGGGATATAATTATGATTAATGAAATTCTAAAGGATGGAAATCTTTAAGTTTGGTAAAACCTTTAAAAGATAATCGCATCATGTTTCCTACTTTTGAAGCATATTTAATAATCCTTGCTTACATTTTTGTGATAGATAATAGTATAGCCTATTGTTGCGAAGAAGAAGTAAATACACCCCTAATTCCTCAAATAACTAGTGACATTATGGAGAAGTGGAAAAAAAATTTGAGCCAATATTTATTAAACACATACAAAGGATCATGTTGAGAATATGAGAGATTAATGTCCAAAAAGAAAAAGAAAATACAATAAATTCAAGAGGAAATGACAATTTCAATTTGTTTGGAAATTCCTATGGCCTTTTAGAATATAAAGAAACATATAGTAGAATTACCTTATGAAAAGACCTTTAATGAAAATCAAATTCCTACTAGAGCAAAACCTATAGCTATGGGACCAAGGCACTTAAAGATCTATAAAAATAAATAGAAGATCTCTTAAACAAAGGCTTATTAGAAAAAGAAACAACCCATGGAGCCATTCAATCTTTTATGATGAAAATGCGGTTAAATTAGAACAAGATATTCCTAGATTAGTTAGTAATTATAAACCTTTGAATAAGGTCTTAAGATAGATTAGATATTTGATACCTAATAAAAAAGACTTTTAAGCAAGCTTAATGAAGTCTGATTCTTCAAAATTTGATATAAAATCTAGGTAATAGTAGATCCAAATTCATGAAAAGGATAAATACAGAATGACATTCACACTTCCATTTGAATACTGTGAATGGAATGTTATATCATTCGAATTAAAAAATGCTCCTTCTAAATTTCAGAAAATTATGAATAAAATATTTAATGCTTATTTAACATTTATCCTTGTGTACATCGATGATGTATTAGTTTTTTGTAATACTATCAAGCAACACTTTAAGCATTTAAATATCTTTCTAGATGTTATGATGAGAGTTAGGTTAGTAGTATCAGCTAAAAAGATGAAGTTATGCCAAACCAAAATAAGATTTCTTGGTCACTTCATAGAAAATGAAACTATTATCCTTATTGATTGAGTAATTAAGTATGCCTCAAAATTTCTTGATGAAATAAGAGACAAACAATAGTTACAACAATTTTTAGGAAGCCAAAATTATATTTCAAAATTTTATCAAAATTTAGCTTATGATGCTAAAACTTTATTTGAAGAACTTCAAAAGAATCATCTGATATGGAAGAGTAAACATATAACTACTATTAAAAGGATAAAGGCTTGAGCAAAGAAACTACCATGTTTAACTATTCCTTATCCTAATGCTTCAAAAATTTTTAAGACAGATGTATCAGATAAAGGATATGGGGGAATTTTGAAGTATTATAACCCTGAGTTAAGGTAATACTTCTTCAATGGTTTTAATAACATAATTTACTTTTCAAACGAAATTTCTCTATTTATAAACATGGGAAGAGGAGGGAAAAGGTAGAGTCTAGTTCTTTAAATAGTTATTATCTAGGTTTTCATTAATAATTATTTATTTATCTATTTCTACTAATACTTCTATTATTACTCTAGAAGAGCTAATTAGGTCTTAACCTATTTGAAGTCATTCCTAAAAACATCTTTGATTCACTTTAGGGGTATGGAAAGGAGTTAGAATTAATTACTTTACTATCTATCCATCACTTAAACTTGATTATACTGTTCTTAATAAGGAGTCATGAAGATACACATCTTAGTTTCCTTATTTTGGACCCATATATCTAATGGAAGATGTAGACAATGAAAGGAGGTCTCAAGGATTGTTGATGATATTCCTCTATTACAAAGGTGGAAGAGTCTAAACCATTTGTATAATTGGGATCAAGCCCATGGATTTTACTCTTAATACCTCATTAAAGCATTGAATCATGGTTGATAGATGAACATGTCCTTACAACTTCGGCATTATGAATCCATTTCATTCCATTAAAAAAGAAGTCATTGATCTTGATTAACTTTCCTTACCAACATTAAAAGCTGCAATTCCTAAAAGGTGAGTTTAACACTTCATTTCTTTTTGCCAAAACTTCTCTTTCCATTGCATAGAGTCATTCACACAAAATGATCATGAAATTAACTTTTATGTCTCCACTAGACATTACATTCTTTGAGGCAAGCTTTTGATCATTCCCTCTCTCCTCTAAAGGATTTGTTCTTGAATCATCACTTACATCAAAAGGAGAAAGATCAAAAACATTAAAAGTAACATTAAACCCACTTGGAAGATCCAATTTGTAGGCATTATCATTAATCCTTGCAACCACTTGGAACAACCTATCTTTCGTAAGAGATTACTTTAAATGTCATTAAGCTAGAAGCCACCTATAACCAATCTCCCACTTTAAAGACCATTTTCTTGCACCTTTTGTTTGCTTGAGTAGCATATTCCTCTATTCTTTCCTTAAGGAGTTGCCCTCACCTTTTCATGAGACTCATAAGCAATACAAGGAATTCAAAACCCCAAGAAAGCTAAATTAGGTTCAATAAGAGTTAAAAACAAAAAAAAAAAAAAAACTTGACCCAGTGTTTATTAAGAAAACATGAACCAAAGGTATAAATCATAATTAGAATGTCATAAAAGTAATCTTCATAAGTTTTATAGTTCTCAAAAGAACCATAGAGAAAACTCTCTTAAATTTCTTGTTAACCCAATGAAAGAGGGTTACACACCTATTGATGAGATCCGTGGAGGAGCCAATGCATGATGGCCTTTTAAGGATCCATTAAGCATTCACGAAGGGCAAATGACACATATAAGGGTTAAAAAGATAAAAGAAGTACTAAATGGGTTGATTAAGGATATTTGGGCCAACCAAGTAACAAATAGCATGAATTCAAACTTGAAAGAGGACCAAGGCTACATTAATATGATAAAAGTGCTTAATAGGACAGGGTTAGTAATAAAATATACTTCTAAATAGAAGTTTGTTGTAAAGTGAGATTTATTATAAAATAGAAGTTTACCATAAAATAAAAGTGCTCCTATATTTTAGGAATATATCATTGTCTCTACTTTTAGGATTAGAGTTGTTACTTCAATTTATAAATAGGCTTGATTTTATTGTTAAAAGATATAGATTATTGGTGAAAAAAAGTGAGAATTTTCTCTTTCGAATCTTCATTGAACTCTGTGAACTTATCAAGATTATTGTCTTGTATCATTCTAACTCAACTTATCACTCCCAAATCCCTTCTTCCTAAAGTGTGGCATCTATATCCCTCTTTATACCTTCGGTTTGTGTTCCTTTAAACCTTGGGTATAGGTTTATACCTTTGGTTCATGTTCCTTTGAACATTGGGTCAAGATTTGACCTTTGTTGGACCTAATTTAACTTTCTTAGGGTTTTGAATTCCTTGGCTTTCTTGTGGTCTCATTGTGCTCTTTGGGGTTTATATTAGTTGATATCAAAATTTAGGGTTTAAATCTAGTTTGCTTAACTAAATTTGAGTTTTTCTCTTGCTCTTCTTCTAGGCCACCTTTGTAACCTTTGGTTTTTTGAATCCACCAAACCCTAGTTTATCTTTTTTTGTCTTTAAATTCATGCAAAAAAAAAAAAGAAGAAACAGACAAAGAAAGAAATAGAAAAGAAATTGTAACAATAAAATAAAATAACAATCCACTTTGAGGCAATAGCTCAATGGTTTAGTCAAACTAGCCATAATAACAATTTATTCCTCTAGTTTGACTCTACTTCCATGATCTAGTTTCCTGTCTATCACCTAGATACTTGTTTCCTTTAAGTTTACTTCCTTCAATTTATTTTCTATGATGTCCCTTTGTTGTTTTCTAATTTCTTATTTTCCATTAGGTCAATTATATCCTATTTATTTTATTTTGTGAGTTGGTTTGCCTAAGATTAATCTTCTTGATTTAGCTTGTTTAGTTCCTTAAAAAGCTAAAAAGGGAAGTTAAAAGTGGTAAAAGGCAAGAGTGTGAGCTCATTATAAGAAAAGTCATTAAAAAAAAAAAGTAAACATAAGGGTTGAGTAAAAATAATTGAGAGAAGCATGTGAGGGAGTGCATGTGAGGTTATTTTTAATGTTTTTTATGCAAGTTAAGAACATGACTTTGAAAGATAAGGGAGTGAGTAAGTAATGTAGGAAGGTTGATTTGTTCATACTTCAAGCTATAGAACAATAGTTTGAGTGCATAAATGTTGTGTTTGGTGAGATGAGAGATCAAATGGAGAGGCAAGATGCTATTATGGTTGATCTACAAAAAGGACAGACATGAGAATCTCCTAATGCATGAAGGCAAGAGAGGCATAATCATCATGATGACTACAATGATGATGGATATAATGATGCTGATTTTAATGATCTAGCAAATACAAAAGTAATTGCATGATCATTTTGTTTGAATGAGTCTTTCCAATGAAAGGAGATGCCTTGTTAGCAAGAAATGAAACAACATTGTGAACCTTAACAAATTGAACCATAGAATCCCTATAAGATATACTAATTAAGATCAATAACTACTTTGTTTGGTGGAATTCAATGGATATAAAGTCCAAAGCTGTAAGGATGAGCTTGTCACAAAAAAATATATTGTTTAGTGCAGTCATAAAAGTTAATTTCATGGTTAGTTTTTTGTAATAAGTTGTTGCAATAAAAGTAAAAATCTTGTTAGAAAGAAATGAAGTGATGGGCTCATCCTTCAAGAATTGAACCATTTAATCCTTATAACAAAAATGAATCAATATCAATGACTCCTTGTATGATGGAATCCAACAAATTCAAAGTGTCAAAGGTGCAAAGACATGCTTATTACAAACAATATAAAGCTCAGTGTAGTTAGAAAAGTTAATTTCATTATCATCTTACTTGAATAAGTTCTTGCAAAGGAAGGAGAATCCTTGTTGGGAAGAAATAAAGTGAAGGTGTAAGTATTAAAGAATTGAATCATTCAATCCTTATAAATAAAGCAAATCAAGATCAACAATTATGTTTTTTTGATGGAATTCAATAGATTTAGAGTATTAAAGGTGAAGGACGTGGTTGGGGCAAAGAGTGTAATGTCTGGTGTTGACACAAAAGTCAATTTCATGATCATTTTGTGTGAATGATTTCTTGCAATGAAAGGTGAAGTCTTATTAGCAAGAAATGAAGTTACAAGCTCATTCTTTAGGAATTGAACCATTCGAACTCAGTAAGACAAGAAAATCAAGAAAAATTACCTCTTGTTTGATAAAATTTAATAGATTCAAAGGGCTAAAGTTGCAAGAACTTGCTTGTTACAAGGGTCATTGCATGGTCATTTTATATGTATGTGTCACGAGGCCATTACTTTCTCCCCAAAAGGCAATCTGTTAGGTGCCCACGCTTATATAACCCAAGATCCCCCTCTTCCTATCCAATGTGGGAGTCAGGTTGTACCTACCTCGTCGAGAATCAGGGCCTCCCCATGCCTACTCTTTCCACATGAAGCACATGGCGGGAGACATTAGAGTTGGGATCGGGTCAGCTCTAATACCATCTGTCACGGGGCCATTACTTTCTCCCCAAAAGGCAGCCTGTTGGGGTTTGCAGTGCCTACGGTTATATGACCCAAGATCCCCCTCTTTTTATCCGATGTGGCAGTCGGGTCATACCTGCCCATCCATGACACATGACTCCTTGCAACGTCCATGACATATGACTCCTTGCAACGAAAGGAAAATCCTTATTAGCAATGAATGAAGGTCTTATCCTTATTAGTAATGAATGAAGATGATATTGATAATAGTTATAAAGGTCAATATAACTATTATTAAGTTTCATGTAAAAGTAATGGATTATTAGTTCTTACAAAAAAGATAGTTTGATATTAGATTTATTGATAAGATTACAGATTCAAAAAAAAAAAACAAAAGAAGAAAAAAAGCAAGGAATAGTTAGAAAGATATCTGCATCTATCTTAAGACAATAATGGGGTCAAAGAACTAAAAGAATATTACAGTTTAAAAACTATAGCAATAGACCCTTCAATAAGTGATCTTAAAACTAAGATCAATTAGTTAGAAACTGAAATAAGATGATTAAAAGAAAGGGTGTTAGTTTTGGAATCAACGTTTGATAAGGTCAAAGACCTTCTAAACATTCCAAATACTTCTTTAAAAGAAAAGTTAAGTACTCTTTAAGATGTCAATCTTATTGATAAGGTTACTACCTATAAATGACATATTCAGATTACTTCAATAATCAATGAAGAGTATATATTCTATGTCATCACCTTAATTCATTTAAGTGTCAATATGAATTATATCAATGAAGGAATAATTCCTTTAAAATACTTTTCAAAAATAATTGAAGTATTAAATGTTGGTAATAAAAGTAAGTCTGTCATTAAATACAAGCTATCACAAGCAACTATATGTAATAAAGGAATTTGTATAGAAATTCCTTTCATATTATATGTTATACCTTATTAAGAAAATTAGCAACCAAGGGATTTTTTTAGAGATAAATGGAAAATTTATTAGTTTGAAGTTTATATTTACCCATCAACATAGAAAGATAGACTTACTTTAAAAAACAACTCAAAGAAAAGAGAGATTTATTCAATCTCTTTAAATTGAAGTAGAAAATAAATATCTACAAGAAAAGATTAATACTCCTATTATCTAAGGCAAAATAAAGGAAATACAAGAAAAATTAGAAACATTAGTTTGTGCAAAAATTCTTATAGCCTTTTGGGAATATGAAAAAGCATATAGTAAAATTACTATATGAAATAACTTTTGATGAAAGTTAAATACATACAAAGGCTTAACCCATACCTATGGGACCAAGGCATTTAAAGATTTATAAGAATGAAATAAATGATCTCTTAAATAAAGGGCTTATTAGAAAAAACAACAATCCTTGGAGCTACCTAGTATTTTATGTGAAAAATGCTAGAAAATTGGAACAAGGACTTCCAATATTGGTCATTAGTTATAAGCTTTTAAATAAGTCATTATGATGGATTTGGTATCCTACACCTAAAAAAAAAAAATTTGCTTAATGGGTTTTATAAAGCCCAAGTGGTTTCAAATTTTAATATGAAGTTTAGTGATTGACAAATCTAGATTCATAAAAAGGATAAGTATAAAACTACATTTATAGTTCCATTTAGTTATTACGAGTGCAATGTGATGACTTTTGGGTTAAAAAATGCACCCTCTAAATTTTAAAAAATTATAAATGAAATATTTAATACTTATTCAACATTTACTGTTGTTTATATTAATGATATATTAGTATTTTCTAATATCGTTGAATAGCATTTTAAACATTTAAACCTATTCTTGAAGGTTATTTAAAAAGCTGGCTTAACTCTATTGATTAAAAAGCTGAAGTTATTTCAAACCAAGGTTAGATTCCTTGGTCACTTTATTAAAAATGGTACTATTATTCCTATTGATTGAGTAATTAAGTTTACCTCTAAATTTCCCAATGAAATTAGAGAAAAACAATAATTGCAAAGAATTTTGGGATCTTTGAACTATGTTTCAAAATTCTATAAAGAATTAGCTTGTGATGCTAAAGTTTTGTTTGAAAGATTACAGAAACATCT
This sequence comes from Bruguiera gymnorhiza, assembly GCA_020883675.1. Classification (NCBI taxonomy): domain Eukaryota; kingdom Viridiplantae; phylum Streptophyta; class Magnoliopsida; order Malpighiales; family Rhizophoraceae; genus Bruguiera; species Bruguiera gymnorhiza. The sequence continues at coordinate 396,000 of JAIRCJ010000160.1, read as the reverse complement.
GCCAAAATAGTTAAATGAACATATGAAGACAGTTAAGAAAATAAAAATAAAAACAAACAAACTGTCATGTCTTAGTCTTCCTTATCCTGATGTTTTTAAAATAATGAAAACTGATGCATTAAATAAAGGATAAGTAGGAATCCTTAAGCAAAGGAGTAACTTAAAAGAACAATTAGTTCGATTCACTTTAGGAGTCTAAAGAGGAGTGAAAGTTAATTATTTTACTATAAAGAAAGAAATTTTAGCAATTGTGCTATGTATTCAAAAGTTTCAAAGTATTTGTTAAATCAAAAATCTCTTATAAGAATAGATTGTAAGGTAGTAAAAGATGTCCTTACTAAAAATGTTAACATCACTTCAAACAAATTTTTACTAGATAGCAAGGAATAATTTCTATTTTTGATTTTGATATCAAGTTTATTAAAGGAAATTCTAATTCTTCACCTGATTTCCTAACTCGTAAGTTTCTGCAAGGAATAACAACATGAGTAAAAGGCCTCTTATATGGCCTCAATCTTTAATAAAGTTGGTTAATTCACTAGCCAAAGATGCAAAATGAAAAGAAGTTGATAAACTTTTCAATGATGTTTATGAGTGAGTTATGGATAAATCCATCATGTATCATTTGATCCTTAACCACATAGATTTTTTGTGTGGTATAGGAAATAATTATACTCAATTGAGACCTAATGAGGTTGCTGAATTTTATCTTAAAGATGATATGCATCCTTATGCTAGTAGGAAGGATTGCCTATATTATTAGCAAATATTACATGAAACAAGCTCAATGGCTATTAAACCAATATAATGAGGATCTAGATATGGTTATAATTTTAGAGAATAGGCTTACACCAAATTCAAGATGAAGAAAATTCTTTATCCATAAAATTGGTAAGTTAATCTCTTTGGTTATCAAGATTTAAAAGAATAGTGGAAGGTTAAAACTTATAATTACTATGATTATATTGAAGTATGGGAAAAAGCCTTATTATACGAAAATCGGCAGAGGATATTCAATTGGTTTATTCAAATACACTTTCTAAATGATCTAAAGAAAATTTTGAACTGATTTAAAACTTGGTTTTTTAAGTAGTGATTTCATTATATAACCCTACCTCATAAAGTGAGAATTGTTTATGAAAAACTTTGTGAAACAAAGGATAAGGTGATGTGGAAAACCCCAAAAAACGTGACCTAGGGACCCAATGCACACAAAGAATCAAAGAATAGCTAAGAAAGCTAAATCAAAATTTAATAACACAAACCTTAGACCTAACATTCAAAGGAACACGAACCTAGGGTATTTAAGAAGAATATGGACACCACACTTTAGAAAAGAAAGGAATTGAGAGTGATAAGTCAATATGAATCCCATAAGAATAAGTACCTCTTGATAAGTTCTTTAGTTCTCAAAAGAACCGAGGGAGAAAAACACTTGCTTTCTATTTCACTCAAAATTGTTTGATCTTCTAGAGCTTACAAGGGGTGCCTATTTATAGGCTAAGATAGTAATCTTAAAGAGGCAAAAATTCCTACATAAGACACATACTTATTAGGAGGAATTCCTATCTAGGGACAAATTTTTACATAGACAATAAACTCTTATTCAGGAATGAATGCTATTACATAACCTTGACCCATTAGGTACTCTAATCATATTAATAAGGTTTGGACTCTCTTTCAAGCTTGAATTTGCACCATTTGAAGCTTGGTTGGCTTGAATGTCCTTAATTAGCTTATTTAGTGCTTCTTTCATCTTTTTGGGTCTAGCTTGTGTTATTGGGCCTTCAGGAATGTGCAATGGACCTCTTGCATCCTTTGAAGCCTTCCACCCATCACCTCTAAGGTTCTCATCATTCCTCCTTTCCTCAAAAAGATTCGTCCTCAAATCATCACCTTGTTTATACTTAATGATGTAGGGAAAGGTCTGAATGAATTTGATCCACTTGGCATGTCTTTTGTTCAACTTTTCTTATATAAGTAGGAGAGGCACTGCACAAGGACTCATGCTTTCCCTCACATAATCTATCAAAATAAGTTCCTCCACCTGGCTTTAAAACTCCTTTGTCTCTTCAGGATTACTCCTTCTTTCCTCAAAAAGATTCGTCCTTAAATCATCACCTTGTTTATACTTAATGATGTAAGGAAAGGTCTGAATGAATTTGATCCACTTGACATGTCTTTTGTTCAACTTTTCTTATATAAGTAGGATAGGCACTGCACAAGGACTCATGCTTTCCCTCACATAATCTATCAAAATAAGTTCCTCCACTTGGCTTTAAAACTCCTTTGTCTCCTCAGGATTACTCCTAATTGCTGGCTGGTTTGGCATGGATGCACCAAAAATGAAATCAATTTAATGCTCAATTCCTCTTTTAAGTGGCCATCCACTTGGGATATCATTAGGGAATACATCTTCAAATTCCTGCAATAAAGCAACAACAACACTAGACAAAGACAGTTCAAACTTATTAGTGTTAAAATAAGCCTTTTTGTACAAAAGTATGATCATAGGTTGTTTGACATTAAATGTTGTTCTGACATCAAATTCTTTTGCATAAAAACTTTCTGTTTTCTTCTCTCTCTCTTATGTCCTCACATTTTCTCCTCTCTTTCCTCTTTTTACTCTTTTTTCTGTTCACTCTCTTTTTTAATCCTTGATTGATCCTCATAAGCTTGTTGGGGTGATAATTGTACAAGAGTGACGAGTTTTTCATTCATTACAAAAGAATATCGATTTTGGAAGTCATCATACATGACTCGCCTATGAAACTACCATGGCCTTCCTAATAGAATATGGCCTACATGCATAAGTACAACATCATATAAAACTTCATCACGTACCTTCTGATAGGAAATAACATGAGCACTTCCTTATTTACCTTGACTTCACTACTTTCATTCAACCATTGAAACTTATTTACCTTGACAACTATGTTTCTCAACCATAGTTGTGCTAGTAACATTAGTGCAACTCCCACCATCAATAATCATACTACATACCCTATCTTTGATGAGACACCTAATCTAAAAGATGTTATCTTGTTACACCTCATTTTCTTCCTTTACTTGCATATTCAATGCTCACCTTATGACAAGAGCTACTCCATTAACCAAATACTCCTCTCCATCACTTTCACCCTCTCATGATGGCACAAAATCATCATTTGATTCACTTGCAGTTTCAACATCACTGTTACCTCTTAAGATCATTGCATGCCTATTTGGACATGGAAAAGCAATGTGACCCCTACCCAAACACTTAAAACATTTAACATCTCTATTTCTACTTGGTTGGAAGTCAGAATTACCTGCCTCCTTGCTAAAACCCACATTCTTAGGCTTGGATAGTTTGGCTTTGGACTTGTAATTGGCCTTCTCATCCCTTTTTCTCCAATTTGGCTTCCAAGATGAGGTAGAACTTGAGTTTTGCTCAAATCATATGGAACCCTTTTGTTTAATTTGCCTTTCAACTTTCATTTCCATGTGCATCATGTCTTTTAATTCCACATAATGTTTCAATTCAACCACATTGGCTATGTCCCTATTTAGCGCTTACAGAAATTGAGCCATGGTTGCCTCTCTATCTTCTTCTACATTTGCCCTAATCATGGCAATCTCCATCTCCTTGTGGTAGTCCTCTATACTTTTAGTGCCCTGAGTGAGCCCTTACAGCCTTTGGTATAACTCCTTGTAATAGTGATTAGGAACAAACCTCCTCCTCATGATAGCCTTCATCTCCTCTCATATATCAATAAGCCACTCATGATTCCTTCTCCTAGTTAAAACAAGTTGATCCCACCAAATAATTGCATAATTAGTAAATTCAACAGCAACAAGCATTATCTTTTTCTCCTTGAAATAATTACGGCAGTCAAAAACCAATTCAAACTTCTTCTCCCATTCTAGGTACGTGTCAGGATCATTGTTACCTTGGATTTGAGGAATTATCATTTTAATATTGCCCGAACATGGTCATAGGTGCCTTGCCTCCCAAATTCTCTTTGATCCCTTCAATTGTTAGCAGTTCTAACCATAGTAGTTCGATCATCAAATTCATCATCTTTTACATCATCTTAAAGGTCATAGGCATGTCTCAATTGCCTTCTTGCTCTAGAAGCCTCAAATTCCTTGTGCCTCCACTGCAACTATACTATTGTATTAACTTGCTTGTCCATCCACTCCCTCATATCATCAAATTTGGTATTTATGCACTCAAATTATTATTGCATAGTTTTGATCATAAAGGACACATCACTAACTCCCTCATGAGCTACACCTTTGTCTTTAGACATCATAGTATTACTTCTATACAAAATAATTAGGATACGACACAAAACACTCCCTCACATGTTTCACTCAAAAGAAAGTGTCACACTCTCTCGTGTTTACACTCTTCATGACTTTTTCTTTATATGAACTTTCACTCTTGCCTTTTTCCACTCGGATTTCCCCCTTCAACTTTATAAAGAACTAAGCAAACTAAATCAAGAGGATTGATTTTGAACTGAATAAGATAAATGACATAGAATTGAACAAATTGGAGAACAAGGAATAAAAAAAACAAAAAAAGGATAGCAACACAAACAAATTTAATAAACTAAACTCACAAAAACCAAAAGAAGGGGTTAAACCTATAGGACAAACTTGGATGGCATAATAAGAAAATAGATGATAGAATTAGAGTAGAGCAAGGAAACTATATTATTGTTGTAGCTAATATGACCAAGTTGTTAACTTTTATCAATAACTTGAATTTGATGCCTTTTTTCTTTTGTTCCTTTTCTTTTCTTTTTCTCCTTTTTTTTCATTGCTTTTTTTATTATTTCTTTTATTCTACTCAACATAAAACAATAGTAGAATACTTAGACATAGCAATTAGGATTAAAATAAGCACATTTTTTATAGTTATGATCTCAAAAAAGCAAGCAAAAGAGAAGGATTTCAAACAAACAAATTAGTGCATTTAAATGGTAATGCATGTAATAGACAAACTAAACAGAAATAAATAAATCACAAGGTAGAAATTTGAAGAATGAGTTGATTCAACCTGATTTAGAGCCAGGCTCTGATACTAATTGATGCGGAAAACCCTTAAAAGGCATGGCTCAGGGACCCAACGCACACAAAGAATCAAATAATAACTAGGAAAGCTAAATCATACTATAATAACACAAACTCTAGACCCAATATTCAAAAGAATACGAACCAAGAGTATTTAAGAAGGATATGGATGCCACACTCTAGAAAAGAAAGGAATTGGGAGTGATAAGTCAATTTGAAACACAATAAGAAGTACCTCTTGATAAGTTCTTTAGTTCTTAAAATAACTAAAGGAGAAAAACCCTTACTTTCTATTTCACTCAAAATTGTTTGATCCTCCAAAGCTTACAAGAGGTGCCTATTTATAGGCTAAGATAGCAATTTTAAAGAGACAAAAATTCTTACTTAGGACAAATCCTTATTTAGGAGGAATTCCTATCTAAGGATACTCTTATTTAGGAATGAATGCTATTACTTAGCCTTGACCCATTAGGTGCTCCAATCATATTAATAAGGCTTGGACTCTCTTTCAAGCTTGAATTTGCACCATTTGAAGCTTAGTTCTTAATTTGCCCATTTAGTTCTTCTTTCATCTTTTTAGCTCTAGCTCTTGTTATTAGGCCTTCTAGAATATGCAATGGACCTCTTGCATCCTTTGAAGCCTTCCACCCATCACCTCTAAGGTTCTCATGATGAGGTTAAAGACTCATTATTAATATCTATAGTTTGGTACCATATCCCTTAGATTATCAAATGAGATTATACTATTATGTTTAAACAGGTTAATGTTCTAGATGTAGATATCAAACATATTCCATGGTTGGCAAGATAGATTAATATTTCCCAGTGGGACAAGTTTGATTTCTTTGATGATAGAGTCTACATGGACAATGAAATCATTTGTATCAATAGGCCTAAAGTTTCACTACCAAAGTCCACACCATCTAGTCCAAAGGAGATATTAAAAATTTCAATGGAGTAAGTTTCAAAAGAGAGGTTATTGGAAATGATGGCTGCCTTGCTCTAACCAAAATTAGACATGCAAGCAAACCCAAGAAAGGTAGTCAAACACCTTAATGATGATATTATGCAAGACCCCCAAAACTTGTATGAGTTGTAAAGAGCAAATGGACAAAATACTTTGGATCGAAAAGTAGTCATAGGAACAAATAGAAGGCTCTTATTAAAGCTACTTTAGTAAAAGTAAGGAATCAAGGACAACTTTACCTTATAAAAGAGATTCCTTCAATGATGGTTATTACCTTTTCATTTGTATAAATGAATCTCTCAACTACTTACATAGGTAAAGTCCAATTCCCCTTTTCTCTAGAATCAAGTATGCTCCTCCTTCTCTTCTTTCTCCTTTCTCTTTCTGTTCACTCCCTTTGTATAATAAAACCTTGTAACGATTTTATGTGCAATGAAAGCTTTGTTTTTGTAAGTCAATTTCTTTATTTAAGTTTCTATGTTTTTATACGTATTGCTATTATTAAAAATTATGTTTAAGTTAGATATATGTTTGTGTGATGTTATGTTCAAGATAAGAAAGAAAATCTAATGTAGATCAATAACTCCTTTGTTTAATGAAATTCAATGGATTTGGAGGACTGAAGTCATAAGGGCACACTTATTACAAAGAAGATATTGTTTGGTGTAGACACTGATGTTAATTTCAAGATCATTTTGTGGGAATGACTTTGTGTAATGAAAGGAAAAGCCTTATTACTAAGAAATGAAGTTACATAGTCACCCTTCAAGAATTGAACCAATCAAACTCAATATCAAAAGTTAATCAAGGTCAATGACCTTTTTGTTTGATAGAATTCAATGGACTTAGAGGACAAAAAGTATAAGAACATACCTGTTGCAAAGAACTTATTACTTGGTGTTCTTATCTAAGCAATTTATTGGTTTACTGGTGAACTACCAAGTTATTCTTGTCACATCATTTAAGAATTAATTTGTGCCATTACTTGAAATGGACCATCTCCTTTAGGATGTAGCTTTAAGCACCTATAAGCCAGGAATTTTCCTTATGTGTATACACCCAAACCCAATCACCAGGTTTAGACACCACCTTCTTTTGCCCTTTGTTTGCATGAATGCATGTTGCTTGGTTCATTTTGCAATTATTGCTGCACCTTCTCTTGCAACTTCTTCACAGTTTAAAGCTTGCATTCACCATCTAAACTAGCATGCTCATCAATGGGTAAAAGCATCAAATCCAAAGGAGTCAAAAGATTAAAACCATACATAGTTTTTAAATTCAAAGGAGTCAACTTCTTCCCACATTTTCAAATTCATTTGAATAATACCATGCAACAAAGTAGAAAGAGTTTGATTAACTACTTCTATTTGTCCATCTATTTGTGGACAATAAGTAGTTGAGAACACTAATATAACACCTAACTTACCCCATAAAGTCTTCCAAAAGTAACTTAAGAACTTTGTATTCAAATCTAAAACAATGCTTTGACATATGCCATGCAAGTGTACCACCTCTCTAAATTACAATTTAGCCACATTTTGTTTAACAACCTCACTCAATGGTGCAATAATAGTGTTAAAGTCTCTAACAAAGCATCTGTAAAAACTAGCTAGATCATGAAAACTATGCACATCAATAATTGACTTAGACATAAGCTAATCACTTAATGAGAACCGTAGAGATAATGGATGGAAGGCTTCAATGGATGCAAGAGGTTTATTGCAAAATCTAGAAGGCCCAATAACAAGAGTTAGAGCTTTAATGGATGCAAGAGGTCCATTGCATATTCCAAAAGGCCCAATAACACGAGGTAGAGGTCCAATCGATGTAAGAGGTCCATTGCACATTCCAAGAGGCCCAATAACACGGGCTAGAGCCAGAAAGATGAAAGAAAAACTAAATGGGCTGATTAAGGACATTCAGGCCAACTAAGCTTCAAATGGTTTGAATTCAAGCTTGGAAGAGAGTCTAGGCCTTATTAATATCATTAAAGTGTTGAAAGAGTTAAGACTAAGTAATAGTAGTCACTCCAAATTAGGAGTTTATTTTCTATGTAAAAAGTTGTCTCTAGATAGGAATTACTGCTAAATGAGGAATTGTCCTAAGTAGGAATTTGTGCCTCTTTAGGATTGCTATCTTAGTCTATAAATAGGCACCCTTTATAAGATCAAACAATTCATCAGACAACTCTAAGTGAAATAGAAAGCAAGGGCTTTCTCCCTTGATTCTTTTGTGAACTAAAGAACTTATCAAGAGGTACTTCTTCTTGTGGCCTTCAAATTGACTTATCACTACCAATTCCTTTCTTTTCTAAAGTGTGGCGTCCATATCCTTCTTAAACACCTTAGGTTCATGCTCCTTCAAATGTTGGGTCTAAGGTTTGTGTTATTAAACTCTAATTTAGCTTTCTTGGTTGTCCCTTAATTCCATGTGTGCATTGGGTCCCTAAGCCATGTCTTTTTGGGGTTTTCCTCATCAGTTGGTATCAGAGCTTGGCTCTAAATAAGAAGTAATACTATGGCTTCTAAAGGTGTAGCTCAAGAGGGAGCTAGTGATGTGTCCTTCATGATCAAAGCTATGCAACAACAATTTAAGCACATGAATGCCAATTTTGATGATATGAGAGAGAGGATGGAGGAGCAAGCTAATACGATAGTAGAGTTGCAAAGGAGGCATGAAGAATATGAGGCTCTTAATGCAAGAAGGCAATTAAGACATCACTCTTGTACCATTATCACCTCAACAAACTTATGAGGATCAATTAAGGATTAAAAATGAGAGTGAACAAAAAAGAGAGATTGAAAAAAGAGAAAAGAGAGGAGAAAATGTGAGAACAGAAGAGAAAGAGAAGAAAACAGAAAGTTTCTATGCAAAAGAGAGTGATGTCAAAAGAGCAATTTTTGCCAAACAACCTATGATCATACTTTTGTACAAAAAGAATTATTTTAACACTAACAAGTTTAAGCCATGTTTGTCCAGTGTTGTTACTACTCTGTTGCAAGAGTTTGAAGATGTATTCTTTAACGATGTCCCGAGTGGATTGCCACCCAAGAGAGGAATTGAGCATCAAATTGATTTCATCCCTGGTGCATCCATCCCAAACCGGCCAACATATAAGAGTAATCCTGAGGAGACAAAAAAGCTTAAAAGGTAGGTTGAAGAACTTATTTTGAAAGGATATGTGAGGGAAAGCTTGAGTCATTATGCAGTTCCTATCCTACTTGTGCAAGGAAAGTTAAACAAAAGACAAGCCAAGTGGATACAATTCATTCAGACCTTTCCCTACATCATCAAGTATAAACAAGATGATGATTCAAGGATGAATCCTTTTGAGGAAAAGGGGAATGATGAGAACCATAGAGATGATGGGTGGAAGGCTTCAATGGATGCAAGAGGTTCATTGCAAAATCTAAAAGGCCCAATAACACGAGCTAGAACTTTAATGGATGCAAGAAGTCCATTGCACATTCTAGAAGGCCCAAGAACATGAGCTAGAGCTTCAATCAATGCAAGAGGTCCATTGCACATTCCAAGAGGCCTAAGAACATAGGCTAGAGCAAGAAAGATGAAAGAAAAACTAAATGGGCTGATTAAGGAAATTCAGGCCAACCAAGCTTTAAATGGTGTGAATTCAAGCTTGGAAGAGAGTCTAAGCCTTATTAATATCATTGGAGTGCTTAAAGAGTTAGGACTAAGTAATAGTAGTCACTCCAAATTAGAAGTTTATTTTTTGTGTAAGAATTTGTCCCTAGATAGGAATTCCTCCCAAATAAGGAATTGTTTTAAGTAGGAATTTGTGCTTCTTTAAGATTGCTATCTTAGCCTATAAATAGGCACCCTTTGTAAGATCAAACAATTCATCAGACAACTTTGAGTGAAATAGAAAGCAAGGGTTTTCTCCCTCGGTTCTTTTGTGAACTGAAGAACTTATCAAGAGATACTTCTTCTTGTGGCATTCAAATTAACTTATCACTCTCAATTCCTTTCTTTTTTGGAGTGTGACATCCATATCCTTCTTAAACACCCTAGGTTTGTGCTCCTTTGAATGTTTGGTCTAGGGTTTGTGTTATTAAACTTTGATTTAGCTTTCCTGGTTGTCCCTTGATTCCATGTTTGCGTTGGGTCCCTAAGCCACGTCTTTTTAGGGTTTTCCACATCATCACTTGTGTGCCCTCACCTTTTCCTCATCAACCTCAATAATCCTAGTACTCATAACATATCCAAGAAATATGATCTAATCAGTGTACACAAAATATGATTCATCAATCTCATAAAAGTGCTCGGTGCATTGGTGAGACTAGATAGATAACAAACCATTCATACAAACTATTCTTAGTTTTAAAGGTTGTTTTCCACTCATTTCCCTCTCTCATCTTAATTTGGTGATATCCACTTTTCAAATCAATTTTAGAAATGACATATGAACCATGTAATTCATCTAACATATCATCTAATCTAGGTATAGGATGATGATACTTTATAGTGATTTTGTTAAATGCCCTACAGTCAATAGACATCCTCCAAGTCTTATCCTTTTTTAGCACAAGTAATACTGGAACTACACATGGACTCATGCTCTTCCTTAGATATCCCTTTGCCATAAGCTCCTCAACTTATCTTTGATGCTCCTTTGTCTTCGTAAGATTACTTCTATAGGCTAGTTGGCTTGAAAATGTTACACCAGGGATGAATTCAATTTAATGTTCTATTCCCCTAAAAGATTGCAAACCACTTAGTTCTTTGGGAAAAAAATAGCAAACTTTTGCAAAAGAGAAACAACATTAGATAAAGAGGGGTTCAACTTGGTAGTACTAAAATGAATCTCTTCGTTCAAAAGTAAAATCATAGAAAGCTCTCTTTAACATCACTCTTAAATGCATGCAGACTCTCAATTTTTCTCTTTTGCCCTCTTCCTTCTTTTCTCTTAGTTTCATCTCCTTTCTCTCATTTCTTCCCTTATGCATCAGCTCCTTTGCAAATCTCATCACCCAAGCAAAGAGGTTAAAGCGCACATTGATCACATTGCTCACCTACTTGGAGAATTAGGCATGAATGGGCCTATTTGGATTAAAGTGATTGTAAAAGTTTATTTTCAACTTATTTCTTCTAATTTTAATTATTTTATGTTTGTTTGGTCTCTTAATCAATAAGGAGGTAAAAATTAGCCCATATATGTTTATTTCCTTTGTTGTGAGTTTTATTTTATAGCCTATTTTGTAGCTAATTTAGTAACAGCACTAATTTTCCTATTTTATAGTCGTCTTAACTACTTTTTAGCATGGTTAACTAATAAAATTCACTCCTAAGTAAGAGTTTGTTATAAAGTAGGAGTTTGTCATGAAATAGGAATTTACCATAAAATAAGAGTGTTATGCATATATCATTGTCTTGACTTTTAGGGTTTTTAGGGTTGTTATTTTAGTCTATCTCTCTAAACATATAACCCTCATACCTATAGAATTTTCCAAAAGTCATTTTCTCATAAGTTTCATAAACATTGTAAAAATAAGGATCAATAACATATAAGTCTTTACTATACTCAAATCCTAATAATTTTGCATTCAAAGTAGAAATAAGGGGATACCTTCTAAATAATGCATGAACTATCGCATTCTCCTTACCTTATTTATATTTAATGATGTAAGAAAAGGTCTTAATGAATTTGACCCACTAGGCATTCTTTTTGTTCAACTTTCCTTGTCCCTTCAAGTATTTTAAGGATTCGTGATCAATATGAATGACAAACTCCTTAGGCTAAAGTTAATGCTGCTATATCTTCGAAGCTCGTATCAATGAATACATCTCCTTAGCTTAAGTGGGATAATTAAGGGTTGTTACGCATAGCTTTTCACTAAAGTAGGTAATTGGTCACCTTTCTTGCATCAAAATAATTCCAATGCCAATACCTAAAGCATCACTCTCAATCTTAAAAAGTTTTAGCAAAGGCAAGTAAGGCAAATAAGGGTGGAAAACTTAATTTTTATTAATCAAACAAAAAATCTTGTCTTGATCACTACCCCATTTAAAGTCCATGTTTTTTTTTAACAACCTCAGTTAGGGGCACAATAATGGTGCTAAAATTTCTATCTAAGTGTCTATAGAAAGTTGTTAAACCATGAAAACACTTACTTTATAACAAACTCTTACTTAAGCACTCCAATCAAATTAATGTAGCCTTGGTCCTCCTTCAAACTTGAATTCATGCCATTTGATACTTGGTTGACTTGAATATCTTCAAATAACCCATTTAGTGCTTCTTTCAATTTTTTAGCCCTTAAATGTGTCATTGATCCTTCCTTTGAAGCTCTCAATATATCAGCTCCTCTATGGATCTCATTAAAGGCCTTATCTTGATCACTACCCTACTTAAAATTGATTTGATGTTTAATTCCACCTTTAGGTAGTAAACTAGATGGAAAATCATCAAAAAATACATCTTCAAGTTCCTACAAAAGAGAAATAGCAACATTAGACAAAGAAGGTTCAAGTTTGTTAGTCTTAAAATTAGCCCCTTTGTACAAAAGTACAATCATAGACTATTTAGTATAAAAAGCTCTTTTGGCATCACTTTCTTTTGCATAGAAACCTTTCTTTCTTCCTCTCTTTCTTGTGTTCTCTCTTTCTCTCCTTTTTTTTATTTTTTTATTTTTTATTTCGGTTATCCCTCTCTCTTTACTCATCTTTTCTATTCACTATCATATTTAATTCATAATTGATCCTCATAAGCTTGTTGAGGTGTTAATGGCACAAGAGTGACAAGTTTCCTATTCCTTACAAAGGAATATTGATTCATGAAGCCTATCAAACTATCATGGCCCCCTTAATAGAATTTCACCTCTATGCATAGTCACAACACCACATAAGACTTCATCCTAGTACCTTCTGATAGAAAATGACACTAAAACTTACTTGTTTACCTTAACTTCATTACACTCATTACATAATTAAAGTTTATATGGCCTAGGATGCTTTATAATAGGTAAATTCAACTTTTTAACTATAACCATATCTATATTAGTGCAATTACTACCATCAATGATCATATTATATACCTTATTCTCTTTAATGAGGCAACTTGTATAAAATTTGTTATCTCATTGCACCTTATTCTCTTCCTTAACTTGCACATTTAATGTTTGCCTTGTGACAAAGCTATTCCATCAACTAGATACTCCTTTCCAACACTTTTTCCCTTTGATGGTAGTACAAAATTAGCATCTAACTCACTTTTGGTCTAACTAATTTCTATAGATATTTTGTTAGAGACTTTAGCACCATTGTTGTGCCCCTAACTGAGGTTGTTAAAAAGAATGTGGGCTTTAAGTGGGGTAGTGATCAAGAGAAGACTTTTAATTTGATTAAGGAAAAAATTTAGTTATGCACTTTTATTGGTCTTACCTAACTTTGCTAAAACTTTTCAGAATGAGTGTGATATTTCAAGTATTGGCATTGGAGTTGTTTTGATGCAGGAAAGGCAACTAACTGCCTACTTCAATGAAAAGTTAAGTGGAGTAGTCTTTAATTATCCCACTTATGATAAGGAAATGCACACATTGGTACGGGCTTTGGAGGCATCTTAGCACTACCTTTTGGCAAAGAAGTTTGTCATCCATACTAATCACAAATCCTTAAAACACTTGAAGGGCAAGGGAAGTTGAACAAAAGATATGCCATATAGGTCAAATTTATTGAGACCTTTCCTTATGTCATTAAATATATACAAGGTAAGGAGCATGTGGTGGCTGAAGCATTATCTAAAAAATATACCCTTGTTTCTACTTTGAATGTAAAATTATTGGGATTTAAGTAATTAAGTTCAACAACTACTTTGTTTGATGGAATTCAGTGGATATAGAGTACCAAAGTTATAAGTAAGTGCTTGTCACAAGAGATATATTATTTGGTACAATCATAAATGTTAATTTCATGGTTAACTTATGTGAATAAGTCCTTAAAACAAAAGGAAAATGTTGTTAGCAAGAGGCTTATCCTTCAAGAATTAAACCATTCAATCCCTATAAGAAAAGTGAATCAATGTTAATGACTCCTTATTTGATGGAGTGCCAAAGGTGCAAGGACATGCTTGTTGTAAACAATATAGAGCTTCATGTAGTCAGAAAAGTTAATTTCACTATCATCTTGCTTAAATGAGTTCTTACAAAGAAATGACAATCCTTGTTAGCAAGAAATAAAGTGAAGGTGTAAGTATTAAAGAATGGAATCATTCAATCCCTATAAATAAGGCAAATCAAGATCAACAATTATATTATTTGATGGAATTTAATAAATTTAGAGTATCAAAGGTGTAAGGACATGGTTGTCACAAAGGGTATAATATTTGGTGTTGACACAAAAGTCAATTTCAGGATGATTTTGTGTGTGTGTGACTTCTTGCAATGAAAAGTGAAGTCTTATTAGTAAGAAATGAAGTTACAGACTCATCTTTAAGGAATTCAACCATTCAAACTTGATAAGAAAAGATAATCAAGAAAAATGACTCCTTGTTTGATAAAATTTAATACATTCAAAGGGTCAAAGTTGCAAGGACATGTTTGTTAAAACGAATATATTGTTAGGTGTAGAACAAAAGTTAATATCAACGCAAGAAAAGGAGAAGTCTTATTAATAACAAATGAAGTTACAGGCTCATCCTTAAGCAATTCAACCATTTTCTTATAAGAATAATCACTCAAGATTAGTGGCTCCTTTGCTTGATAGAATTCAATAGATTTAGAGTACCAAAGGTGTGAAGGCATGCTTGTCATAAAGAATGTAAAACTTGGTGTAGACACAAAAGTAATTTCATGGTCATTTTGTGTAAAAGACTCTATGTAACAAAAGTTGAAACTTTGTTAGTAATAAAAGAAGTGATGGTCTCATCCTTCTAGAATTAAACAATTCAAACCTAATAAGAAACGTTAATCAAGGTCAATGTCTCCTCTGTTTAATGAAATTCAATGAATTTAGAGTGCCAAAGTTGTAAAGAGGTGCTTGTTAAACTAAATATAACATTAGGAGAGATAAAAGTCAATTTCATTATTTATTTGTGTGAAAAAGTTCACACAACAAAATGAGAAGAAACAAAGTTAATCAAGATCAGTGACTCTTTTATAGAATTCAATGGATTTTGAGTAACAAAGTTGTAAGAATATGTAGACATAGATGTTAATTATATGATCATTTTGTGTGAATGATCCATTGTAGCAAACAAAGAAGCCTTATTACTAAGGAATCTTGTCACAATCTCAAGTTTCATGCAGTGAACAATTCTCTCTTGGTAAAGAAAGCTAATCAAGAGACAATCTCACGTTTGAAGTAATGAATGATTTTTGCATACTAGAGAAAGTTAATCAAGAGTAATATTTTTTAATTAAATGCACTTCATCAAATTAGGACTATCCTATGCATAATAACGTGCATCTCAAATTGAAATATGTGATCAGTACAGATGATGTGGAAAACCCCAAAAAGACATGGCTTAAGGACCCAACACACACAAAGAATCAAAGAACAGCTAGGAAAGCTAAATTAGACTTTAATAACACAAACCTTAGACCCAACATTCAAAGGAACACAAACCTAGGCAATTTAAGAAGGATGTGGATGCCACACTCCAAAAAAGAAAGGAATTGGGAGTGATAAGTCAATTTTAATGCCATAAGAAGAAGTACCTCTTAATAAGTTCTTTAGTTTTCAAAAGAATCAAGGAATTGTCTAATCCTCTAGAGCTTACAAAAGGCACCTATTTATAGGCTAAGATAGCAATCCTAAATAGGCACAAATTCCTACTTAAGAAAAATCCTTATTTAGGAGAAATTCTTATATAGGGACAAATTCTTACACAAACAATAAATTCCTAATTAGGAGTGAATGCTATTACTTAGTCCTGACCCCTTAGGTACTCCAATGATATTAATAAGGCCTAGACTCTCTTCCAAGCTTGAATTTGCACCATTTGAAGCTTGGTTGGCCCAAATGTCCTCAATCAGCCTATTTAGTGCCTCTTTCATCTTTTCGGCTCTAGCTCGTGTTATTGGGCCTTCTGGAATGTGCAATGGACCTTTGGCATCCTTTGAGGCCTCCTACCCATCATCTCTAAGGTTCTCATTAGTAGACATTTAAAAAATTGAACCATAATGGGTAGGCCAACCCTGCATATAATAATGTGTATCACAAAGTGAAACATATGATCAATGCAAGAAAAGGAGAAGTCTTGTTAATGACAAATGAAGTTATGGGCTCATCTCATCCTTAAGCAACTAAACCATTCCCTTATGAGAAGAATAATTACTCAAAGTCAATGGCTCATTTGCTTGATAAAATTAGAGTACTAGAGGTGTGAAGGCGTCCTTGTCAAAAAAAAAAAATGGTATAAATGCAATAGTTAATTTCATGGTCATTTTGTATAAATGAACCTGTGCAACAAAAACCAAAGCTCTATTAGCAATAAATGAAGAAATGGTCTCATCCTTCATGAATTGAACAATTCAAACCCAATAAGAAAGGTTAATAAAGGTCAATGTCTTCTTTGTTTAATGAAATTCAATGGATTCAGAGCACTAAAGTTGTAAGGAGGTGTTTGTCAAATTAAACATAATGTTTGGAGAGACAAAAGTCAATTTCCTTATTTGTTTGTGTGAATAAGTTCACACAATGAAACAAGAAGTAACAAAGTTAATCAAGATTAGTGACTCTTTTATTCATAGAATTCAATAGATTATGAGTACCAAAGTTGTAAGAATGTGTAGACATACATGTTACTTATATGATCATTTTGCATGAATGATCCATTGTAATGAACAAAGAAGCCTTATTACCAAGGAATCTTGTGACAATCTTAAGTTTCATGCGATGAACATTTCTCTCTTGGTAAAGAAAGCTAATAAGGAGACAGTCTCATGTTTCAAGCAATGAGTGATTTTCCCATAATAAAGAAAGTTAATCAAGAGTAATAGTTTTTTTATTAAATGCACTTTAATGGATTAGAACTACCCTACACATAATAGCATGCATCTCAAAGTGAAATATGTGATTAGTGCAAGAAAAGGAGAAGTCTTGTTAATGACAAATAAAGTTATTGGCTTATCCTTAAGCAATTGAACCATTTCCTTATGGGATAATTACTCAAGATTAGTGGCTCCTTTGCTTGATAGAATTCAAAAGATTTAGAGTACCAAAGGTGTTAGGGCGTCCTTGTCAAAAAGAATATAAATTTTGGTATAAAGACAATAGTTAATTTCAAGGTCATTTTGTGTAAATGACCCTGTGCAACAAAAGTTGAAGCTCTATTAGCAATAAAAGAAAAGATGGTCTCATCCTTCAAGAATTGAATAATTTAAACCCAATAAGAAAAGTTAATCAAGGTCAATGTCTCCTTTGTTTAATGAAATTCAATGGATTCAAAGTGCCAAAGTTGTAATGAGGTGTTTGTCACATTAAATATAATGTTTGGAGAGAAAAAAGCCAATTTCATTATTTATTTGTGTGAATAAATTTGCACAATGAAACGAGAAGCAACAAATTTAATCAAGATCAATGACTCTTTTATTCATAGAATTCAATGGATTATGAGTACCAAAGTTGTAAGAATGTGTAGACATAGATATTACTTATATGATCATTTTGCGTGAATGATCCATTGTAATAAACGAAGAAGCCTTATTGCCAAGGTATCTTGCAACAATGTCAAGTTTCATGCAATGAACAATTCTCTTTTGGTAGAAAAAGCTAATCAAGAGATGATCTCATTTTTGAACTAAATGCATCTTTTACCCATGAAATAACCAACTTTGCTAAGGATTGAAGCCAAACATAAGGGACCATTTACTTATTGAGTAGTACCTCACAAAAATTCATGAGTTAGGAAATCTCGTAAGGAATTAAAAGTTCCTTTAATAAACTTAATGTCAAAATCAAAAACAAATAAAATTTCTGATGAGAACCTTAAAGGTGATGGGTGGAAGGCTTCAAAGGATGCAAGAGGTCCATTTCACATTCTACAATGCCTAATAACACGAGCTAGAGTCAAAAAGATAAAAGAAGCACTAAATAGACTAATTAAGGACATTTAGGCCAACCAATCTTCAAATGGTGTAAATTCAAGCTTAAAAGAGAGTCCAAGCCTTATTAATATGATTGGAGTACCTAATAGGTCAAGGCTAAGAAATAACATTCATTCCTAAATAGGAGTTTATCGTCTATACAAGAATTTGTCCCTAGATAGGAATTCCTCCTAAATAAGAATTTGTCTTAAGTAGGAATTTCTGCCTTTTTAGGATTGCTAGCTTAGCCTATTAATAAGCACCCTTTGTAAGCTTTGAAAGATCAAACAATTTTGAGTGAAATAAAAAGCATGGGTTTTCTTCCTTGGTTCTTTTGAGAACTAAAGAACTTATCAAAAAGTACTTCTTCTTATGGCGTTTAAATTGACTTATCACCCCTAATTCCTTTCTTTATGGAGTGTGGCATTCATATCCTTCTTAAATAACCTAGGTTCGTGTTCCTTTGAATGTTGGGTCTAGGGTTTGTGTTATTAAAGTGTGATTTAGCTTTCCTAGCTACTCTTTGATTCTTTGTGTGTGTTGGTTCCCTAAGTCATGTCTTTTTGGGGGTTTTTTACATTAATTGGTATCAAAGCCCAACTCTAAATTAGGTTGAATCAACTCATTCTTCAAATTTCTACCTTGTGATTTATTTATTTTTGTTTAGTTTGTCTATTAAGTGCATTACCATTCAAATGCACTAATCTGTTTGTTTACAATCCTTCTCTTTTGCTAGTTTGTTTGAGATCATAACTATAAAAAAAATGTTCTAATTTCAATCCCAATTGTTATGTCTAAGTATTTTATTGTTGTTTTATGTTGAGCAAAAGAAAATAAATAAATAAAAGCAACAAAAAAGAGAAAAAATAAAAGAAAAGGAATAAAAGAAAGAAGACATCAAATTCAAGTTATCGATAAAAGTTAACAACTTAGTCATATTGGCTACAACAATAATATAGTTTCCTTGCTCAACTCCAATTCTATCATCTATTTTCTTGTTATGTCATCCAAGTTTGTTCTATAGGTTTAACCCTTATTCTGGTTTTTGTGAGTTTAGTTCACTAAATTTGTTTGCGTTGCTATCCTTCTTTCATTTTTTTTGACACCTTGTTCTCCAATTTGTTCAATTCTACATCATGTATCTTATTTGGTTTAAAATCAATCCTCTTGATTTTGTTTGCTTAGTTCTTTACAAAGTTGAAAGGGGAAATCTAAGTGGTAAAAGGCAAGAGTGAAAGTTCACATAAAGAAAAGTCATAAAAAGTGTAAACAAGAGGGAATGTGACACCTTTTTTTAAGTGAAACACATGAGGGAGTGTTCTATGTGTATCCTAATTATTTTGTGTAGAAGTAATACTATGACATCCAAAGACAAAGGTGCAACTTAAGAGGGCGCTAGTGATGTGTCCTTCATGATTAAAGCTATGCAACAACAATTTGAGCAAATGAATACCAGATTTGATGATATGAGAGAATGGATGGCTGAGCAAGCTAATACAAATAATAAAGTTGCAAAGGAGGCTCAGGGAATATGAGGCTCCTAGAGCAAGAAGGCAATTGAGACACGCCTATGACCTTAAAGATGATATAGAAGATGATGAATTTGACAATCAAACTATTGTGGTTAGAATTGCTAACAATAGAAGCGATCAGAGAGAATTTGGGAGGCAAGGCACCTATGACCATGATTTAGGTAGTATTAAAATGACAATTCCTCCATTCCAAGGTAAGAATGATCCTAATGCATACCTAGAATAAAAGAAGAAGGTTGAATTGGTTTTTGATTGCCACAACTATTTCGAGGAGAAAAAGGTAAAGCTTACTGATGTTGAATTTACTGATTATACTATTATTTGGTGGGATTAACTTGTTTTGACTAAAAGAAGGAATTGTGAGCAGCTTATTGATACATGGGAGGAGATGAAGGCTATCATGAGAAGGAGGTTTGTCCCTAATTACTATTATAGGGAGTTGTACCAAAGGCTACAAGGGCTCACTTAGGGCACTAAAAGTGTCGAGGACTACCACAAGGAGATAAAGATTGCCATGATTAAGACAAATGTAGAAGAAGACAGAGAAGCAACCATGGCTCAATTTCTGCAAAGGCTAAATAGAGACATAGCCAACATGGTTGAATTGCAACATTATGTGGAATTAAAAGACATGGTGCATATGACAATGAAAGTTGAAAGGCAACTTAAACAAAAGGGGTCCACACGGTTTGAGCAAAACTCAGGTTTTACCTCAACTTAGAAGCCGAATTGGAGTAAAAGGGATAGGAAGGCCAATTACAAGTCTAAAGTCGAGCTATCCAAGCATAAGAATATGGGTTCTAGTAAGGAGGCAAGTAATTCTGACCCCCAACCAAGTACAAATAAAGATGTTAAGGATTAAAAGTGAGAGTGAACAAAAAAGAGAGATTGACAAAAGAGAAAAGAAAGGAGAAAACATGAGCACACAAGAGAGAGAGAGAGAGAGAGAGAGAGAGAGAGAGAAGAAAATAGAAAGTTTATATGCAAAAGAATGTGATGTTAAAAGAGTATTTTATGCCAAACAACCTATAATCATACTTTTGTACAAAGAGGCTTATTTTAACTCTAACAAGTTTGAACCATCTTTACCTAGTGTTATTGTTGCTTTATTGCAGGAATTTGAAGATGTATTCCATGATGATATCCTAAGTGGATTGCCACATAAGAGAGGAATTAAGCATCAAATTGATTTCATCCTTGATGCATCCATCCTAAACTGGCTAGCAACTAGGAGTAATCCCAAGGAGACAAAAGAGCTTCAAAGACAGGTTGAGGAACTTATTTGGAAAGGATATGTGAGGGAAAGCATAAGTCCTTGTGTAGTACCTCTCCTACTTGTACAAGAAAAGTTGAACAAAAAACATGCCAAATGGATTAAATTCATTCAGACCTTTCCCTACATCAAGTATAAACAAGGTGATGATTCAAGGACAAATCCTTTTGAGGAGAGGAGGAATGATGAGAACCTTAGGCCAATTGGATATTCCAAAAGGCCTAATAACACAAGCTAGAGCCAGAAAGATGAAAGAAGCACTAAATGGGCTAATTAAAGACATTCAGGCCAACCAAGTTTCAAATGGTGCGAATTCAACCTTGAAAGAGAGTCCAAACCTTATTAATATGATTGGAGTACCTAATAAGTCAAGGCTAAGTAATAGCATTCATTCCTAAATAGGAGTTTATTGTTTGTGTAAGAATTTGTCCCTAGATGGGAATTCCTCCTAAATAAAGATTTGTCCTAAGTAGGAATTTCTGCCTCTTTAGGATTACTATCTTAGCCTATAAATAGGCACCCCTTGTAAGCTCTGAAAGATCAAACAATTTTGAGTGAAATAAAAAGCATGGGTTTTCTCCTTTGGTTCTTTTGAGAACTAAAGAACTTATCTATAGGCTTTTGTTATAAACTAAAATATCATTAAAATACACAACCATAAATTTACCAATGAATGGATGAAAAACATGATTCATTAATTAAATAAAAGTGCTTGGTGCATTAATGAGACCAAATGGCATAATAAGCCATTCATGCAAACCATACTTAGTTTGAAAGTTGTTTTCCACTCATCTCCCTCTCTCATCCTAATCTAGAGATATCTACTTTTCAAATCAATTTTAGAAAAAACACATGAACCATGTAATTCATCCAACATGTCATCTAACCTAGGTATAGGGTGATGATACTTTATAGTGATTTTGTTGATTGCTCAACAGTCAACACACATCCTCTAAGTCCCATTTTTCAAGGGTACAAGTAGGACAAGAATCACATAAGGACTCATGCTTTCCCTCACATATCCTTTCAAAATATGTTCCTCAACCTATCTTCGAAGTTCCTATGTCTCTTTGGGATTACTCTTATATGCTAGCTGGTTTAGAATGGATGCACTAAGGATAAAATCAATTTGATGCTTAATTTTTCTCTTAGGTGGCAATCCACTTGGGATGTCATCAAGGAATACATCTTCAAATTCCTGCAAAAGAGAAAGAAAAACACTAGATAAAGACGAGGCAAACTTGTTAGTGTTAAAATAAGCCTCTTTGTACAAAAGTACGATCATAGGCTGTTTGGCATAAAATGCTCTTTTGACATCACTTTCTTTTGTGTAGAAACTTTTTGTTTTCTTCTCTCTCTCTCTTATGTCCTCACATTTTTGCCTTTCTTTTCTACTTTTTTCAGTCTCTCTTTTCTATTAATTTGCATTTTTAATCCTTAACTAATCCTCATAAGCTTGTTGAGGTGATAATGGTAAAAGAGCGATGGGTTTTTTCATTCATTACAAAGGAATATCAATTCTTGAAGCCATCATGGATAACTCGCCTATCAAAATGCCATGGCCTTCCTAATAGAATATGGCCCATATGCATTGGTAAAACATCACATAAAACTTCATCATGGTACCTTCCAATAGAAAATGACATGAGCACTTACTTATTTACCCTAACTTCACCACTCTCATTCAACAATTAAAGCTTTTTAGCCATAATTGTGCTAACCACATTAGTGCAACTCCCACTATCAATAATTATACCACATAACTTATCTTTAATGAGACACCTCATATGAAAGATGTTATCTCAATGCACCTCATTTTCTTCCTTCATTTACACATTCAATGCTTGCCTTATGACAAGATTTACTCCATTAGCTAGATACTCTTACCCATCACTTTCACTCTCAATGATGACACAAAATCATCATCTGATTCACTTGTAGTTTCAACATCTCAAGATGGTTGCACACTTATTTGGACATTGGGATGTAATGTGATCCTTTCCCAAAAACTTAAAACATTTAACATTTCTATTTCTACTTGGTTAGGACTCAGAATTACCTACCTCCTTGCTAGAACCCACATTCTTACTCTTAGATAGCTCAACTTTGGACTTATAATCAGCATTTTTGTCCCTTTTTCACCAATTTGGCTTCCAACCTAAATTCTGCCCAAATTGTATAGAACCCTTTTGTATAAGTTGTCTTTCAATTTTCATCGCCATGTGCACCATGTCTTCTAATTCCACGTAGTGTTGCAACTCAACCACATTGGCTATCTCTTTATTTAGCCCTTACAGAAATCAAGCCATGATTGTCTCTCTATCTTCTTCAACATTTTCCCTAATCATGGCAATCTCCATCTCTTTATAGTTGTCCTCCACACTTTTGGTGCCTTGAGTGAGTCCTTACAGCCATTGCTACAACTCCTTGTAATAGTGATTGAGGATGAAGCTTGTCCACATGATAGCCTCCATCCCTTCCTATGTATCAATAGGCCACTCATAATTTCTTCTCCTAGTCCAAAATAAGTTGATCCTACAAAATAATAGCATAAGTAGTAAATTCAATGACAATAAGCTTTACTTTTTTTCTCCTCAAAATAGTTGTGGTGGTAAAAACCAATTCAACCTTCTTCTCTCATTCTAAGTATGCATCAAGATCATCCTTACCTTAGAACAAAGGAATTGTCCTTTTAATACTTCCCAAATCATGGTCATAGGTACCTTACCTCCCAAAATCTCTCTAATCCCTTCTATTGTTGGTAGTTCTAACCACAATAGTTTGATTGTCAAATTCATCATTTTTTACATCATCTTCATGGTCATAGGCTTATCTCAATTGCCTTCATGCATTGGGAACCTCTTAGTTCCTATGCCTCTTTTGCAACTTTACTAGTGTATTAACTTGCTCCTTCATCCTCTCCTTGATATCATTAAATTTAATATTCATGCACTCAAATTATTGTTGCATAACTTTGATCATGAAAGACATATCACTAGCTCCCTCCTAAGTTACACCTTTGTCTTTGGAAGTCATAGTATTACTTTTGCACAAAATGATTAGGATACTTCACAAAACACTCCCTTACATGTTTCACTCAAAAGAAACAATGTCACACTCCCTCGTGTTTATGCTTTTTATGGCTTTTTTGTTAATATGAACCTACACTCTCACCTTTTACCACTCAAATTTCCCCTTTTAGCTCTTTAAAGAACTAAACAGCCTAAATTAAGAGGATTGGTCTTGAACAAAATAAGATTAAATGATGTGACTTAGGGACCCAATACATACAAAGAATCAAAGAATATCCAGGAAAGTTCAATCAGACTTTAATAACATAAACCCTAAACCCAACATTCAAAGGAACATGAACCTAAGATATTTAAAAAGGATATGGACGCCACACTTTAGAAAAGAAAGCAATTAGGAATGATAAGTTGAGTTGAACGCCATAAGAAGAGGTACTTTTTGATGAGTTCTTTAGTTTATTTCTCTCAAAGTTGTCTAATATTCAAGAGCTTATAAGGAGGTGCCTTTTTATAAGCTAAGATAGCAATCCTAAAGAGGCATAAATTCCTATTTAGAACAAATCCTTATTTAGGAAGAACTCCTATCTAGGACAAATTCTTACACAGAAAACTTTCACTTTTATACAATCACTTATTTAGGATAAACTCCTATTTAGGAGTGAATGCTATTACTTAGTCCTATCCCATTAAGTACTCCAATCATATTAATAAGGCCTTGACTCTCTTTCAATTTTGAAATCACACCATTTGTAACTTAGTTGACTTAAATGTCCTCAATCAGCCCATTTGGTACTTCTTTCATCTTTTTGGCTCTAACTTGTGTTATTGGGCCTTTTAGAATATGCAATGGACCTCTTGCATCTCTTAAATCCTTCCACACATCATCTATAAGCTTCTTATCACCTCTCCAAACTCTTGAAGTGAAGCATACTAGTTATTCTTTAGAATTAATCATTTGTCTAAAGATTCCTTTGTAACCATGATGCACTTGTTTTTACTATTTTAAAAGCTTCTAGATAAAGGTGGCCTAAGCATGACAGTTCTTTAGCTCTAAATTTTATTTTTCTTAACTGTCTATGTATACTTATCAATCTAATCTAGTAGATTTTTCTATAATCTTTCAAAGTGTGGCTTGCATAATAAGTCAAGCCTTTATAAAATTATGAAATATAATTCAAACTTCTTAAAATCTTTGCATTTGTTGTTTGCCCCTTATTTCATCAAGAAATTTAGAGGCAAACTTAATTGCTTTAATAATAGGAATTATTGCTTCATTCTTAATGAAGTAACCAAGGAACCTTATCCTAGTTTAAAATAACTTTATCTTCTTAGTACATACTACTAATCCTACTTTCAATAACCTTTAAGAAAAGGTTCAAATGTTTAAAATATTATTTAATGGTATTAGAAAATACTAATATATCATCAATATAAACAATCATGAATGCTAAATAAGAATTAAAAGTCTTGCTCATAATCTTTTGAAATTCAAATGGTGCATTTTTTAATCTAAATGACATTACATTTCATTCATAATGTCTAAATGAAACTATAAATACTATTTTATATTTATCCTTTTCATGAATATGGATTTGCCAATAACCAAATTTCATATCAAAATTTGACTAAATTTGTACATCATAAAGTCTATTACGTAAATCTTTCTTATTAGATATAGGATCCAAATCCATCATAATACCTTATTTAAAAGCTTATAATAACCAATCTTGGGACACTTTCTAATTTAGTAGCATTTTCTACATAGAAAGTTAAGCAACTCTAAGGGCTATTGCTTTTTCTGATAAGCCCTTTTTCCAAAAAATCATTAATCTCATTTTTAGAGATCTCTAAATGCCTTGGTCCTACGGATATAAGCCTAGCTTTTGTTGGTATTTGACTTTTACTAAAAGTCTATTCATATGGTAACTCTACTACATGCCTTTTTCTATTATAAAAAGTCATAAGGAGGTTAGAGCAAACTGAGGCTTTTAACATTATTTTTAGTTCTTGTATCTTAACCTAAATAACAGGAGTATTAATTTTTTTCTTGTAAATATTTATTTTTAACATGAGATTATAAAGATTGAATAAATCTCTCTTTTCTTTTAATAGGTTTTGGTAATAGATCTATCTCCCTATATTAGGGAGTAAATACAAACTTAAAACTAATAAACTTTCCATTAATTTTTTAGTAAATCTCTTGATTGCTAATTTTCTTAATAAGATACAACATATGCAAAAAAAGGATTTCCCATGATAACATCTTGAGATAAGTTCTTAACAAGGACAAAAGGAATTTCAAGGAAAATTCCTTCATTGCACATAACAGTTTATGATAACTTGTATTTAATAACAAGTTTACTTTTATTTGTTGTGTTTAGAACACTTTGGTAGTTTTTAAAATGCATCTCAAAGAAACTATTCCTTTGATGGTAGTGCTTGAATCAATTAAGGCAATGGTTAAAAAAAAAAAATACTCCTTATCAATAACAATAATAATTTTAGTATGTCATTTATGGGTAATAACCTTATCAATTAGGTTAACATATTGAAGCGCAATTAAGTCCTCTTTTAAAGAGGCACTTGAGATGTCTAGAGGGTTTTAAACCTTCTATGACATTGTTTCCAAAACTAAAATTCTTTACTTTATCTCTTTTATCTCACTTGTTAACTGATTTATTTCAATTTTAAGCTCTCAATTGTTAGAGGTTCTATAGCTATAATTTTTAAAATATAGTAATTATTCCTAATTCTCTGAATAATAATTTTTAAATTGTTGTCTTCTTTTGGTTCATTTATTTTATTCTCACCTCTAACTAGATGAAGGTATTTCTCTAACTATTCTTTTTTTCTTTTGGATCTATTATTTTATCAATAAGATTTAATATCAAATTATCTTCATTTGTAAGGACTAATATATTATTATCTTTGCATAAAGCTCGATAATAGTTGCATTACTTATGACAACTACTATCTAAATTATCTTTAGAGGCAATTTCTCCTTCTTCAAAAAATATATTTCTAAATCTGATTCTTCAAATTCACTTTTAGATGAGAAAATATGCATTAATGACCTTTTAAGGTTTCGTCCAAAGATAATTCTTGGATTTTTTGCTTCACTTTGCACTTATTAGAATAATGCCCTATTTTTTCGCATTTATAACAAACTATTATCTTCTTCATTTGTAGACTAAGCCCCTTCTTTTCTTTCTCTTTATTCTTTTCCTTTGAATAAAAGGTTTCCTTTTGAACTAAGGGTTTGTAACTCCTTTTGTTGAAATTTTTAGGATAATATCATGGGTAAATAACCCATTTCTTCACAAAAATTTCCAGAGTTTTTCTACCCTATGTTTTCTTATTTTGTAACTTCTTATATACTTTTATTTCATTATAGAGTTTAACTCTTTCTCCTACTACTTCTGCAACTAATTCTCCATATGTTTAGTTTGAACTGTCAATAACTTTAACATGATAGGATTTTAATCTATTCTTTACTTTTTCAGCAAATAAGGTAGGTAACCTAGACAAAAACTTTTCCTTCCCAAAGATACTATAACTATCTTCCCTTGCAAAAATTTTAGAGAAGAAAACATCTTTGTACCACCTAAAATGAGACAAATCTAGGCATCTCAAATTAATAAGTCACTCATATGTCCTATCTATCAATAAGGTGGTCATACCAATGAAATGATTGGTATTTGTATAGATTAGTGTATTAATACTATTAACTAGTTGTATACCTTTAAATTGTCCAGTAAATTCATTAGTTATAAATCTTGCTATTTGAGGGTTAGAATTACCCTTTGATTTTATAATAATAGCAAAAATCATCATATAATGTAGTAGAATAATGATCTAATGCTTAAACATTCCATCAAGATTTAATTCTACGATACTGCTTCCATCATATTGAATATATTTGTACTTAGACTCTTCCTTTAATAAGGGGAGAACTGAAGTTGGTCTAGAATAATACAATTTTATGGGAACCTTCTCATAAGAATGTTATGGTTCTTCATTTAGTGGATTTTGTTCTAATAAAAACATTTCTTTTAATTTATCAATATGATTTTCAACTTTTTTATCTACTTCTTTAATCTATTCCTCTTTTCCAAGAATAGAGACCCTTTTCTCCTTTAGACCAAGGTTTTTTAACCTTTTGACTATCTCATCTACTAATTCAATTTGTTCAAGATTTTTACCTAATATATTATAGTCTACTTCTTCTGAAGGTAGGGGTTTAAATAAAACTCCTTTTTCTATTTCTGATTTAACTTGTGGTTTTGGTGCTTGCTAAGATAATTTTTCAATTTTTTCTTACACTTTATTAAATTGATTACCTATAGATTATAGGTAGATATTGGTGTAGTTTCCTTGTTGTATAACAGTACTAGTATATGGTCCTACTTTATATGGTGAAACTATAATCTCACTTTCTCCTACCTTTATACTTAAATTCAAAGTAGGAGCTAATAACCCTCTTTCCATTTTCTGTAGTATATTCTTGATAGACTTTCTTAAGGATCATACACTCCTTTGAAGCAAAAAAATTTGGAAGAGGTTTCCTTCTACTTTTATAAACTTTCTCTAATTAGGTAAAGATATCAATTACTCCTATTTCAGCAATGTATTTTTATGATGTTTACTCTAGATCTCTAGCCCCTTCTGGCTAAAGGTCATAAAAAACCATTTTCTTTTAATAGCACTTTTTGGAGAGTAAAATAACTTTTTTACCTTTTCTTCTATCTTATTTACTATTTCAATAATATAAAAACTCCTATCTTTATCTTGATATCCTATATCAAATAAAGAAAGAGATCTAGGCCTAAAATTCTAAGTAGACATTTCTAGTGATTCATTAACCATATAAGCTAAAGTTGAAGGGTGAAAGTCAATTGGTTTAACCTCATATTTTTAGATGGTGCAAATCAAATTTAAACATTCCCAATTTTATATTCAACAATTTGTTCCATTTACCTATTTAACAAAAACTACTTTTTCTAAGATCCATTTTTCAATCAACTTCACCTAATCCCACATAATAACTTTAGGAACTAACACATTTGTTTATGACCTATTAGTCAAGAACAATGTTGTAGTCCACTTATCTGCATATTTAGCTAAAATTTCTTTAAGTTTTGGGACAATAGTGGTCATAACCTTATAATGAATCCCATAAATAAGGATTAGATTTTCCAAAGTAGACATTATATCGAATCCTATAAATGATCTTGGAAATAACTTTTGTTGTCACAACAAACATTATATTCATTGCAACAAGCACATCTATACACCTTTTACACAAAAAATTCATTGAATTCCCTCAAAACAAGTAGGGGTTGATCATTATAAGGTTTCTTCACAAGTAACCAATAGTTCAATTCTTGAATGATGAGACTAACTCTTCATTTCATCATAACAAGACTCCAACTTTTTGTGCAAAAACTCATTCATACAAATTGATCTTAAAAATAACTTTTGAGTTGGCAGTACACATTATATTCATTGCAACAAGTAGTTTTGTACACCTTTGGAATTAGGAATTTATTGAATTCTATCAAGCAGTTTTTGATAATGATTAATTTTTCTTACAAGTATTTTTGGTTTAAATCTTGAATGATGCAACCATCTCTTTGTTTCTTCCTAACAAGGCTCTACCTTTCTTATGTGAACCCCAAAAAATAAGGCTAAGAACCCAAAATGCATAGGGAATCATGCAAGAACCCAAGAAAACTAAATCAAATTTTAATCATGTAACTCTTAAACCTAATGTTTAAAAGAACATGAACCTAAGGTATAAAGAAGTTTATGGATGTCACCCTCTAGAAAAAAACAAATATGTGAGTGATAGATTAGGTTGAATGTCATAAGAAAAGTTAGTTCTTAATAAGTTCTTTAGTTTTTAAAAGAATTAAAGGAGAAATTTCTTACTTTGAGATTCACATAATCATTTGCCCCTTTAACAATGAAATCAAGTCTATTTTTAGGTTGAAATAACAACTCTAATAGCTCTAAAAGTAAAGACAATGATATAATCCTAAAAGCTAGGAACACTATTATTTTACTGTAAACTCTTATTTTATAATAAATTCTTACTTTATAACAAACTCCTATTTAGAAATGAATTTTTTTACTTAACCCTAGCCCATTAAGCACTCTAACCATATTAACAAATTTTTTCTCCTTTTTCAAACTTGATTTCATACCATTTCGAATTTGGTTGGTTCAAATATCTTTAATCAGCCTATTTAGTCCTTTTTTCCCTTGAATGTGTCATTGGCCCCTTATGAATACTCAAAGGATCCTTAAAAACCCCCCATGCATTGGCTCCTCCATAGATCTTATCACTTTCATTACAACAACTCATTCATGCAAAATGATATGAAAAATAACATTTGTGCCCACAACAAATATTATATTCATTGCAATAAGCATGTCTATACACCTTTGGTCTAAAGAATCCATTGAATTCCATCAAACAAAGGAGTCTTTGATAATGATTAAATTTTATTACAAGTATTTTTGGTTCAATTCCTTAATAACTAGTTTGTCTCCTCATTTTTTGCTAACAAGGTTCCCCCTCTGATTACAAAAACTCATTTATACAAAAATAATAGAGAAGAAGGGAAAGAAAAGAAAAAGAGCAATTGATAAGCTTTGGTAGAAAAATGACAATAGCTTTGACTTTGTATTTCTATCTTTAGGACTAAATTTTGCTTGATTTTTTGTACTTATACTTTGATGTATTCTTGTTGAATTTCTTCTTAAACTCCACGGATTTGTTGAATTTCATTATGACTAACTAAGTTGTTTTAAGCTATGGTCTAGATGTAGTTTGATCTTTTCTTTATGTGACTGGTTATTCTATTAATTTAAGACTTTTTTATTTGTTATTTGCATGATGAGTTTATATTGTTGAACTTAATACTTTAAAAGTATAGTCACCTTTTGCATGATCTTGTGATCCATATAAGAACTTAAGAAAGAATTGTATGAATTAGCCTAATACCAATATAAACTATTAGATTATAAGATCAAGAGATAATTAACATTACATATGGTAATTTTGGAAGAAAAAAGAGTTGTAAGCTCCCCCTTCCTACATTAGAGATTTTCACAAAACATATCGCTCACTTTCTTATTTAAAATTACATATAACAAAGATTAATTTGATAGGCAAGAGAATGATTAACTTAAGTTAAGGAAGCAATTAATTGATTAAGGAAAATTTGCTATCACATGCAATAATTATTAATAAACCCTATATTTTTTTTATGTATGAATTAATTTATTAATAGCATAAGGATACCCCCATATCTTTTATCGAATTCCTCTGTTTCTTCTATTTTAAAAGTATCAAGATGAGGAAGGGTTAAACACGATAGTTCTTTTACTTTACTTTTAATCCTTTTAATTGCTCTTGTATACTTATTCATCCATTTTAACGAATTCTTCTATAATCTTACAAATAATGGCTTAGCGTCATAAGATAATCCTTTATAAAATTCTAAAATATAATTCAAACTTCCTATAAACCTTTGCAATCATTGCTTATATTTTATTTCATTAGGAAATTTAAAGGTAAATTCAATTGCTCAATCAATGAAAACTATTGTTCCATTTTCTACGTGACAGGGTTTAATGGATACAAACTATCTTAAACAAAATAACATGTATATTGCAATAAAATCAATGATAGATAAAGACATTTAAGTTAATTTCACGATGTCTTGGTATGAATGACTCCTTCAAAAGAAAAGAGAAGCCTTACTAGCTAGGAATGAAGTAACGATCTCATCTTTCAAGCAATGAGTCATTCCATGTAAGAAAAGCTAATCAAGATAATGGAACTGCCATGTTTGAGATAATGCATCAACTACCTTATTCCCCTTACCTTATTTATATTTAATGACGTAGGGAAAGATCTTAATGAATTCAACCCACCTTGGCATGTCTTTTGTTCAACTTCCCTTACTCCTTCAAGTGTTTCAAGGATTCATGGTTATAATGAAATTAATGTTCAGTGTAGATATGCATGTTAATTGCATGATAATTTTGTGTAAATGATTCCATGGAATGAATGGATATGCCTTATTATTGAGGAATCTAGTAATAGGCTCAATTTTCAAGCATTGAATGATGTCAAAGGCAGACATAACCATAACATGAAAATCATCAATAAAGGAGATAAGATAGTTTTCTCCATTAAGTTTGCAAATATTGATACATAATTTCAAGAAACTAGGTGCTTTTTATGGATACTTTCTTATTGTGTTTCACTTGCTTACCCTTAATGCAATCAACATGTGTTTTGACATTAGTAAAATCTTGATTCAAAATAATCTCATTATTCAACAATCTCACTAATCTTCTTGTATATATACGACCTATATATTTATGCCACAATGTTACACTTAATTCCAATATTATAATGCACATTAAGTAAGAATTCTACATAAAAATTATCAAGTTTTAGTCTATATAAACCATCAATAAGAATAAATTAGCCAATAATGATTTTGTTCTTATATAAACTTAAATAATTGAATCATAATGAATGCCTTGCATCATATTAGTTACATAAGTAGTAGCATTGAAGTCACCAAATATTATCAGGAATATCAATTAAATTCATACTAAGGTATTCAATTTACCTTTTTCCTTCTTTAAACTAAACCTTACATTTTGGTAATATTTTGTTACACTTTTTGTTTATGAAATAGTTTTCTTATGTTGTTGCAACAATCACTATTATAAACATAAGATTTAACTTGTTATTTTATTTCTATGTTTATGATATAACTTCTCTTTCTCAATACTTGAATCTGTAACAACAATAGTCATTAAAAGTATAGTTCGAAATCCATAGCACCTAACTGGCAATTGGCTTGTTCATGTAATTATGAAAAGTTCAATCCATTGAACAAAATAATAGATGAAATATGCAAATGAATAAACCTAGTTATATAATTGTAAATAACCATAATTAATCATAAGTTGAATATAAAAAAATTAAAGTATATTGTAGTTCTCATTAGGAAAATCCCACAGTACACTATTATCTTGACACACCCTCGAGAAGGAAATGCAATGGACATGGAAGAGATGTACTTGTTTTGACCTTGAGCTTTAAATGCAATTTGGATCTTCTTGCTAATTTACTCAGATCACCACTAACTATTTAAGAAGTGATTGGAATATCATAAATGATCAATTCAAAAGACTGCCTTATCTTATAAACTGACGTTACTAAGTATGATTTAAAATTACACCAATATATGTGAAAATTACCTTTCTTAGTGAAGATCTTAAAGAGGAAGTTTATATAGATCAAATTGACCTTTTTGTCATATAAGGTAATGATTAAATCATGTTTTGACTCAAAAAGCTATTATATATGAACAAAGACAAGCATTCTAACAATGGTATTTTATGTTTAATATTATCATGACATCTTTTAGGCTTAAAGAGAACATTGTTAATTGGTGTATCAAATAAAAAAAATTAAAGGAAGTAAATTCATTTTTCTAGTCCTATATATAGACGATATTTTACTTGATGCTAATAATTTAAGCATATTGCATGGGACTAAAGAATTTCTCTTAAAGAATTTTGAAATGAAAGATATCGTAACGACATATTATGTGATCAAAAATGAAATATTATGTGACAGATCATAAAGAATGTTACGATTGTCTTCTAAAGGCCATATCAAAAAAGTGCTTAAGAATTTCTAAGAAATGAAGTGAAAAACTCATCCTTTAAGAATTAAACCATTCAACGCCTATAAGAAATGCTAATTAGGAATAATGACTCCTTCAATGCAATAGATTTAGTATACCTAAGGTGTATGGATGCACTTGTTGCAATGAATATACTCTTTGGTACAAACACAAGAGTCAATTTCAATGAGTTTTTACAACAACAAGAAAACCTTTGATCCTTCTTTGTTTAACCCATTTAAACAATGAAATTCAAAGCTTTTCTTACAAGTATTTTTGGTTCAACTCTTGAATAATGAGATTGTCCCTCCATTTCTTTCGAATAAGGTCTACCTTTTGTTGCAAGAACACATTCACTCAAAATGATCTTGAAAATAACTTTTGTGGTTATAATGAACATTATATTCATTGCAACAAGCATGTCTTAAGACCTTACTACTAGGAATCAATTGAATTCCATCAAAGGGGTCTTTGACAATGATTAGCTTTTCTTACAAGTGTTTTTGGTTCAATTCCTTAATAATAAGGTTGTCTCTTCATTCTTCTAAACAAGGCTTCACCTTTTGTTATAAGAACTCATTCACACAACATGATCTTGAAAATAACTTTTGTGCCCACAACAAACATTATAGTTATTGCAACAAGCACATCTTTACACCTTTGGTACTGTGAATCAATTGAATTCCTTCAAACAAAAAAGTCTTTGATAATGATTTGTGTGTTTGTGTGGCACGCTAGGAAGCATAGTTTTAGATCAAGTTGCCAAGTTCTTAAACTACTTTTGGAAGATGTTGTGGGGTAAGTTGGGAAGTAAACTCTTGTTTTCAATTACTTTTCATCCACAAACGGATGGATAAATTGAAGTAGTAAATAGAACTTTATCAACTCTACTATGTACTATTAGTTTATGGTTTTAATTCATTAACTTTGTTGGATTTGTTAAAACTCTTAATGAGTGTTGATGCAAAAAACCCTAAAAGACATGACACTTAGGGAAACAACGCACATAAGGAATCAAAGAATATCTAGGAGAGCTAAATCAAACCTTAATAACATAAACCATAGACCCAACACTCAAAGGATAATAAATTCTTATAAAGAGATGCCTATTTATAGGCTAAGATAATAATCCTAAAGAGGCATAAATTCCTATTTAGGACAAATCCTTGTTTAGGAAGAACTCTTATCTAGGACAAATTCTTACACAGAAAGCTTTCACTTCTATACAATGACTTATTTAGGATAAAATCCTATCTAGGAGTGAATGTTATTACTTTGTCCTGGCCCTTTAAGTACTCCAATCATATTAATAAGGCCTTGACTCTCTTTCAATTTTGAATTTGCACCATTTATAGCTTGGTTGGCCTAAATGTCCACAATCAACCCATTCGGTGCTTCTTTTATCTTTTTGGCTCTAGCTTGTGTTATTGGGACTTATGGAATTTGTAATAGACCTCTTGCATCCTTTAAAGCCTTCCATGCATCATCTCTATGGTTCTCATCATTCCCTCTCACCAAGTTTAAACACCATCTTCTTTCACCTTTGTTGACATGGGATGCATATTGCTCGGTTCATTTTTTAATATGTTGGTGCACCTTCTTATGCAATTTTTTTACCATGTTAGCTTTGCGTTCACTATCTAAATTAGCATACTCATTGATAGCTATAGGTATCAAATCCAAAGGAGTCAATGGATTAAAACCATATACAATTTCAAATGAAGAGTAACTAGGAGCAGAATGAACACTGCTATTATATGCAAACTCAGCATACTGTAAACAATCTTCTCATGTTTTCAAATTCATTTGAATAATAGCACGTAAAAGAGTAGACAGAGTTTGATTAACCACCATGATGAGGACCTTAGAGATAATGGGTAAAAGGCATTAAAAGATGAAAAAGGCCCATTGCATATTTTAGAAGGCCCAATAACACAAGCTAGAGCCAAAAAGATGAGAAAGGCACTAAATGGGCTGATTGAGGACATTCGGGCCAACCAAGCTTCAAATGGTGTGAATTCAAACTTGAAAGAGAGTGCAGACCTTATTAATATGATTGAAGTACCTAATGGGTCAGGATTAAGTAATAGCATTCACTCCTAATTAGGAGTTTATTGTCTATGTAAGAATTTGTCCCTAAATAGGAATTCCTCCTAAATAAGTTTTTTCTTAAGTAGGAATGTGTGCCTCTTTAAGATTGCTATCTTAGCCTATAATTAGGCACCTCTTGTAAGCTCTGGAAGATCATACAATTTTGAGTGAAATAGAAAGCAAGGGTTTTTCTCCCTCGGTTCTTTTAAGAACAAAAGAACTTATCAAGAGGTACTTCTTCTTGTGGCATTCAAATTGACTTCTGACTCCCAAGTCCTTTCTTTTATAGAGTGTGGCATCCATATCCTTCTTAAATACCCTAGGTTAGTGCTTCTTGAATGTTGGGTCTAGGATTTGTGTTATTAAAGTTTGATTTAGCTTTCCTAGTTGTTCTTTGATTCTTTGTGTGCATTGGGTCCCTAAGCCACGCCTTTTTGGGGTCTTCCACATCAATTGGTATCAGAGCCTGACTCTAAATTAGGTTTTATCAACTCATTCTTCAAATTTCTATCTTGTGTTTTATTTATTTATGTTTAGTTTGTCTATTAAGTGCATTGCCATTCAAATGCACTAATTTGTTTATTTGCAATCCTTCTCTTTTGCTTGTTTGTTTGAGATCATAACTATAAAAAATGTGCTAATTTTAATCCCAATTATTGTGTCCAAGTATTCTACTATTTTTTTTGTGTTAAGAAAAAGAAAAGAAATAAAAAAAAGCAACAAAAAAGGAGAAAAAGAAAAGAAAAGGAACAAAAGAAAAAAGGCATCAAATTCAAGTTATCGATAAAAGTTAATAGCTTGGTCATATTGGCTACAACAATAATATAGTTTCCTTACTCAACTCCAATTCTATCATCTATTTTCTTGTTATGTCATTCAAGAGCTCATGTCATTTTCTATCAGAAGGTATCGTGATGAAGTTTTATGTGATATTGTACCTATGCATGCAGGCCATATTCTATTAGGAAGGTCATGGTAGTTTGACAAGTAAGTCATGCATGATGGCTTCAAAAAATCAATATTCTTTTGTAATGAATGAAAAACCCATCACTCTTGTACCATTATCACCCCAAGAAGCTTATGAAGATCAGTCAAGGATTAAAAGTGAGAGTGAATAAAAAAGAGAGATTGACAAAAGAGAAAATAGAGGAGAAAACGTAAGGACACAAGAGAGAGAGAAGAAAACAGAAAGTTTCTATATAAAAGAAAGTGATGTCAAAATAGCATTTTATGACAAACAGCCTATAATCGTACTTTTGTACAAAGAGGTTTATTTTAACATTAACAAGTTTGACTCGTCTTTACCTAGTGTTGTTGTTTCTATATTGCAGGAATTTAAAGATGTATTCCCTGATGATGTCCCAAATGGATTGCCACCTAAGAAAGGAATTAAGTATCAAATTGATTTAATCCCTAGTGCATCCATCCCTAACTAGCCAATAACTAGGAGTAATCCTAAGGAGACAAAGGAGCTTCAAAGGCAGGTTGAGGAGCTTATTTCGAAAGGATATATGAGGGAAAGCATGAGTCCTTGTGTTGTTCCTATCCTATTTGTACCTAAAAAAGATAGGACTTGGAGGATATGTGTTAATTGTTAAGTGATCAACAAAATCACTATAAAGTATTGTCACCCCATACCTAGGTTAGATAACATGTTGGATGAATTGCATGGTTCATGTGTCTTTTCTAAGATTGATTTGAAAAGTGGATATCACTAGATTAGGATGAGAGTGGGAGATAAGTGGAAAACAACTTTCAAAACTAAGTATGGTTTGTATGAATGGCTTGTTATGCCATTTGGTCTCATTAATGCTCCAAGCACTTTTATGCAATTAATGAATCATATTTTGTGTCCATTCATTGGTAAAGTTGTGGTTGTGTATTTTGATGATATTTTGATTTATAGTAAAAGCTTAAAAGAACATCTTGATCTTTTACGTTCTATTTTAATTATTTTACGTTCTGAGAAATTGTATGCTAACTTCAAGAAATGTTCTTTTTGTACCAATTAGATCACATTTCTTAGCTATGTTATGAGTGTTAAAGGTATTAAGGTTGACGAGGAAAAAGTTACAACTATCCAAGATTGGCCTACTCCGAAGTCAATTACTAATATACATAGTTTTCATTGTCTAGCTAGTTTCTATAAACACTTTGTTAGGGACTTCAGCACCATTGCTGCACCACTCACTGAGCTTATAAAAAAGAATATGAGTTTTAGGTGGGGTAATGACCAAGACAAAGCTTTTAATTACATCAAGGAAAAATTAAGTTATGTACCCTTACTTACTTTACCTGACTTTGCAAAAACTTTTGAGATTGAGTGTGATGCTTCAAGTATTGGCATTAGAGCTATTTTAATGCAAGAAAGGCACCCAATTGCTTACTTTAGTGAAAAGTTAAGTGGAACAAGCCTTAATTATCTTACTTATGAAAAAGAGATGTAAGCATTGGTATGGGCTTTAGAGACATGACAATGTTACCTTTGACCCAAGGAGTTTGTCATCCATACTGACCATGAATCCTTAAAGCACTTAAGGGGACAAGGAAAGTTAAACAAAAGACATGCCAAGTGGATTGAATTCATTAAGACTTTTCTTTACATCATGAAGTATAAACACAATGATGATTTAAGGACAAATCCTTTTGAGGAGAGGAGGAATAATGAGAAGCTTAGAGATGATGGGTGGAAGGCCTCAAAGGATGCAAAAGGTCCATTGCACATTTTAGAAGACCCAATAACATGAGCTAGAGCCAAAAAGATGAGAGGCACTAAATGGGCTAATTGACGGCATTCAGGCTAACCAAGCTTTAAATGGTCCGAATTTAAGCTCGAAAGAGAGTCCATACTTTATTAATATGATTGGAGTACCTAATGGGTCAGGACTAAGTAATAACATTCACTACTAATTATAAGTTTATTGTCTGTGTAAGAATTTATCCCTAAATAAGAATTCCTCTTAAATAAGGATTTTTCTTAAGTAGGAATTTATGCCTCTTTAGGATTGTTATCTTAACCTATAAATAAGCACCTCTTGTAAGCTCTAGAAGATCACACAATTTTGAGTGAAATAGAAAGTAAGAGTTTTTCTCCCTCTATTCTTTTGAGAACTAAAGAACTTATTAAGAGGTACTTCTTCTTGTGGTATTCAAATTGACTTATCACTTCCAATAGGTAAATAGGTAAATGGAAGAAATTGTTGAATATAAAAATGGGGATGTTGAAATTTGATTTGCACCATCTAGACATATGAGGTTAAATCAATCGACTTTCCCCCTTCAATTTTAGCTTCTATGGTTAATGAATCACTAGAAATGTCTAGTCAAACTTCTAGTCCTAGATCTCCTTCTTTATTTGATATGGGATATCAAGGTGAAGATCAAAGTCTTTGTGTCCTTGAAATAGTAAATAAGATAAAAGAAGAGGTAAAAAAGTTATTTTACTCTCCAAAAAATGCTATTAAAAGAAAATGGTTTTTTTATAACCTTTAGCCATAAGGAGCTAGAGATCTAGAGTAAACATCATAAAAATATACTGCTGAAATGGGAGTAATCGATATCTTAACCTCATTAAAGAAGGTTTATGAAAGTAAAAGAAAACCTTTTCCAAATTTTTTTTTTTCCCCGGAAGAGTGTATGATCCTTAAGAAAGTCTATCAAGAATATACTACAAAAAACGAAAAGAGGTTATTAGCTCCTACTTTGAATTTAAGTATAAATGTAGAAGAAAGTGAGATTATAATTTCACCATATAAAGTTGGACCATCTTCTAGTACTGTTATACAGCAAGGAAACTACACCAATCTCTACCTCTAATCTATAAGCAATCAATTTAATAAAGTGTAAGAAAAAATTGAAAAAATATCTTATCAAGTGCCAAAACCTTTGGTTAAAATAGAAATAGAAAAAAAGTTTTATTTAAACCCTTATCTTCAAAAGAAGTAGACTATAATATATTAGGTAAAAATCCTAAACAAATTGAATTAGTAGATAAG
Organism: Bruguiera gymnorhiza; assembly: GCA_020883675.1. Lineage (NCBI taxonomy): Eukaryota > Viridiplantae > Streptophyta > Magnoliopsida > Malpighiales > Rhizophoraceae > Bruguiera > Bruguiera gymnorhiza. Next base: position 356,286 of record JAIRCJ010000160.1, on the reverse strand, counting down.
ATAGTCAAAAGGTTAAAAAACCTTGGTCCAGAGGAGAAAAAGGCCTCTATTCTTGGAAAAAAGGAACCAATTAAAGAAATAGATGAAGACGTTGAAAATCATATTGATAAATTAGAAGAAATGTTCTTATTAGAACAGAATCCACTAAACAAAGAACCCATCACATTCTTACAAGAAGGTTCCTACAAAATTGTATTATTCTAGACCAACTCTAGTTCACCCCTTATTAGAGGAAGAGTTTAAGTACAATTATATTCAATATGATGGAAGCAATACCATAGAATGGACTGATAAAGTTTTAAGCTTGTTTGTGTCACCTTGTTGAAAACCCAAGTCACATTGGCTTTGTGTTCATGTTGCTATGATTAGGCGTGAAGAACTATAGCGTAATTCATTGACAATGATACCATAAGATATGGATAGATTAAGACCTAATCAGCTTTTTAGAGGTCATACTTGTAATAAGAGTAGAAATATAGAAATAATTATTAATGAAAACTTACATGATAATTATTTATAGAATTAGACTCTACCTTCTTCTTTTTTGTCCCAAGTTTATAAACAAGGAAGTTTTTTTTTTCTAAAACCAACTATGTTATTAAGCAATTGAAGAAGCATTACCCTTAATTGAGCATTATAATGGTTTCCTTTTACTATCCTAAGAGCTTATTAGTTTGCATTATCAAAAGTATAAGGTTATTCATAATGAGATGGTATAAGTGGCATTAAAACCTACCATAAGACTAGGTTTAAATAACTTAGTAATTATTTGCATAAGAGTCAAAAGACATAGTAGATTTCATGACTTCTTATTTGGAGTAATTGAATCATTTTTTAGTGATAGACAGATGAGAAGCCTAGAGATGATGCATGGAAGGCTTTAAAGGATGCAAAAGGTTCATTGCACATTCCAAAAGGCCCAATAACACAAACTAGAGTCAAAAAGATGAAAGAAGTAATAAATGGGCTGATTAAGGACATTTAGGCCAACCAAGCTACAAATGGTGTGAATTCAAACTTGAAAAAGAGTCAAGGCCTTATTGATATGATTGGAGTACTTAATGGGCCAAGACTAAGTAATAGAATTCACTCCTAAATTCAAGTTTATCCTAAATAAGTAATTGTATAAATATGAAAGTTTTTTGTGTAAAAATTTGTCCTAGATAGGAGTTTCTCATAAATAAGGATTTGTCCTAAATAAGAATTTATGCCTTTTTAGGATTGATATCTTAGCCTATAAATAAGCACCTCCTCATAAGCTCTAAAACATCAGACAACTTTGAGAGAAGTAAAAAATAAGGGTTTTCTCCTTAAGTTATATTAAGACCTAAAGAACTTATCGTGGGTGTACCTCTTCTTGTGGTGTTCAACTCAACTTATCACTTCCAATTCCCTTTTTTTTCTAGAGTGTGGTGTCCATATCCTTCTTAAATACCCTAGATTCACATTCCTTTGAATGTTGGGTCTAGGGTTTGTGTTATTAAAGTCTAATTTAACTTTCTTGGATATTCTTTGATTCCTTGTGTATGTTAGGTTTCTAAGTCACGTCTTTTGAGGTTTTCTGTATCAGTTGGTATCGTAGTCAAGTTTTGAATCGGGTTGGATTAACTAATTCTTCAATTTCCTACCTTGTGATTTATTTATTTCTATTTAGTTTGTCTATTAAGCACACTACCATTTAAATGCATTAATCTATCTATTTGTAACCCATCTCACTTTACTTATTTGTTTGAGATCATAACTATCAAAAACGTGCTAATTTCAATTCTAATTGTTGTCTTTAAGTATTCTACTATTATTTTGTGTTAAGCAAAGGGAAAAAAAAGAAAAGAAAGAGAGGAATGAAGAAAAAAAAGAGAGGAACAAAAAAAAGACATTAAATTCAAGTTATTGATAAAAATTAAACAGTTTGGTCATATTGGTCACAATAATAATATAGTTTTTGTTGCTTAACTCCAATTCTGCTATCTATTTTCTTGTTATGTTGTCTAAGTTAGTCCCCTAGATTTAACCCTTTATCCTAATTTTTGTGAGTTTAGTTTATTAAATTTGTTTGCCTTGATATCCTTTTTTGTTTTTTTTTTTCTTCCTGTTCTCCAATTAGTTTAATTATACATCATTTATCTTATTTTGTTCAAAATAAATCCTTTGATTTAGTTTGTTTAGTTCTTTAAAGAGCTAAAAAGGGAAATTTGAGTGGTAAAAGGCAAAAGTGCAAGTTCATATTAAGAAAAAGCCATAAAAAGTGAAAACATGAGGGTGTGACACCTTTTTCTTTTGAGTGAAACACATGAGGGAGTGTTTTGTGAGGTATCTTAATCATTTTATGCAGAAGTAATACTATGACTTCTAAAGACAAAGGTGTAGCTCAGGACGGAGTTAGTGATGTGTCCTTCATGCTCAAAGCTATGTAACAACAATTTGAGCACATGAATACTAGATTTGATGATATGAGGGAAAGAATGAAGGAGCAAGCTAATACAATAACAAAGTTGAATATAAGGCATAGGGACTCTGAGGCCCCTAATGCAAGAAGGTAATTAAGATGAGCCTATGACCATAAAGATGATATAAAAGATGATGAATTTGACGATCAAACTACTCTAGTTAGAATTGCCAACAATAAACGTGATCGAAGAGATTTTAGGAAGTAAGCCACCTATGATCATGATTTAGGTAGTATTAAAATGACAATTCCTCCATTCCAAGGTAAGAATGATCCTGATGTGTACCTAAAATGGGAGAAGAAGGTTGAATTAGTTTTTGACTGTCACAACTATTTTGAGGAGAAAAAGGTAAAGTTTGTTGCTGTTAAATTTACTAATTATGCTATTACTTATTTTGACTAAGAGAAGGAACTATGAGAGGCATATTGATATATGGTAGGAGATGAAGACTATCATGAGGAGGAGGTTCATCCTTAATCACTATTATAGGGAGTTGTACCAAAGGCTACAAGGGCTCACTCAGGGCACCAAAAGTGTGGAGGACTACCACAAGGAGATAGAGATTGTCATGATTAGGTCGAATGTAGAGGAAGATAGAGAGGGAACCATGACTCAATTTTTGCATAAGCTAAATGGAGACATAGCCAACATGGTTGAGTTACAACACTATATGGAATTAAAAGACATGGTACACTTGGCAATGAAAGTTGAAGAACAACTTAAATGAAAGGGTTCAACATTGTTTGGGTAGAATTTGGATTCTACCTTATCTTGGAAGCCAAATTGGAGCAAAAGGGACGAGAATGCCAAGTGCAAGTCTAAAGTTAAACTATCCAAGAGCAAGAATATAGGTTCTAGCAAAGAGGCAGGTAACTATGATCCTTAACCAAGTAAAAATAGAGATGTTAAATGTTTTAAGTGTTTGGGAAGCGTGCAATGATCTTAAGAGGTAACAATGATGTTAAAACTATAAGTGAATCAGATGATGATTTTGTGTCATCATCAGAGGGTGAAAGTGATGGAGAGGAGTATCTGATTAATGAAGTAGCTCTCATCACAAGGCATGCATCGAATGTGCAAGTGAAAGGAAGAAAATGAGGAGAAACTAGATAATATCTTTCATATGAGGTATCCCATAATAGATAAGGGTTATAAGTCCATTTCTCAAAAGAAAATTGTTCATCCAGAGGAAAGAGAAAAGAAAAGACTTAGTTCGTAAAAGAAAAGGTGATGCAAAAAACCCCAAAAAGACGTGGCTTAAAGACCCAATGCACACAAGGAATCAAAGAATAGCCAAGAAAGCTAAATCAAACTTTAATAACACAAACCCTAGACCCAATATTCAAACAAACATGAACCTAGGGTATTTAAGAAAGATATGGACGCCACATTCTAGAAAAGAAGGGAATTAGGAGTGATAAGTCAGGTTGAACACCACAAAAGGAAGTACCTCTTAATAAGTTCTTTAGTTTTCAAAAGAACCGAGGGAGAAAACCCTTGCTTTCTATTTCATTCAAAATTGTCTGATGATCCAAAGCATACAAGGAGGTGCCTATTTATTAGTTAAAATAGAAATTCTAAAAAGGCACAAATTCCTACTTAAGAAAAATCCTTATTTAGGAAGAATTCCTATCTAGGGACAAATTCTTACACAAACAATAAACTCCTAATTAGGAGTGAATGCTATTACTTAGTCCTGACCCATTGAGTACTCAAATCATATTAATAAGGTTTGAACTCTCTTTTAAGCTTGAATTTGCACCACTTAAAGCTTGGTTGGCTTGAATGTCCTTAATCAGCCCATTTAGTCCTTCTTTCATCTTTTTGGCTCTAATTTGTGTTATTAGGCCCTTTGGAATGTGCAATGGATCTCTTGCATCATTTGAAGCCTTCCACCCATCATCTCTAAGGTTCTCATCATTCCCCCTCTCCTTGAAAGGATTCATCCTCGAATCATCACTTGAAATGGACCATCTTCTCTTGGTTATAGCTTTGAGTGCCCTTGAGTTGGGAATTGTTTCTTACTCATATGCACTTAAACCCAATCACTAAGTTTAAACACCACCTTCTTTTGCCCTTTGTTAACATGGGATACATGTTATTCAGTTTGTTTTTCAATATATTAAGGCACCTTCTCATGCAATTTTTTTTTACCATGTCAACCTTATGTTCACCATCTAAACTAGCACACTCACCGATAGGTATAGGTACCAAATCCAAAGGAGTCAACAAATTAAAACCATATACAATTTCAAATATAAAGTAACTAGTAACAAAATGAACACTCCTATTATATGCAAACTCGACATGCAATAAACAATCTTCCTGTGTTTTCCAATTTGTTTGAATAATAGCATGCAAAAGAGTAGAAAGAGACTAATTAAACACATTAGTCTACCCATCAGTTTGTGGATGACAAGTAGTTAAAAACAATAGCTTTGTACCTAATTTACCCCATAAAGTCTTCCAAAAGTAGCTTAAGAACTTTATATCTTGGTCTAAAACTATACTCTGTGGCATGTCATGCAAACGTATTACTTCTTTAAAGAATATGTCAGCCATATTGCTTAAATCATCAGTTTTATGGCATGGGATAAAGTGTGTCATCATCAGGGAATTCATCTTCAAATTCCTACAAAAGAGAAATAATAACCCTACGCAAAGATGAGTCAAACTTGTTAGTGTTAAAATAAACCTCTTTGTACAAAAGTACAATTATAAGCTACTTGGCATAAAATGCTTTGTTGACATCATATTCTTTTGCATAGAAACTTTCTATTTTCTTCACTCTCTCTTGTGTCCTCACATTTTCTCCTCTCTTTTCTCTTTTTTCAATCTCTTTTTTCTGTTCACTTTCATTTTTAATCCTTAACTAATCCTCATATGCTTGTTAAAGTGATAATGGTACAAGAGTGATGGGTTTTTCATTCATTACAAAGGAATATCGATTCTTGAATTCATCATTAATAACTTGCTTGTCAAATTGTCATGGCCTTCCTAATAGAATATGCCTTGCATGCATAAGTACAACATCACATAAAACTTCATCATGGTACTTTTCGATAAAAAATGAGATGAGCACTTGCTTATTTACCTTGACTACTCTCATTTAACCATTGAAGTTTATATGGCTTAGGATGCATTATAGTAGGTAAATTCAGCTTTTCAACCATAGTTATGCTAGCAACATTAGTGCAACTCCCACCATCAATAATCATACTACATACCTTATCTTTGATAAGACACCTCATTTGAAATATGTTATCTCATTGCACCTTATTTTCTTCCTTCACTTGTATATTCAATGCTTGCCTTATGACGAGAGTTATTCCATTAACAGGATACTCCTGTCCATCACTTTCACCCTTTGATGATGGCACATAATCATCATTTGATTCACTTGCAGTTTCAACATCACCGTTACCTCTTAAGATCATTGCACACTTCTTTAGACATTGAGATGCATTATAACCCCTACCCAAACACTTAAAACATTTAACATCTTTATTTCTACTTAGCTGGGGTTAAAATTACCTGTCTCCTTGTTAGAACCTACATTATTGTGTTTGGATAGCTCAGCTTTTCCTTGTAATTGGCCTTCTCATCCCTTTCACTCCAATTTGGCTCTAAGATGAGGTAGAACCTAAATTCTGCCCAAACCATATGGAACCTTTTTGAAGTTCCCAACTTCACCCTAGGATCTACTAGTTTGTGATACTGAGAGGGGGGGTGAATCAGTATCACCACAATTCACAATTCGCAGGAAAGTGAACAACTTCAATCTCTTCTTAAAAGCGAACTCTTTCTCAGATTCGACTAAGGTAGATCTATTGCTACCTACTAATCACAATAGTCCCCAAAGTCACCTTTCAGACACCTTGCCTAATAGACAATTCGGATGTTCTTGTTTAGGTCTTCGTTAGGTTATGGGTTGGCTGATACTTTAGCTGCGTTCACAACTCAATTCAAAACACAGAACGTAAAGCAAATTAAGGACACACGAGATTTACGTGGTTCCGTCAACGTGACGTACATCCACGGTGGTAGGGACTCTCCCTTACCGAGACTATCCACTATACTTGAGAATTCCAGTTACAATGGATGTCTTAACCTTCTGCTCCTTTCACTATTGCAATTACTAAGCAAGTACAATACAAAGAGTGTCACTTACTGTGTCTACCCTTCGTCTAGCTTGTCTTGCCTCTGTTGAATTGAAAGGCTGCTCCACTGCCGCTTAGAAGTTCACCGCAACGCTCTCTAACCTCTCTTGAAGAAATCTAGAAATACGTTGAGTTCTTTCCGATGCTTCGCCAAATTCCTTCTCTAGGTTGTCTCACACAGCTCCTGCTTTCACCGTCTCAAGGTTTCACAGCTTGCACTCAAGCTTCTGGTCTGCCGTTTCACGTCTCACGGCCTGCCCCACGCTTCTGATCAGTCACGCCGTTGCACGTTCTGGTCTCACGCTCCTGGTCTGCTGTTTCACGTCTCTTGGCCTGCCTTACACTACTGGTTTTTCTGGTTCACGTCTCTTGCCCTGCCTCACGCTTCTAGTCTGCTGTCTTCTCTTCCGGGTGGTCTCACGGATACCAGGTCTGCTGTCTTCTCTTCCGGGTGGTCTGTTTCTTATTTCTCCTCTTGCTGGTTGTGCGTTTCTGGTTTGGTTGCAGGATGTGTTTCTGGTTTGCTTGCAGGAGGCGTTTTTGGTTTGATTGCAGGAGGCGTTTCTGGTTTGCCTGCAGGAGGTGTTTCTGGTTTGCTTGCAGGAGGCGTTTCTGGTTTGCTTGCAGGAGGTTGCACGTTCTGGTTTGCTCTCCCAGTGGTGACGTTTCTGGTTTGCTCTCCTGGTGGTGTTGTTTCTGATCTCTTGCCGTTCTGCTCTCTCTTCCTTTTGGCCGGTTGCTGTAGGGTTGCTGTTTATTCAATTGTGTTGGCCCTCTACCCTAGTTTTGTCTTCCAAGGCCTTTATATACTCTCTTCCATAAAACCCTAATAGGGCTTACATGGCGGATTTACGTTCTTGCCCTTACGCGGCAGATTTACTTTCTTGCCCTTCCATGTGACTTTACTGCCCTTCCATATGACTTTACTCTCTTGCACACTTAACCCTAGTTGACAACAATTACAACCCATACAAGGCTGTGGGAACAACAATCTCCCCCTTTGTAATTGTTGGCAACATTCATAACAAAAGCCATTATGCAGCAGTCTTTCATAATCTTCTCGGAGTAACAATCCAGAAGCAGATGGATTACAACTCCCCCTAAATATGCACTCCCCCTTCCTTAACAACTCCCCCTGCACTGTTGCTTCTCTCCCCCTTTGCCAACCAATTACAAATTTGAAAAACTTGCAAAGTAGAGATGGAGGATTCACCTGAACTTCAGGCTTGAGGAGGCATTTGCACAGACAGACTCATTCTGTGCTTTTCAAACAGCTCTGTGGACAAAGGTTTAGTTAGAATATCTGAGATTTGATCTTTAGTACCGACATACTCCAACTGAATTGTGCCCTCTTCCACTTGATCCTTGATAAAGTGATACCGGATGTCAATATGCTTGCTCCTTGAATGTTGAACTGGATTCTTGCTAAGATCAATTGCACTTTGATTATCACAAAGTACACTCACTGGTAACTTCACTTCAACACCCAAATCGGCCAATTGTCTTTGCATCCATATCACCTGAGTACATGCTGCACAAGCAGCCATATACTCAGCCTCCGCTGTGCTCAAAGCAACACTGTTTTGCTTTCTACTTAGCCATGCAACACACTTTGAACCCAAGTAGAAGCTGCAGCCACTGGTTGATTTTCTATCATCTGTGCTTCCTGCCCAGTCTGCATCAGTGTATGCTCGTAGTTTTACAGAATCCATGGCAGGATACCACAAGCCCATTTCCAGTGTCCCCTTGAGGTATCTTAGGATTCTTTTCACTGCCAACACATGAGATTCCTTAGGATCAGCTTGGAATCTGCTGGCGATGCACACAGCTTGCATGAGATCAGGCCTTGATGCTGTAAGGTACAGAAGGCTCCCTATCATCTTCCTGTATTCTGTAGGGCTTGTACTCCTTCCTTCCTGATCTTTTGTTAACTTGCAGCCCACTGTCATAGGGGTACTGACAGGTCTGCTATCCTCCATGCCAAACTTTTTCAGCATCTCTTTGGCATATTTTGTCTGAGAAATAAAAATACCTTCTTCACATTGTTGTATTTGTAATCCAAGAAAGTAAGTCATTTCTCCAATCAATGACATCTCAAATTCCTCACTCATCTTCTGTGCAAATTCTTGGCATAGCGCAGAGTGATCCCCTCCAAAGATGATGTCATCTACATATACTATGGTTATCAGTTGGCCTTTCTCTGAGTTGAACACATATAGGTTATTATCAACTGTTCCTCTTTTGAAGTTCAACCTTCTCAAATACGCGTCCAGCCTGCTATACCATGCTCTTGGGGCTTGTTTAAGGCCATACAAGGCTTTCTTCAGCTTGCACACATGTGTCTCATCCTCACTGATTTGTACTCCATCGGGTTGTTCAATATACACTTCTTCTTTTAGGAGCCCATTCAAAAAGGCTGATTTCACATCCATCTGGTAAACTTTATACCTCTTATGTGCTGCCAAAGCTAAGAACATTCTGATAGTTTCCAACCTTGCTACTGGTGCAAAAGTTTCATCAACATCTACTCCTTCTATCTGAGTGTAGCCTTTGCAAACCAGCCTAGCCTTGTTCCTCACCACCTTGCCATCCTCATTGTGTTTATTTTTAAACACCCATTTTGTTCCTATGACATTCTTGTTAGTGGGTCTTGGAACTAGCTCCCATGTTTCATTCTTCTCGATTTGATCTAGCTCCTCATTGATAGCTTTGATCCATGCTTTGTCTTGTGCAGCCTCTTCAACAGATTTAGGTTCAACTTGTGAGAGTAAAGCAGTAGCTCCCACAATTCTTCTTCTTGTTGTAACTCCTGCTGATGGGTCACCTATTATCTGATTTCCTTGATGAGCACTGGTCCATGTCTTCTTTGTCTTTCTTTCTTGCACAGTCTTAGTTGCAAAAGAATCTCCTTCTTCATCTTCAGACTCACTCTTCTCTGAGTCTGAACTTACTTCTTTTCCCACTTCTTCATGTTGGTCAGATTCTTCATCTATCTTGAAGTCATCTTCTTCACTATCCTCAGCTTCTCCATTATGCGTTGTTTTTCCAGTTTTCATCTATTCTCACATCACTGGAAGTGACCACTTTTCCCAGTTTATGTAGAAAAACTCTGTAACCTTTTGTCTTTGCTGAGTATCCCACAAAGATGCCTTCATCTGACCTAGCATGGAATTTTCCCAAGTTTTGCTCCTTGTTCTTCACAAAACATGGGCTGCCAAAGATTCTAAGATACTTGGCTGTTGTCTTCTTCCCACTCCATAGCTCATATGGAGTCTTATCAGTATTGGGCCTTAGTGAAACTCTGTTCAATAGGTGCACGGCTGTAAATGTTGCTTCTGTCCAAAATCTTGTGTGAAGCTTGGATTCCAGCAGTAGAGTTCTTGCCATTTCAACCACAGCTCTATTTTTCCTCTCTACCACCCCGTTCTGTTGAGGAGTTCTTGCTGCTGCCATCTGATGGTGAATTCCATGCTTCTCAAGGTAATCTTCAAAAGCTCCATTTGTGAATTCAGTGCCTTGATCTGACCTCAATACTTTGATCTTCTTTCCACTCTCATTTTCAGCCAATCTTCTGTATCTCTTGAAGCATTTCAAAACTTCTGACTTATGTGTGAGGTGCATGATGCAGGTCCTTCTAGAATAATCATCAACAAACAAGATGAAGTACCTCTCACCATTCAACCCTTTTGTTCTCATCGGCCCACACAAATCAGTATGTACAATGTCAAGCACTGCTTCAGAACTAACCTCTTTGGTCTTATACTGCTTTCTGACCTGTTTTCCTTTAGAGCATGCTGAGCAGACATACTCCCTCTCTCTCTTAAGGTCTGGAATGTCTCTGATTGCATGAGTAATGGTCAGCTTCCTCATGTTCTTCTGTGTTAAGTGTCCCAGCCTCCGATGCCAGAGTTGATTTTCTTCTTCTTTTGTAAGTAAACAGCTGTTTGTCTTGTCCTCATCAATTACATATAAATTTCCAGCTGTTCTTTTCCCAGCTGCAACAGTATTGCCTTCTTTACTCTTTACTTGGCAACCTGTTTTTGTGAATATCACTTTATGGTCTTCATTGCATAGTTGGCTGACAGATGCTAGATTATATCTGAGTCCTTCAACATGCAGAACATCTTTCAGCTTTCCTTTTCCAATATTTACTGACCCTTGACCACTGATGTTGAGTGAATCATCATTGTCAAACTTGACTCTGCCTTCTCTTGACTTATTTAGCTTTGACAATTTACTCTTGTCTCCCGTCATGTGTGAAGTGCATCCACTGTCAAGGATCCACTGCTTATCCTTGTAGTCAGCTTTGAGTGCAATTTCAGCTATATTAGCCACCTCCCTTTTAGCTTTATATTCCTTCTTTTGAATTGGCTGGAAGATAGCTTTCTCCTTTTTCTCAGCTTTGACTACACCGCTTGTTTTCACTATGCCATTGAGTGCCTTCTCTTGCTCAGGGAGAAGTGTCATGCATCTCTTGGCATTATGGTCATCCTGCCCACACCTTTCACACTGTTCCAAGTCTCCCAATATAGCAAACTTGTTCTTTGAAACCACTGGTTTGGGCTTCCACCAACAATCCTTGTCAGTGTGTCCTTGCTTTTTACAGTATGTGCAAGAACTCACGACAGGTGTTCTCCTCTGAATTTTGTATTGTCTCCCCCTGTATACAGCATCATATCTTCTCAAGTTGGAGACATATACTGGCCTTCTCCACCAGCAGTTACTTGCCTTATGACCCCAAACTCCACAATAAAGACAGTGACCTTGAAACTGCCTCTTCTTGGGTCTAATCACAGCTTGTTTTCTTTTGTTCATTACTTGCTGTGTAGGCAACGTGGCTGGCTTCTTTGCTTGTGTGGCTTTCATTTCAGCTACCTTTTTCTCCTTCTTCTGTTCAGCCATAGCCCTTTGCTGGCTGATCTTCTTTTCTTCATTTTTGTTTGCCACCCTAGGTTGCTTCTTCAAATCCTCTTTATTCTCAGCTATCTTCTCCTGAGTCACAACCTTCTCTTTCAACTTCTGTGGCACATTCTTATTATCTTTAGGCAATGCAGCCTCAGATTGCTGCACTTTCTCTTCATTCTTCTTTTCTCTTGCAGAACTTGTTTCTCCTATCATTTCAAGCTTCTGCACGTTCTCTTCACTCCTTTTGAGTTGTTGCTGAAGTCTCAGCAACTCTATCTCCATTTCTTCAATTGTTGAAGTCCTTGAGCCAAGCTCCATAGTAAGGTCTTCACATATTTTGATATGTTCTTCAAATCTTCTCTTCAAGTCAATATGTTCAGCCCTTATTTCATCCTTTTGACTTTCAGCTTCCTCAGACTTTGCTTCAACTTGTTTTATGTGGGCCTCTAACCTTCTTATGGTTCTGCCCCTTCTGATTATCTCCTTTGAAGCTGCTTCCAACTCAGCTCCAAAATCTGGTTCTTCTCCATCAACCTCCTCTTCCTCTTCAGAGGTTGAACTACCACCTTGAGTTGATGCCATAAAGGCATGCTCATCTGATGAGTCTACATCTTCCTCCTCATCGGCTTCTTTTGTCTGGCTCACATAACTCTTGAATGAGCCTCTCTTCTTCTTCTGTGGGCTAGCAGTCTTCTTGCTGGACTTCCTTGACTTGAATGATGGTCTTCTCCATTTTGAATTCTGCTCATCATCACCATCCTCATCTTCATCATCAAGTTTCACTTTGCACTGAGAAGCAAAGTGTCCAGTCTGTCCACAACGATAACATCTCAAGGACAACTGTCCTTTTCCCTTCTTAGACCCCCTTTTGAATTTCCTTGTGAAGTATGCCAACACTTCACCTTCACTTTCTTCCTCATCATCATCATCATCCTCGCTGGATGATTCTTCCTCTTCTTTTATCTTCAAGTGTTTCATAGCTTTGAAAGCTGCCTCCTTTGATACCTTTGACGTTGAGGAGCTCTCAGTTGACTTTATTCTCATCTCATATGCAATGAGATTGCATTGGAGATCATGCAGGGACATGGAATTGAGATCTCTACTCTCCTCTATGGCTGCCACCTTTGAGGCAAACCTCTCAGGCAGAATTCTCAGAATTTTCTTCACAATAGATGAGTCCTTCTTGTTCTTCCCATGACTTCTAAGATCGTTTACAGCATCAATAACCCTGGTGAAGAACTCTTGGACTGTCTCATTTTTCTGCATTCTGAGAGATTCATATCTCTCCTTGAAAACTTGAAGCTTGGCCTCCTTCATTCTGCCATCACCTTCATAGACTTTCTGCAATCTGTCCCATATCTCCTTGGCAGATTTGCAGTCCATAACTTTAGCATATTCAGCATCTGTCAATGCTGAAATGATGACATTTGAGGCCTTCCCATTTATCTCAAACTGTCTTAATTCCTCTGGGGTTGGATCTTTACCTTCTTCTGGAGGCTCAAAACCCTCCTGTACAGATTTCACCATGTTCATGCCCATGGTTGCAAATACCACCTGCATTCTCGCTCTCCACATATGGTAGTTGGTTCCGTTGAAGATTGGAACCTTCTTGCTGTAAGTAGTGCTGGTGCTGGTACCGGCGTCCATTTCTCAGTATGCTGAACAAGTTAAAACTTCTGGAGCTCTTCAAACTAGTACACCAAGCTGTTAAGCTTTATCCTGGTGAACCTGTGCTCTGATACCAATTGAAGTTCCCAACTTCACCCTAGGATCTACTAGTTTGTGATACTGAGAGGGGGGGTGAATCAGTATCACCACAATTCGCAATTCGCAGGAAAGTGAACAACTTCAATCTCTTCTTAAAAGTGAACTCTTTCTCAGATTCGACTAAGGTAGATCTATTGCTACCTACTAATCACAATAGTCCCCAAAGTCACCTTTCAGACACCTTGCCTAATAGACAATTCGGATGTTCTTGTTTAGGTCTTCGTTAGGTTATGGGTTGGCTGATACTTTAGCTGCGTTCACAACTCAATTCAAAACACAGAACGTAAAGCAAATTAAGGACACACGAGATTTACGTGGTTCCGTCAACGTGACGTACATCCACGGTGGTAGGGACTCTCCCTTACCGAGACTATCCACTATACTTGAGAATTGCAGTTACAATGGATTTCTTAATCTTCTGCTCCTTTCACTATTGCGATTACTAAGCAAGTACAATACAAAGAGTGTCACTTACTGTGTCTACCCTTCGTCTAGCTTGTCTTGCCTCTGTTGAATTGAAAGGCTGCTCCACTGCTGCTTAGAAGTTCACCGCAACGCTCTCTAACCTCTCTTGAAGAAATCTAGAAATACGTTGAGTTCTTTCTGATGCTTCGCCAAATTCCTTCTCTAGGTTGTCTTACACAGCTCCTGCTTTCACCGTCTCACGGTTTCACAGCTTGCACTCAAGCTTCTGGTCTGCCGTTTCACGTCTCACGGCCTGCCCCATGCTTCTGATCAGTCACGCTGTTGCACGTTCTGGTCTCACGCTTCTGGTGTGCCGTTTCACGTCTCTTGGCCTGCCTCACGCTACTGGTTTTTCTGGTTCACGTCTCTTGCCCTGCCTCACGCTTCTAGTCTGCTGTCTTCTCTTCTGGGTGGTCTCACGGATACCAGGTCTGCTGTCTTCTCTTCCGGGTGGTCTGTTTCTTATTTCTCCTCTTGCTGGTTGTGCGTTTCTGGTTTGCTTGCAGGATGTGTTTCTGGTTTGCTTGCAGGAGGCGTTTCTGGTTTGCTTGCAGGATGTGTTTCTGGTTTGCTTGCAGGACGTGTTTCTGGTTTGCTTGCAGGACGTGTTTCTGGTTTGCTTGCAGGACGTGTTTCTGGTTTGCTTGCAGGAGGTTGCACGTTCTGGTTTGCTCTCCCGGTGGTGACGTTTCTGGTTTGCTCTCCTGGTGGTGTTGTTTCTGATCTCTTGCCGTTCTGCTCTCTCTTCCTTTTGGCCGGTTGCTGTAGGGTTGCTGTTTATTCAATTGTGTTGGCCCTCTGCCCTAGTTTTGTCTTCCAAGGCCTTTATATACTCTCTTCCATAAAACCCTAATAGGGCTTACATGGCGGATTTACGTTCTTGCCCTTACGCGGCAGATTTACTTTCTTGCCCTTCCATGTGACTTTACTGCTCTTCCATATGACTTTACTCTCTTGCACACTTAACCCTAGTTGACAACAATTACAACCCATACAAGGCTGTGGGAACAACACTTACTCATAATAGTTGAGTTAATATTCTCATCATAGATCTCTAACAATAGGTTCTGATTATTGTCACAATGTCCATAAGGATGAAAGGTACAAATTAGAAATTCTTCTAACATTAAGATACTACACACAAACCCTTTAGAATTCAACATTTTAGAAGGTAACCAAGACATTAGGTGATGAAGCATATGTCGCTTATGGAAGTACTTATGAATGTATGAATTTTAAAGTAGCTTCATGTAGCTTTGCTAAGGCATATGCATCATTAAAGGTTTTATGGGGAAATAATCTCAAATGCTTTTGCAATTCTAGATTTAATCCAAAAACAAAGAAATTAACTACATAATTTATAGGTAAGGAACCCAAATTGCAAAAAGAATGGAATTGAGCAATGTAATCCTTAATCGTACCATGCTGCTTGATGTTGTAAAGCTTAACTTCTTAGATCTAGAAGGAAGATCGATCTATTGAGGTTGCTATGGTTCTCACACGTCACAAGAAGTAGAGGAAGGTCTTGTTCACAAATAGGTAGTAGATATAGCACCCAAAAGAAAAAATGGAAATAGAACATAGGTAGTAAAGAATTTCCCCATAAGTAACATGATTACAAGTTCTAATACCATTGATGTAAGGAGAACTAGTTTTGGAGGAAATCAAGTAGGAATTCAAAAATTGGTGGTTAATCAATTTTGAACTTAACTAATAATAGAGACCATAAAGGAATTTCAAGAGAGAGATAAATAGAAAATAAGAGTTGTAAAGATAGTATTGATAAAATGAGATTTGTTTACACTTTTCACATACCATTTCTCATGCACCTATTATACTAATCCTTAATGGTTCCAAACTCTAGAATTTAGCAATTGACTACATAATTTATAGGTAAGGAACTCAAATTGCAAAAAGAATGGAACTGAGCAATGTAATCCTCAATCATACCATGCTACTTGATGTTGTAGAGCTTAACTTCTTGGATCTAGAAGGAAGATCAATCTGTTGAAGTTGCCATGGTTCTCACATGTCACAAGAAGTAGAGGAAGGTCTTTTTCACAAATAAGTAGTAGATATAATACCCAAAAGAAAAAATGGAAATAGAACATAGGTAGCAAAGAATTTCTCCATAAGTAACATGATTGCAAGTTTTAATACCACTAAAGTAAGGAGAACTAGTTTTAGAGGAAATCAAGTAGGAATTCAAAGATTGGTGGTGAATCAATTTTGAGCTCAATTAATAATGGAGACCATAAAGGAATTTCAAGAGAGAGATAAATAGAGAATAAGAGTTGTAAAGATGAAGAGATGGAAGTTTAGTATTGATAAAATGAGATTTGTATACACTTTTCACGTACCATCTCTCATGCACCTAATATACAAATCCTTAATGGTTACAAACTCTAGAATTTAGCAATTTACAAATTCAAAGTAAGATTGAAATAATTCAAATATCCAATTCACTATAACTCCCAATTATCTTCTTATTCTTGTACTTCCACATATATAATCAAGCTAGCTCTTATTTTCCTCTATATCAAAAATATCGCAAATAGATAAATGAAATCTAAAGAATCTAATGCAAGAATTCAAGAAATAAGCATGGATTAACAAAAGATTACAAAAAACCCAACATCTTATATGAAAAAAATAAAAAAACCAACACATCCACCATAGATAGAAACATGTATAATTAACCATAAAATAATGTCCATAACCATAAAAGCACAAATTGAAGAGAGAAAAATCAAGAACTTTCTAAATGTTGTTAATTACCTTTTAAGAATAGACTCAGTGTAGATAACCCTTTGTCATAGCTACATTTCGCGCTCGACAAGGTTTTAGACGAAGCCACTATTGACTAGTTAAAGGGAGATAGAGAATGTGTGCACTATGGCTTAGGATTTTTTCAAAGGGCTATGCTTTTATAAAAAAGAAAAAAGGCAAGTAATCAAAACAAAATGGGAAAAAATATATAATTACCTAAAAGATACTAGTTGAACAAAATGATTGATATTGTCATCAGAGAATCCACTCAAGTTTTTGATAATTTTATTGCTAAGCATGTTCTTAGTGGAGATGGAACAAGAAAGAAAAACTAGTTTTTCATGTTTAAGAAAAATGCTACATCTTTCTACTAGGTTAATGTCCAATTTTATAGACAAATTTCAACTATTATTATACAAAAAATGCATGTTGAAATAGGGGAATAACACAAAAAAAAGAAATTAAATTTGGAATCAAAGTTATCTAATTCTTCTTTTTTTTATTTACAAAGAAAAGTGATAAATTTGAATAAACTTACAGAATATAAACTATCTATCATTCCTTGTCAAATCTATGATTGGAGGCTTATACAACTTAATTTACTACCCTATGAATTCTACAAAACAAGGGGGCATACATATCATGAAAGAAATAACCTTAAAACTTAAAAATGTGATGTAGAAAAAAGAAAAAACCAAGTAAAGCTAAAACATTTCCTTTTATCTTCTTCATTGCTCCATGGTTGTATTTGTTGATTATTCAAAGGATATAGAAGTTTTCTAATATAGATAATTTTAACAATTTTTTATTGCTACTTTTGTCAATTGTTACTGTTGATTATTAATTAGTATTACTAATTACTATTATTGTTTAGTTGAATTAATATTACGTATAATTGTTAATTATTAAAATAATTATTAGAACCTTTATTTATTGTGAAAAAGATAAAAAAAGATATTTAAGTATCTAAAATATTATTATTGAAATTATTTAGATCAAACACCATTTATTAATTATGGTTACATCTAAAAAGTAAACAAAAACTATTTTTTCTTATTAGTTATTTTTAAAGGGGTCTATCAATAAATTATGACCTTTAAAAATTTTACTAAATATCTATGACCCTACTTTTTAAAATTGAATAGCAATAGTACTCCCTAAAAGCAAAAACAAAATCCTTTTTTATTCTAACTACTTTTCAATTTTAAGTAACCATTTAATTTTATTTATATAAACATAGTTCATAATAAAATGAAAAATTTTACCCAATTGTATGCTAAAATAAAAAAAGGTTTGTATTTATCTATAAATACTACTATTAAACCTATCCGAAATACAAATTTATTATATTTATTAATAATTATATATTTATTTATATTATATTTACATGAATACAATAAAAAGAGATATAACTTATAAATATTTATTTAAAAAAATAAAAAAATAAATTTGAGAATAATATTTTTGTTGTCTATTTTAAGAAATAAAAAGGGAAAAAGATACTTAAATTATAAGTATTTTTTAGTCGAACAATATAAGTTTAGAAATATTTTTTTCTCTTTAAAAAAATATAGGAGGAATTTAGGATTATTGTTTTAGAAATTATTTTCATATTTATGTTATTTTTTAATCATGAATATTTGTATTATATAGATTTTAGACATATATAAAAATTATTAATAAGAATTGAATAAATTATAATACATATTAAATTATAATAAAATAAATTGATTAAACTAGATGTATGTTGAAATTTTAATTACATTAAAACATTAAAAAAACTACAAATTAATTATTAAATTGATGTAAAATATTATAAATTGTTAAAATTTATTAAAAAAATTAGAAATTAAATCAAATATTTATATATTTTTAAAATTAAGTAAATGTCATCAAATAAATATTTTACCGATTTTTTTCATTTAAATAATATATACTTATATACACATAGATTTATTTTTAAAACAAAAAAGTTAAGATATACTCTATTTTTTTAAAATAAAATGTATCATATTGAGGTACTTTTTTTACTTGTATTTTTGTAAAAGAAATAAAAAGTATTACATTTCAAATAAAATGCTTAATTTTCACTTGCTTAAAATTATATTGTATTTTTCTAAATAATTATTTTTTTGAAAAAAATACAAATAATAAGTGCCTTATAATCTTCTTCAAATAAAAACAAAATATGTGATAATTAAATTTAAGGCCTATAAATGTTTTCCTAAAAGTATTACATTTAACATTTGAACATATAATGATTAAGTATCATAAGTAATAGTTAAACAATACTAAAATCTATATGTACATTAATATTATTAAAATTAAAAAAAAACATATAATTTTGAGTGATTTTTTAATCAAAAATTTTATTTATAAATTTAATTATTATTGACATATATTAATAAAATTTACTCTATTTTTAATGAATTATTTAATTTTAATCTTATTTAATCTTTTCAACACATATTTAAATTTAAAAACTTCTAAATTAATTAAAATATTAATTATAATCGATAATAAGATTAGTTTAAATTTTACTTAATTATTTTTTTAATTTGAAAATTTAAAATTAAAAGAAAACTAATTTAATTTATTATCATTAAAAAAATTTAAATTTTATTATTTTAATACTTTTTATTTTATATATATATAACTTATTGAATATGTAAATCTAAACTTAAGATTACATTTACTTTTGTAACAAAGTTGATAATGTTACAAAACAAGTATTGGAAAAAGAAAAAGGTTAATTCCCTAAAAATGTATGAACTTTTTATTTTGTTTTAAATGTATTATGAATTGTTTTTTTTTGTATTATAAACATACTATGACATGGTAGTGAATTTTATTAATATGGGGATTCAACATGGTATACATTGCTATATAGACATGCCACACACAGAGCGACACCTAAATGTTTAATATTGGGTCAAACATTGAAATCTAATGAGAAAATAAAATCTAACAGGATTATTTTGAAGAAGTCTAACGATTGCATTTTTATCAAGTAAAATAGAAAAAGAAAAATGCCTAAAAGAGGCGATTGGGACGAAGGAGAAGGAAAGCTCTACTTTTTTTAGCGAGGTTTTCCTGAGCTTGGTTATATCAAAATAAAAATTAGTTGAACTAAATACAAATCTATTGAACAATTTCTAAACTCATAAAAGTAAAGAGAAAAATGAAAAATAAAATTATTTTCTCTATTTAATTGTTTTTTTTTACTATTTCTAAGCAAACTAACATAATACAATTAAAATTTTATAAAATTGTAAATATTTGAATTAAAAAAATCATATTTATATATATGTAAGTATATATTATTAAATTTTAAAAAATTAAAATATATTTATTTAATTTTATAAATATATAAATATTTAATTTAAATTTAAATTTTATTAATAAAATTTACAATTTATTAATAAATTGTAAAATTTTACAATATAATTAAAATTTTAACATATATTTGATTACTTAATTATAATTTAATATATATTATAATTTATTTAATTTATATTAATAATTATATGTATAATTTATATAATATAAGTATTTATTATTAAAAAACATAAAAAATAAAAAAACTTTTAAATTAATTTCAATTTTTTGTTTTATTTTTCAAAATTTTTTTTAAATATTGATAATTTAAACTTTTTTTTACTCTTTTGTTTTCTTAAAAAATATTTTTAAATTAAAATTTTATTTTCAAAACATTAATAATTTAAATTGTTTATTTTTATTTAAATAAAATATAAATAGGTATTAAATTAATATCGCATGATGGATGTCTCGTCCAGAAGTGCTGGTGGGGGAGGAGGCGGCGGGGGAGAAGGCAGAAGAGGAGGAGCAGCCAAAAATCAAAAGAGTTTGTTTACGGGAGAAGGGGAAGGAGAAGGCCCAAGAGAACGATAAAGAGTACTACTTTAATTGAAATATTATAAATAACAACAACAACAACAAAATGGCAAGGGGTGCTGAGAATGGGAGCTTCAGCAAGATCCCTCCTGAGATCCTTTCCGACATCCTCAAATTCCTTTCTCCCGAGGTCTTCCCTCCCTCTTTATCCTATTGTTCTTCCTTTAAAAATATTTTAAATGAAAAATAACACAGGGATTTTCTTTTTCTGGTTTTATTACTATGGTTATTGATACCCGTCTGCTTTTTTCTTTCTCCTTTTGGGTTGTGTAAAAATCAAACAGGATCTCATGGCATGCTCTCTGGTTTGTAGATATCTGAATTCTGCAGCTTCTGATGAGTACTTATGGTATCGCCTGTTAGTAGCTTTCAGCCCCCAAAGTTTCTTCCTTTATTGTGTACCGTATGATTATTGTTGCTGCTATTGTTACTATGAACTTTTCGTGCTTTAAGCTCTCTCTGTTTTTTTTTTTATTTGTTTAATGAGTGTTCATCAATTAGATTGTGTTAAATGGAAATTTCTGAATATTTTTGCATTTATGTGAACTGCTACACTTTAGGAGTTCACTTGCCTTTCCAAGTTCAAGTTTCAGAAAACACTTTTGCCCAACATCGATTGTCTCTACATATGTGACTCCTGTTTTCACTTCGTGATCTTTGATGCTACTCATGGGTGTAATGCTGCCTTAGAATTTAAAACAAATGTCAGAAAGACTCGGAGCACACGGGAAAAATGCCCAGCACCTGCTGGTGCTGCTGGAGCCTGCACCAGCACCAGTTAGGGCCATGAGGCTGCATGCTTTTAGTAATTACTTGTAGTCTCAAAACTTTTTCCATCTAATTGAACCAAAGAAAAAGTACTTTTTCTTCTTATTATCAATCTGTTTATTTCTTTGACATGGTCACTCTTAGATCCAGCCATTCCTTAGAGATTATTCAATACACTTCCTGTTAGGTCCTTAGGATTTGAGTTTTCTCGTACCTTCTCAAAGGAAAGGAGGGCACTATCAAAATCTCAGTATCTTACTACTCCAAATGGTTCTACTTGTGCTTTATTTAACTTTCCACTGACATGCAGATTTATTTGCTTCGGTGGTTTTAATCATCATTGCTTATATATGCTTATACACATGGTTATGTGCCGCGTTCACATTTCTAATGTTTGGGCAGGTACGATATGTGGTGGGGTCCATGTCATTCTTCCAAAAAGTTTTCATCAGAGTGTGCATGGAAGAAGCTGTATATTCAGGTAGCACTTTATTGCAAAATTTCTTTTCTCTCTCCTCTTTTCTATATCTTAAGAAAATTATATCCATCCCAATAATTTTCCATTTTTACCTTTCCTGAAGTTTGGTTCTTTTGTTTGCTTTGCAAAAACATCAATCTTAGTAATTCCATGCAGAAAAATGTACACTTAATATATATTTTTGTTAGATTGTTAATGGGTAATTAATGATGGTCAATGTCCCCAGTGGGCCATGACACCATGTTTGCACATAAAAAGGTTTAAGTCAAATTACTTTGACAATTTTAAACTTTGAAATATGGTTAAAAGCCAATTTTAATTTATAAATATGAATTAATTAAATCAAAAATTAAAAAAATTTAATTTATCTAATCTTTTAGAATTATAATTCATATTCATTGTCATTACATTAAAATCCCAATGGCTCACATGATAAGAATAATTGTGAAAATATAAATGGAGTTTTGGTTGGACTTGATTGAAATGTTTAGGAAACTTTTCAGGTATATTATATGATTTTGTGATTTTGAATATATAAAGATTAAAGTACAATTTACTTGAAATTGACACAAATCACCTAAATAAGATTCAAGAGTCAAAATCCTTATAAATACTCCATCATAAGGCCAGCCACCACATGTTTGGTAAATTAGGATCATTAATTTCACTCATCTTTTTCTCACTAGGAGTGTTTTGAGTTATAAGAGTTATTTATCATTATTTGTATGGATTACTATTAAAGTATAGACAGTTGGACAATAGTGGTTATTGACCACTTCTTAAGAAAATTGGGAGAAGAAAAATTGAAGGTTATGTTGGTAATAGTTTTGTTTTCTAAGATAAATTGTAATTATATTTATCAAGTAGTTAATCTATTATTAGAAATAAAAAATTTTAAATGTTCGTTCCACTTGCAAGTGCAAAATTTTTTCACTAATTTTTGTATAAATAATTAGATTAAATGGATGGAGTTGTTCTTAAATTTTTATAATGCTATAGAGAAACTGTACTTAGTTTATGTGAAAACAATTTTATTCTCTTCATTTCTGGATGATAGTGCTCTTTGTTAATATGGTTTTGCTGTTAACTTAGACCCAAAGTCACATAATATAAAGATACTCTTGCTTTGAAGGAAGAGTCAGTGGGATCCCTTCCAAAATAATAACAAATTACTGGTTTAAGGTGTTCCAAAACTATTTGTGATAGTGGAGTGGTTAACATATTCTAAAATTGCTTTAGGTTTTGGAATTTAAACACCTTACACAGCAAAATATGAGGTCTTGCATCCAAAGATGTCAGGCTCATATTTTATTTCAATGTGAGTTCTGGCAAGCCCATGGTCTCAATAGTTTTTAAAAGATAAGACAACCAGCCTTTTGTATACAGACCTCACGGTCTATTTTTTATTTTGTCTCTATTCTGTTTGTTTTTCTGTTAAACATGCTCAGCATCACATTTATAATGTAAGTGCAGGCAAATCTGTGCAGTGAACTCTAACAAACAATAACTGATTGCAGTGTGTTTATTCAATGAATAAAGTTCCTTGAAAATATGTCTCATTTTAGGTGGATTTTATACTGGAAATATCATATGCCTTTACAATTGGTTGGTTTTAATTTGTCCTTGTACTATACATTATTGATTCTAACCCCTGTTTTGGATTGTGGGTTAGGTAAGTAAAATGAAGTCTAGGACCAATTGGTTAGGCCTGGTCTTGTTAACTGAAAAATTTTAACCTCTAGACCTTGCAATTTATGGTGTTGTTATGTACAATAAGACTAAGGGTGGGTGTCATTGGGCCATAAGACCCCACACTTGAAATAGTTGTGTGACTTTTGCACGGGAATTGCATTACTTCTGTGAATAGTTTGGAAACACTCTAAACACATTTTGTTATCATGTCTATATTATTTTTGATAAAAAAACCCTTTTCTAAAATTTTACTTATCATTTTATAGTATGAGAAAGAGGACATGATTAAGATTTTTTGGTACTGTCCACCTGAGTGTAAAGAGTATTATGTCCAGATGCATAAAGTAATGAGGAGTCAACCACCTCTTCCGTTATAGGTGAGACTGGTCATTGATGCTTCAAATCTGCCCTGCTCCTCTCATCCATGATTTTTTCATAACGTAATTGTAAATATAGCGCATGGTTGTTACTTCTAGCAATTACCACATCCTACTTCACCATGGAGTCTGGAAGTGGTTAATAGGCTTTTTCATTAAAGTAAAGCAATAATATTGAGGATGCATTCACTTGAATGGATTTTAAAACATTTACTCGGTTTGCTATTAGAGCATGTTCTAGTTGGTGCACATGTCATTATTATTCAACACAAGGAAGTCAAATTCTAATATGACACATTGGTATATTGTGAACTTATGATTGGACTTTTACCTTTATGTTTATAAAGTTATGATGCTTCACTTTTTTCTTTATTAAGATGATCTCGTGATAATCAGAAACCAAATAAAGAGAAAATTTTCAAACGATACATTTATGACATTTGAGTTTCTAGTTTTAAATAATGTTTAGATGGGTTTTGTTTAAAGAGATACAAAATACTTTTATAAGTTTGTTGAGAGATTTTTCAAATAATTTTGTCTTTCTTTCCTTGGTCTTTTCCTCTTTTTTATTTTTTTTATTTTTTTTATTTTTAGTATAACTAGTTCTAAAAGAAGCCAAACTATTGCAAGATTCAAATGTCTAATTTGTGTTTTCAAGACCCAAAAATCTTTAATTGCTCAAGAAACTATCGTCGTGTGCGAATACTATTCTTAAGGTATAAGACTGTGAGATTATAGTTTCACCATATAAAGAGTTACTATTTACTAGTATTATCATGAAATAAGAAAATTATACTAATATTTCTTTGGAATCTCCAGTTAAACTAAAAATGTAGAAAAGGGTTTTATTTGAATTTATGTTATTAGAAAAAATAAATTATAATATATTAAGTAAAAATCTTAAAAAGACAGAATTAGTTAATAAAATAATTAAAAGGGTAAAAAACTTAGAATTCAAAGAAAAACATACTTTGGTATTAGGAAAAGAGAAAGAAATTGTAGAAGAAAATACAGAGGTTGAAGATTATGTAGAAAAAATTTAAGAAATATTTTTATTAGAACAAAATCCTAATAAAAAAGATCCTAATCAAAAAGATCTATAATCTTTTGATAAGAAGGAAAGTATAAAAATTAATAAGATAATTTATAATAAAATTCCTACAAAATTATATTATACTAAATCTATTTCGATCAATTTCTTATTAAAAGAACATTGTTAGTATAATTATGTATAATACGATGGTGATAGTATCATAAAAAGAAATTTATATGGAATGTCAAAGAATCAAATTTTTATTCTACTTTATTATATGATAATATTTGTTACTACTGCAAAAATTATAGGAGGTAAATCTAATATCCAAATAATGAGATTTATAGTGAATAGATTTACTAGATAGTTTAAAAATAGATAGTATTTTATTTAACAAATGAAGATAAATTTTAAATATTTAATATTATTAAAATAGAACAAAGCGTGCAAATATGTGATAGTATTAATACACTAATTTATACAATTATTAAT
This sequence comes from Bruguiera gymnorhiza, assembly GCA_020883675.1. Classification (NCBI taxonomy): domain Eukaryota; kingdom Viridiplantae; phylum Streptophyta; class Magnoliopsida; order Malpighiales; family Rhizophoraceae; genus Bruguiera; species Bruguiera gymnorhiza. The sequence goes on along the minus strand of JAIRCJ010000160.1, from coordinate 331,018 downwards.
TATTTTATTGATTCAATTATCTTATTAATAGACAAAACATATGAACAATTCATTAATTTGAGGTGTTCAAATTTGTCTCACTTTAACTAATACAAAAATGTCTTCTTCTCTCAAATCTTTACTAGATAAGGTAGGGTATGTTCTGAAAAGAAAAATTTTTGTTTGAATTATACTTATCATGTTTTTTGAAAGAGTAAAAAATAAGTTAAAATTCTATCATAGTAGAGTTATTAATTACTCTAATTATACCTTTGAAGAATTAGTCACTGAAGTGGTAGGTGAAGGAGTTAAATTCTGTAATGAAATAAAATTATATAGATAGTTATAAAATGAAAAAACTCAAGGTAAAAAAGATTTAAGAAACTTTTGTAAACAAATAAGTTATCTACCAATAAAATATTCTAAAAAATTTAGGAAGAAAAGTTATAAATTCATATATAAAAAAAAAAATCCTTTTATGAAAAGGGAAAATCAAAAGAAATGAAAAGGCCTATTCCACAAAAAAAGAAAAAGAAAAAGAAAATAATTATTTGTTATAAATGTGAAAAAATAAGGTATTATTCTAATAAATATAAAATGAAATAGAAAATTCAAAAATTATGTATAGATGAAAATCTTAAAAGGTCATTAATATATATTTTCTTATCAGAAGATGAATATAAAGAATTAGAGTTAGAAGTAAACTTTCTAAAGGAAAAAACCACCTATAAAGAAGAATCTAATAATAGTTGTGACAGTTAATACAATTGTTATCAGGATTTATTTAAAAATAATGGCTTATTAGTTCTCATTAAAGAAGATAAATTTAATATTAGATCTTATTGATAAAATTATAAATTCAAAAGAAAAAAAAAGAGAGAGAGAACAGTTAGAAAAATATCTTCATCTATCTTTTACGCTTTTACTGTAGACCAAAATGATCAAAATATATAACCATAAATTTACTAATGAATGAATGCAAAACACGATTCACTAGTTGTATAAAAGTACTTGGTGCATTGGTAAGACCAAATAACATAATAAGTCATTTATACAAATAATACTTAGTTTTGAAAATTGTTATCCACTCATCTCCCTCTTTTATCTTAATGTGGTAATATTTACTTTTCAAATCAATTTTAGAAAAGACACATGAATCATACAATTCATCCAACATGTCATCTAATCTATGTATGGGGTGACAATACTTTATAATGATTTTGTTGATCGCTTGATAGTTAACACACATCCTTCAACTCTTATCTTTCTTAGGTATAAGTAGGACAGGGACAACATAAAAACTCATACTTTTCCTCACATATCCTTTCAAAATAAGCTCCTCAGCTAACCTAATAAGCTCCTCAGCTAACCTAATAAGCTCCTCAGCTGATCTTTAAAGCTGCTCAGTTGACCTTTGAAGGTCCTCTGTCTCTTAAGAAGTACTTCTATATGCTGGCCAATTTGGAATGCATGCACCAAGGATGAAATCAATTTGATACTCAATTTCTCTCTTAGGTGGCGATCCACTTAGGACATCACCAGGGAATACATCTTCAAATTTCTGCAATAGAGCAATAATAACACTAGGTAAAAGTGGGTCGAACTTGTTAGTATTAAAATAAACTTCTCTATACAAAAGTACGATCATAAACTATTTGGCATAAAATGCTCTTTTGATATCATATTCTTTTGCATAGAAACTTTCTATTTAATTCTCTCTTTTGTCTCCTAACGTTTTCTCCTCTTTTCTCTCTTTTTTCAATCTTTTTTTTTTCTATTCACTCTCATTTTTAATCCTTAACTGATCCTCATAAACTTGTTGAGGTGTTAATGGTATAAGAGTGACGGGTTTTTCATTGATTACAAAGGAATATCAATTCTTGAAGTCATCATGCATAACTCGCTTATCAAATTGTCATGACCTTCTTAATAGAATATGACCCATATGTATAAGTACAACATCACATAAAACTTTATCATGGTACCTTCTGATAGAAAATGATACAAATACTTGCTTATTTACCTTGACTTCTCCACTCTCATTCAACTATTAAAGTTATGGCATAAGATGCTTTATATTTGGTAAATTCAATATTAATGCAACTCCCACTATCAATAATCATACTACATACTTTATCTTTGATGAGACACTTTGTTTGAAAGATGTTATCTCCTTGTACCTCATTTTCTTTTTTCACTTGCATATTCAATACTCGCCTTGTGATGAGAGTTACTTCATTAACTAATTACTCCTCTCGATCACTTTCATCATTTGATAATTGCATAGAATCATCATTTGATTCACTTGTAGTTTCAACATCACCGTTACCTCTCAAAATCATTGCACACTTATTCGAACATTGAGATGCAATGTAACTCCTGCCAAAACACTTAAAACATTTAATATCTCTATTTCTACTTGGTCGAGGGTTAGAATTACCTACCTCCTTATTAGAACTCACATTATTGCACTTGGATAGTTCTACTTTGTACTTGTAATTAGCCTTTTCATCCCTTTTACTCTAATTTGGCTTCCAAGATGAAGTAGAACCCGAATTCTGCCCAAACCGTGTGGAACCCTTTCATTTAAGTTGTTTTTCAACTTTCATTGTCTTATGCACTATATTTTATAATTCTTTATAGTGTTGCAATTTAACCACGTTGGTTATTTCTCTATTTAGCCCTTGCAAAAATCAAGCATGGTTACTTCTCTATTTTTTTCTACATTTGCACTAATCTTGACAACTTTCATTTTCTTATAGTAGTCCTCTATACTTTTGGTACCCTAAGTAAGCTCTTATAGCCTTTGGTATAACCCCTTATAATAATGATTAGGGACAAACCTCCTCCTCATGATAACTTTCATCTCCTTCCATCTATTAATAGACCGCTCGCAATTTCTTCTCCTAATCAAAACAAGTTGATCCCACTAAATAATAACATAAGTAAATTCAATGACAACAAGTTTTACCTTTTTCTTCTCAAAATAATTGTGGCAGTCAAAAATCAATTCAACCTTCTTCTCTCATTCTAAGTACGCATCAAGATCATTTTTACCTTGGAATAAAGGAATTGTCATTTTAATATTACCTAAATCACAATTATATATATCTTGCCTCCCAAAATCTCCTAGATCCCTTTTATTGTTGGCAGTTCTAACCACAATAGTTTGATCATCAAATTCATCTTCTAAGTCATTTTCATGGTCATTGGCATGTTTCAATTGCCTTCTTACTTTTAGAGTCTCATATTTCCCATGCCTCTTTTGCAACTTTACTATTGTATTAGTTTACTCCTCCATCCTTTCTTTTATATCATCAAATCTGATATTCATGCGCTCAAATTATTATTGCATAGTTTTGATCACAAAGGACACATCGCAAACTCCCTCCTAAGCTGCACCTTTATCTATGGAAGTTACAATATTATTTTTGTACAAAATAATTAAGATATCTCACAGAACACTCTTTTGCGTGTTTCACTCAAAAGAAGAGGTGTTACTCACCTTCGTGTTTATACTTTTTATGACTTTTTCTTCATATGAACTTGCATTTTTATCTTTTACCACTCAAATTTCCCTTTTCAGCTTTTTAAAGAAATAAACAAACAAAATCAAAAGGATTGATTTTGAATAGAATAAGACAAATGACGTAAAATTGAACAAATTGAAAAATAAGGAGTCAAAAAAATAAAAAAGGATACCAAGGAAAATGAATTTAATGAACTAAACTCACAAAAATCAAGATATGGGGTTAAACGTAGAAAACAAACTTGAATAACAAAACAAGAAAATGTATGACAAAATTGGAATTGAGTAAGAAAATTATGTTATTATTAGTCAATATGACCAAACTATTAATTTTTGTCAATAACTTGAATTTAATGTTTTCTTTCTTTTGTTCCTTTTCTTTTTCTTTTCGTTGTTGTTTCTTTTTTTTTTCCTTTGCTATTTTTTTATGTTTCCTTTTCTTTTGCTAAACACAAAACAATGGTAAAATACTTAGACACAACAATTGGAATTGAAATTAACACATTTTTAATAATTATGATCTCAAACAAACAAGCAAAGAGAGAAGGATTGCAAGCAAATAAATTAGTGCATTTGAATGGTAATGCACTTAATAGACAAATTAAATAGAAATAAATAAATTACAAGGTAGAAAATTGAAGAATGAGTTAATTTAACTTGATTTAGAGCTGCACTTTGATATCAACTGATGTGGAAAATCTGAAAAAGACGTGATTTAAAGACCTAACACATGTAAGGAATTAAAGAATAATTAGGAAAGTTAAATTAAACTTTAATAACACAAATCCTAAACCCAACATTTAGAAAAACATGAATCTGGGGTATTTAAGAAGAATATGGACACCACACTTCATAAAAAAAAGAAATTAGGAGTGCTAAGTCAGGTTAAACACCACAAGAAGAAGTACCTCTTAATAAGTTCTTTAGTTCTTAAAAGAACTAAGAGAGAAAACCCTTGATTCTATTTTACTCAAAATTGTCTAATATTCTAGAGCTTAGAAGGAAGTGTCAATTTATAGTTTAAGAAATCAATCTTAAAGATGCACAAATTCTTATTTAGGAGAAATTTTTATCTAAGGACAAATTTTAGTACAGACAATAAACTCCTATTTAGGAGTGAATGTTATTAATAAGGATTTGGTTGGCCTGACCCATTAGGTACTCCAATCATATTAATAAGGTCTGGACTCTCTTTCAAACTTGAACTTGCACCATTTAAAGTTTGGTTGACCTAAATGTCCTTAATTAGCCTATTTAGTAGCTCTTTCATCTTTTTGGCTTTAACTCATATAATTGAACCTTTTGGAATATGCAATGGACCTTTTACATCCTTTGAAGCCTTCCACCCATCATCTCAAAGATTCCACCTATCATCTCAAAGATTCTCATCACACAAAGTCTTTCAAAAATAGTTTAAGAACTTTATATCCTAATTTAAAACAATACTTTGAAGCATGCCATACAAATATACTACTTCTCTAAAGAATAATTCAACCACATTGTTTGTATTGTCAACTTTATGGCATGGGATGAAGTGTGTCATCTTTAAAAATTTGTCAACAACAATAAATAAAGAATTTGTATCACTTTTTTGACTACGATAGCCCTAGTATAAAATTCATAGATAAATCAACTCAAAAATGACTAAGTATAGGTAAAGAAGTGTACAAGTCATGCAGTAAAACTCTAAATTTAGTATATTTGCATATTATGCATTTCTCACATACCCTTTTAACAACTTGTTTCATGTGTGGCTAAAAGAAATATTTACCTAAGACATTTAGGGTTTTTCTAACTTTAAAATGACCTATTAGACTATCCTCATGAACTTCTATCACAACCAACTCCCTCAAAGAACTTATAGACACTTATAAATAATTTTTCCTAAATAAGAAACACCTATACCTATAAAATTTTTCAAAAGTTGACTTCTCATATGTTCTATACACATTAATAAAGTTAGGATCTTTTACATGTAAATTTTTAATATATTCAAATTCTAATAATTTTGTAGTAAGTGTAGAGATAAAAGCATACCTACAAGATAATGCATCAGATACCACATTTTTCTTACCTTATTTATATTTGATGATGTAAAGAAATGTCTCAATGAATTTGACCCATTTGGTGATAGAAGCCATATTATACTAACTCAAATCAACAAAGGAGTTGATACTTTGCAAAATCATATAGGACCAATGACAAGGGTAAGGTCAAAGAAAATAAAGGAATCTCTCAACAACTTGTTGTGCGACATTTACTATTAAAAAGTTACTAGGTACGAGTTAAGGATGATAGAGGCTTTACTAGGACTTACAAATATGTCATTTGTGGAGAAATTTGAGAACCATGGCCTTGGGAAGGAAGTTGATTTTAAGAGTCCATGTTTGGGCATTTAAATGAGTTATTTTTGTGAGTTTTTATTATTATTTAGTGGGTTGGACAAATTTCCTTAAAAAACTCATCTTATTAGTTAGAGTTTTGGGGGTTAACATATAAAAAGGGTGGCTGGAGGGGAGGATGATATATTGGAGGAATTTCCTTAATAAGTCTATCTTATTAGTTAGGGTTTTTGGGGGTTACCATATAAAAAAGGTGGCTGGAGGGAAGGACAACAGATGATGAATGTATGAGCTATTTTTTCTAGTTCTTTGAGAACTAATTTTGAACTTTTATACTTGAATGTGTTGGTTCAATAGACTTATTTTCTTCAACATTGTTGTTAGGAGTGACATTTGAATCTTATAGTTCTGATTTGTGGTTGTTTATAATCATTGGGTTAGAACTTTAAATCCCTTAACTTTTGTTAGAATAATCTTATACCAACATTGGTGTTGGGTTCCGTTTACAAATAATCAGAGTTCGTATCATTTGGTATCGAGTTATATTTTTGACTCAGGTTAGTTATACTTTTGTTATCATCTCTTTCATGTATTCTTCATTGTTGGTTGAATAATCAAAAAGAAAAAAAAAATCGTGTATTTCTTAAGTTGCCTTTTTGCTATTCGTACCTTCTACAGAAATACCCATTAGTTAACCCAAAAAAAAAAAAAAAACGGCTTCATTGCTCAATTGGTCATTTACTCAATTATATTTGACAATTGATTGTTGTCCAATTACACTACTCATATCATTAAATTCCTTCTCATTCTGTTTGCTTTATTGTCTATCTTCTTGATCGTGTCACTTTTCTGAAGAGGTAAGTTTAGGATTAATATATTTAAATTTTGTTTGTTCTGAATTTAATTTACTTGGAATTATTGAAAGAGCTCTTAAAGTCTTACAATTCATTGTGTGAAACACGAGAGTTGAGGACTACTATAGTTGAGTAGAGAGCAAACACGTAAGGGGGTGAGTTTTGTAAGGTATATTCTTTATTTACTAACAATATTGCGTATACAATATCTAATGTTAAAAAAGGCAGTTTCGCCCATAGAGAGGAGGAAGTAGTTGTTCCATGAAATCCTTAGAGTAGAAGTTTGATAGGATTAACCAAATGTTTTGGGAAGTTCGAGATAGGATGGAGAAAATAGATTGATAATCAAGTGTCAATCCTAATAAGCCAGCTGGGAGGGTCATAAAAGAGTAATTTGAACATGACTTTGGTGAAAATGGTGATAATTATTATGATGACGGTAATAATACTAGTAAAAACTTCAGAGGTGGATTTAAAGGAGGACGTGATAATTGAAATGGTAAGAGAGTAAGAGACAATGACAATGTTTATGATAGGTACAATGGAGGTTGGGATAACAGAAATAGAGTAGAGGAAGGAGTAGACAAAAATCTTAGTAGTATTAAAATGAAAATACCTTCTCTAATGTCTATTTGGATTGGGAACGAAGGGTAGAATTAATATATGAGTGCTACAACTTCTTTGAAGAGAAGAAAGTGAAGTTTGCTGTGACAAAGTTTATTGATTATGCTGTTCTATGGTGGAACCAGCAAGTTACCACCAAGAGAAGAAATTTTGAGAGAATCGTAGAAACTTGGAATAAGTTGAAGACTGTGATGAGAAGAAGATTTGTTCCCAATTCTTATTATGGAGATTTTTATAACAAGTTGTAGAATCTTACGCAAGGTTTTAAGAGTGTGGAAGAGTACCATAAGGAGATGGAAATTGCTATGGTTAGGGCAAATGTAATGAGGGATAAGGAGGCAACCATGGCTAGGTTCTTCCAAGGGTTGAATAAAAGTATAACTAATGTGGTAGAACTGTAATACTATGTAGAGGTTGAAGATATGGTACATATTGCCATGAAAGTTGAGAGGCAACTTAAGGGAAGGAGTACTTCTAGATATAATCAGAATTTAGGTTCATCTTTTTGGAAGTTGAATTGGGGGAAGAAGGAAGAGAAGATGACTTTTAAGTTTAAAACCAATTCACATAGACCCTAGACTAGTGGGGGTAGCTTGGAAAGGGGAAAATTTTAAGAAAAACTTAAGGGCACCCAAGTAAAAACTAAAGACATCAAATGCTTTAAATGTCTGGGTAGGGGTCATGTGGCTTTATAATGTCCTAACAAGAGAACCATATAACTTAAGGAGAATGATGATTATTTGACTGGCAGTGATACTAGTGATGCTAGTGATGAAGACCAAATACCACCATTAGAGGATGCTAGTGATGTTGATGAAAGGATAAAATATCTAGAGTATGGTAGAAGACTTTTAGTAGCAAGGAGAGCCCTTAGTATGTAGGTTAAGGAGGAGGATGATGTTGAGATAAAGCAGAAAAATATTTTCCATACTTGATATTTAGTTCAAGATAAACTCTGTTACTTGATCATCAATAAAGATAGTTGCACTAATATAGCTAGTACAGAGTTAGTGGAAAAATTGAATTTGCCTACAACCAAACATCCTAGACCATATAATTTGCAATAGTTGAATGACAGTAGAGTGGTGAAAATGACTAAATAAGTTGTGGTTCTATTTTTCATTGGCAGATATAAGGACAAGTTGTTTTGTGATGTTATACCTATGCAAGCCGAGCATTTGTTATTGGGTCGTCTTTGACAATTTGATAGAAAAGTTTTGCATGATGATTACAAGAACCGCTATTTTTTCACCATGGATGGAAAATCATTTACACTTGTTCCATTGACTTCAAAACAGGTGTATGAAGACCAAGTGAGACTTTATGAAAGTAAGCAAAAGAGGAGGAGTGAAAAGAAAAGAAAGTAAAGGAGAGAAAAAAAAGGTAAATGCATGTGAGAGTGTTAAGTACAAGGGTAGTCAGGTTCACAAGAGTGAAGATGAAAGAAAACAAGTGAGTGTGTCTACAAAAGGAGCAGATGTTAGGGTTTTTTTTTCAAGTAAGGTAACAAACAATCTTAATTCTTTACAATAATTCTTATTTTTCTAACATCGACCTTGATTCGTCTTTTCCTAGTGCTATTTCATTTTTGTTACAGGATTATAATGATGTATTCCCCGAGGAGATCCCAAATGATTTACCACCAAAGAGAGGGATTGAACACCACATTGATCTTATTCCTAGGGCTTCCCTTCCTAATAAGCCAACGTATAGAAGTAATCCTGAGAAGACAAATGAATTTCAGAGGCAAGTTGATGAGTTGATGAAGAAGGGACATGTAAGGGAGAGCATGAGTCCATGTGTAGTGCCAGTACTACTTGTGCCAAAGAAAGATGAATCTTGGAGGATGTGTGTCGATTGTAAAACTATCAACAAAATAATAGTTAAGTATTGATATCATATACCCATACTTGATGATATGCTAGATAAATTACATGGTACTAGATGAATTACATAGTGCATGTTACTTCTCTAAAATTGACCTTAAGAGTGGGTATCATCAAATTAGGATGAGGGAAGGAGATGAATGGAAAACTGCATTCAAGACTAAATATAATTTGTATGAATGGTTAGTTATGCATTTTGGTTTGACTAATGCACCTAGTACTTTAATGAGATTAATAAATCATGTTTTGAGACCTTTCTTAGGAAAGTTTGTTGTGACTTATTTTGATGACATATTAGTATACAATAGGAATTTAGAAGAGCATGTTGAACATTTGCATTGCGTGCTTAATGTTTTGAGGAAAGTAAAATTGTATGCCAATTTGAAGAAATGTGATTTTCGCAAGGATCATGTTATTTTCTTGGGTTATGTTGTGTCTACTTATGGCATAGAAGTTGATAAAAAGAAGATTAAGACAATTCAAGAATAACTCACACCTAAGAGTGTGAGTAAAGTGAGGAGTTTCCATGGTTTGGCTTGCCTTTATAGGAGGTTCATTAAGGATTTTAGTACCATAGCTACACCATTGAGTGAGGTAATTAAAAAAAGTGAGTTTCAAGTGGAGTAAAGAACGACAAGATGCCTTTGATTTGTTTAAGTCTAAGTTATGTAATGCACCACTTCTTACTTTGCTTGATTTTTCTAAGATTTTTGAAATTGAATGTGATGCATCAGGCATTGGGATTGAGGGAGTTCTCATACAAGAGAAATGACCTATTGCATTCTTTAGTGAGAAGTTGAGTGGAGTAACATTGAATTATCCAATTTATGATAAAGAAATGTCTGCACTTGTTAGGATTTTAGAAACGTGGCAGCATTACCTTTAGCCCAAGGAGTTTGTAATTCATATTGATAATGAGTTTTTAAAATACTTGAAGGGGTAAGGTAAGTCAAATAGGAGACATGCAAAATAGGTTGAATTTATTGAAACTTTTCCTTATGTAATTCAATACAAATCAAGTAAGGAAAACATTATTGTTGATGCATTGTTATGTAGGTACACATTGATTAGCACTTTGAGCGTTAAGTTGCTAGGTTTTGAGCACATTATTGATTTGTATGCTAATGATGTTGACTTTAGTAGCGTATATGCTGCATATGAGAAAGCTACCTTTGGTAAGTTCTATAGACATGAGGGTATTTGTTTAATGTAAATAAACTTTATATTCTTCAAGGGTCTATGAGAACATTATTTGTGAGAAAAACTTATGGGAGTGGTTTAATGGGACACTTTAGCATTCAAAAGACTGTTGATGTTTTAAATGAACATTTCTTTTGACCACATATGAAAAGGGATGTTGAAAGAGTCTGTACTAAGTGTATTCCTGTAGACAAGTTAAGTTTAGGGTTTTGCCCCATGGTAAGTATATGACTTAGAAATTCCTTGTGAACCTTGGATCAACATTTTTATGGATTTTATTCTAGGGTTACCTAGGTCCAAGAAGGGCCGAGATTGTATTTTTATTGTAGTTAACAGGTTTTCAAAGATGGCGCATTTCATTGCTTGCATCAAAACGGATGATGTCACGCACGTTGCAGACTTATTTTTTAGAGAGATTGTTCGCCTACATGGAGTGCCGAAGAGTATTGTTCGCCTACATGGAGTGCCGAAGAGTATTGTGTCAAATCATGATGCAAAATTTTTGAGCCATTTTTGGAAAACATTGTGGGGTAAAGCTTGAAACAAAGTTGTTTTATACAACTTGCCATCCACAAACCGATGGACAGACTGAGGTAGTAAATTGAACTCTTGGTATATTATTGCATGCTGTTATTGGTAAAAACTCTAGAACTTAGAAAGAATGTTTGCCTTTTGTGGAGTTTGCTTATAATCATGTTGTTCATAGTGTCATAGGTTATTCTTCTTTCAAGTTTATTTGTAGTTTTAATTCATTATCTCCTTTGAATTTAGTACCATTGCCTATACAGAATAGGGTTAATTTTGATGGGAAAAAGAAGGTTGAAGTGGTTAGGTAACTTCATGAGAAAGCTAGGTTTAACATTAAGAGAAAAACCAAATAATATGAAACATAAGTCAACAAAGGTCGTAGACATATCACTTTTGAACCTAGTGATTAGGTTTGGGTACATTTACAGAATGATAAATTTCTTATGCAAAGGAAATCAAAGTTGCAACTAAGGGGAGATGGTCTTTTTGAAGTGGTGGTGGGAATCAACGATAATGCATATAAACTTGACTTGTCATGTGAGTATAATGTGAGTGCAGCATTTAATGTTTCTGAACTTTCTCTTTTTCTCTTTGATGATGTAGGTGCTGATTTGAGGACAAATCATTTTAAGGAGAGCAGGAATGATGGAAGCCATATTGTATCAGCTCAAATCAATAAGGGAGTTGATACTTTGCAAAACCTTGGAGGACCAATAACAAGGGCAAAGTCAAAGAAAATAAAGAAAACTCTTAACAACTTGTTGTGCGACATTTACTATCAAGAAGTTGCTAGGTATGAGTTAAGGATGACGGAGGCTTCACCAGGGCTTGCAAATGTGTCATATGTGGAGGAATTTGAGAATCATGACTATGAAAAGGAAGTTAGATTTAGGAGCCCATATTTGGGCATTTAAATGTGTTATTTTTATAGGTTTTTATTATTATTTAATGAGTTGTACGAATTTTTTTAATAAGTCCATTTTATTAACTAGGGTTTTGGGGGTTAGCATATAAAAAGGGTGGCTGGAGGGGAGGACGACAGATTGGACGAATTTCCTTAATAAGTTCATCTTATTAATTAGGGTTTTTAGGGGTTACCATATAAAAGGGTGATCGGAAGGGAGGACGACAGATGATGAATGTATGAGTTATTTTCTTTGGTTCTTTGAAAACTAATTCTGAACTTTCATACTTGAGTGTATTGGTTCAATAGACTTATCTTCTTCAATGTCGTTGTTAGGAGTAGCGTTTGAATCTTATAGTTTTGGTTCGTGGTTATTTATAATCATTGGGTCAGAACTCTAAATCCCTTAACTTTTGTTAAAATGATTCTATACCAACATTGGTGTTGGGTTCCGTTTACAAATAATCGGAGTTTGTATCACTTGACATGTCTTTTGTTCAACTTTTCTTATCTCTTTGAATGCATTTAGGATTCATGGTTAGGATGGATGAGAAACTCCTTAAGCCGAAAGAAGTGTTAGCATGTCTTCAAAACTTGTACCAATGCATCTATCTCTTTATCATAAGTAGGATAATTAATGTTTACTCCACTTAGGTTTTCACTAAAGTAGGCAATTGGATGCTTTTCTTACATCAAAATAACTCCAATGCCAATACTTGAAGTATTACATTTAATCTCGAAAGTTTTTGCAAAGTGAGGTAAAACAAGTAAATGTGCAGAACTTAATTTTTCTTAATATAATTAAAAGTCTTATCTTGATTACTATCTCACTTAAAACTTATGTTTTTTATAATAATTACAGTTAGTGGTGTAACAAAAGTGCTAAAGTCCCTAACAAAGTATTTGTAGAAACTACCTAGACCATAAAAATTATGAACATCACTAATTGACTTAGGTGTAGGTCAATTATGGATTGCCCTAACTTTTTCCTTGTCAACTTTCATACCTATAGTACTTACAATATAGCCAAGAAATATGATATGGTTAGTACAAATGAAACATTTCTTGAACTTAGCATATAATTTTTAAAACATAAAATAATTAAAATAGAATGTAAATGATCAAAATACTTTTTTAGGTTTTTGCTATGGATCAAAATATCATCAAAATATATAACCACAAATTTACTAATGAATGTACACAAAACATTATTCATCAATTACATAAAAGTGCTTAGTGCATTAGTGAGATTAAATGATATAAAAAAAAGTCATTCATACAGACCATACTTAATTTTGAAAGTTGTTTTTCCACTCATCTCCCTTTTTCATCCTAATCTGGTGATATCTATTTTTCATATCAATTTTAGAAAGGACACATGAACTATGCAATTCATCTAACATGTCATTTAACTCAAGTATATGTGATGATATTTTATGGTGATTTTATTAACTGTTCAACAATCAACACACATCCTTTAAGTCTCATCCTTTTTGGTACAAGTAGAACAAAAACCATATAGGGACTCATGCTTTCTCGCATATATTGTTTTGACATAAGTTCCTCAATATGCCTTTGAAGTTCATTTGCCTCCTCAGGATTACTCTTATATGTTGCCAGTTTGGAATAGATGCATTAGGGATAAAATCAATTTGATACTCAATTCTTTTATTAGGTGGTAATATGCTTAGAATATCCTTAGGAAATACATCTTCAAATTCCTACAAAAGAGAAATAACAACACTAGGTAAGATGGGTCATGTTTATTAGTGTTAAAATAAGTCTCTTTATACAAGAGTACAATCATAGCTTATTTAGCATAAAATACTCTTTTGATATCACTTTCTTTTACATAGAAATTTTCTTTTCTCTTCTCTCTCTTATGTCCTCACTTTTTCTCTTCTCCTTTTTGCTTCATTTATTCCTCTTTTTAAAATACCTTTTTTTCTGTTCACTCTTATTTTTATTCCTTAATTAATCCTTACAAGCTTGTTAAGGTGTTAATGGTACAAAAGTGACGAGTTTTTCATTCATTACAAAGGAATATTGATTCTTGAAGTAATAATGCATAACTTGCCTATCAAACTACCATGACCTTTATAATAAAATATGACTTGCATGCATAAGTACAACATCACATAAAACATCCTTATAATACCTTTTAATAGAAAATGACATGAGCATTTACTTATTTACCCTGACTTCACCACTCTCATTCAACTATTAAGACTTATATGACTTAAGATGTTTCATAGTAGGTAAATTTAGATTTTCAAACATTATTGTGCTAGTAGCTACATTAGTACAACTCCTATCATTAATAATCATACTCCATATCTTATCTTTGACGAGACACCTCGTATCAAAGATGTTATCTCCTTGTACCTCGTTCTCTTCCTTCATTTGCACATTTAATGCTAGCTTTATAATGAGAGCTACTCCATTAGTCAGATACTCTTCTCCATTACTTTCACCCTCTGATGATGGCACAGAATCATCATCTGACTCACTTGTAGTCTCAACGTCACTATTACCTCTAAAGACCATTGCACACTTATTTAGACATTGAGATGTGATGTGGCCCCCTTCCAAACACTTAAAACATTTAACATTTCTATTTCTACTTAATTGGGGATCATAATTACCTACCTCCTTACTAGAACCCATGTTTTGGATAGCTTGACTTTGGACTTGTAATCAGCCTTGTCGTCCATTTTACTCCGATTTGGCTTCCAAGATGAAGTAGAACCTGAATTCTACCTAAACTATGTGGAATCCTTTCATTTAAGTTATCTTTTTACTCTCATTGCTATGTGCACGATGTCTTCTAATTCTGCATAGTGTTGCAACTCAACCATATTGGCTATGTCTTTATTTAGCCCTTGCAAAAATCAAGTTGTGGTTGCCACTCTATCTTCTTTTACATTTGCCCTAATTATGACAATCTTCATCTCTTTGTGGTAATTCTCCACACTTAGGGTGCCTTGAGTGAGCCCTTGGTACAAATCCTTATGATAATGATTAGGGATGAACCTCATCCTCATGATAGTGTTCATCTCCTCCTATGTATCAATAGGCCTCTCACAATTCCTTCTCTTAGTCAAAGCAAGTTGATCCCACCAAATAATAGCATAATTAGTAAATTTAGTGGTAGCAAGGTTTATCTTTTTCTCTTTAGAGTAATTGTGGCAGTCAAACCAATTCAACCTTCTTCTCCCATTCTAGGTACACATCATGATCATTTTTAACTTAAAATAGAGGAATTGTCATTTTAATACTTCCTAAATCACGATTATAGGCATCTCGCTTCTTAAAATCTCTTTGATCCTTTTTATTATTGGCAATTCTAACCATAGTAGCTTCATCATCAAATTCATCATCTTTTACATCATCTTAATGGTCATAAACTCATCTCACTTGCCTTTTTGCATTAGGAGCCTTATAATCCCCATACCTCTTTTCTAACTCTACTATTGTATTAACTTACTCCTCCATCCTCTCCCTTTTATCATCAAATATGATATTCATGCACTCAAATTGTTGTTGCATAGCTTTAATCATGAAGGATACATCACTAACTTTCTCATGAGCTATACCTTTGTCTTTATAAGTCATAGTATTACTTATGTACAAAATGATTAGGATACCCCACAAGGTACTCCCTTATGTGTTTCACTCAAAAACGGTGTCGCACTCCCTTATGTTTTACACTTTTTATGGCCTTTTCTAATGTGAACTTGCACCCTTGACTTTTACCACTCAAAATTGTTTGCTTTTCCAAAGCTTACAAGGGGTGTCTATTTATAAGTTAAGATAGCAATCCCAAAGAAGTACAAATTCCTACTTAGGACAAATCGTTATTTAGGAGGAATTCCTACCTAGGGACAAATTTTTACACAGACAATAAACTCCAATATAGGAATGAATGCTATTACTTAGTCTTGACCTATTAGGTACTCCAATCATATTAATAAGGCCTAGACTCTCTTTTAAGCTTGAATTTACACCATTTAAAGTTTGGTTGGCCTAAATGTCCTTAATTAGTCCATTTAGTTCTTCTTTCATCTTTCTGGCTCTAGCTCGTGTTATTGGGATTTCTAGAATGTGCAATGGACCTCTTGCATCCTTTGAAGCCTTCCACCCATCCACCTCTCCTCGAAAGGATTCGTCCACGAATTATCGCCTTGTTTATACTTGATGATGAAGGGAAAGGTCTAAATGAATTTGATCCATTTGGCATGTCTTTTGTTCAACTTTTCTTGTACAAGTAGGAGAGTTATTGAACAAGGACTCATACTTTCCCTCACATATCTTTTCAAAATAAGTTCCTCAACTTGCCATTGAAGCTCCTTTGTCTCCTTGGAATTACTCTTAGTTGATGGCTAGTTTGGGATGGATGCACCAAGGATGAAATCAATTTGATGCTTAATTCCTCTCTTAGGTGACAATCCACTTGGGATATCATCAGGGAATACATCTTCAAATTACTACAATAAAGTAACAACAACACTAAGCAAAGACGGTTCAAACTTGTTAGTGTTAAAATAAGCCTCTTTGTACAAAGGTATGATTATAGGTTGTTTGGCATAAAATGATCTCTTGACATCACATTCTTTTGCATAAAAACTTTTTGTTTTCTTCTCTCTCTCTTATGTCCTCACATTTTCTCCTCTCTTTTTTCAATCTCTCTTTTTTATTCACTCTCACTTTTAATTGTTGACTAATCCTCATAAGCTTGTTATGGTGATAATGGTATGAGAGTATCGATTCTCACTTTTCATTCATTACGAAGGAATATTGATTTTTGAAGTCATCATGCATGACTCACTTGTCAAACTGCCATGGCCTTCCTACTAGAATATGGCCCACATGCATAGGTACAACATCACATAAAACTTTAACACGGTACCTTATGATAGAAAATGACATGACCACTTCCTTCTTTACCTTAACTTTCAACCATTGAAATTTATATAGCCTAGGATGCTTCATAATAGGTAAATCCAGCTTTTCAACCACAGTTGTGCTAGCAACATTAGTGCAACTCCCACCATCAATAATCATACTACATACCTTATCTTTGATGAGACACCTCGTCTAAAAGATGTTATCTCCTTGTACCTCATTTTCTTCCATTACTTGCACATTTAATGTTTGCCTTGTGACAAAAGCTACTATATTAACTAGATATTCCTTTTCATCACTTTCACCCTTTGATGATGGAACAAAATCATGATCTGATTCACTTGTAGTTTCAACATCACCGTTACCTCTTAAGATCATTATATGCTTATTTAGACATTGAGATGCAATGTGACCTCTGCCCAAACACTTAAAACATTTAACATGTGGAATGAATGACATTACTTAGCCTTGATCCATTAGATACTCCAATCATATTAATAAAGCTTGGACTCTCTTTTAAGCTTGAATTCACACCATTTGAAGTTTGGTTGGCCTGAATGTCCTTAATCAGCCCATTTAGTACTTCTTTCATCTTTCTGGTTCTAGCTTGTGTTATTGGGCCTTCTGGAATGTGCAATGGACCTCTTGCATCCTTTGAAGCCTTCCACCCATCATCTTTAAGGTTCTCATCACTCCTTCATTCTTTAAAAGGATTCGTCCTTGAATCATCACCTACATCAAAAGGGGAAATATTAGAAACATTAAATGTTGCACTCATATTATACTCACCGGGGAGGTCCAACTTATAAGTATTATCATTAATTCATGTTACAACTTGAAATAGACCATCTCTTATAGGTTGTAACTTTGAATGCCTCTGAGCTGGGAATCATTCCTTGCATATATGCACCCAAACCTAATCACCAAGTTCAAACACAACCTTTTTTTGCCCTTTGTTGACATAAGATGCATATTGCTCAGTTCATTTTTCAATATGTCGTCACACCTTCTTATGCAATTTCTTCACCATGTCAACCTTGCGTTCACCATCTAAGCTAGCATACTCATCGATAGGTATAGACACCAAATCCAAAGGAGTCAAGGGATTAAAACTATATACAAATTCAAATGGAGAGTAACTAGTAGCAAAATGAATACTCCTATTATATGAAAACTCAACATGTAGTAAACAATCTTCCCATGTTTTCAAATTCATTCAAATAATGGCATGCAAAAGGGTAGAAAGAGTTCAATTAACCTTCTCAATCCATTTATCAGTTTGTGGATGACAAGTAGTTGAAAACAATAGCTTAGTACCTAACTTAGCCCATAAAGTCTTCTAGAAGTAGCTTAAGAACTTTGTATCTCGATCTGAAATAATGCTCTGTGGCATGGCATGCAAGCATACTACTTCTCTAAAGAATAAGTTAGCCATATTGTTTGATTGCCAATTTTATGATATGGGATGAAGTGTGCCATCTTTGAAAATCTATCAACAACAACAAATATAGAATCTTTACCCCCTTTTGATTGCGTCAACCTTAGTACAAAGTCCATATATAAATTAACCTATGGATGGCTAGGTATGAGCAAAGGGGTATACAGGCCATAAGGTAAAACACTAGATTTAGCCTGGTTGCATGTTATGCATTTCTCACATAATCTCTCACAACCAACTCCCTTGAAGAACTTATAGGCATGCATAAACGATTTTCCCTAAATAAGAAACCCTTATGTTTATAAAACTTCTTAAAGGCTGACTTCTCACACGCTCCATACACATTAACAAAGTGGATCATTCATATATAAATCTTTAATATATTCAAATCCTAATAATTTTGCAATAAGTGTAGAGATTAGAGCATAATTGCAAGATAATGCATCAGCTATCACATTTTCCTTACCTTGTTTATATTTAATGATGTAGGGAAAGGTCTCAATGAATTCAATCCACTTTCCTTGTCCCTTTAAGTGCCTTAAGGATTCATGGTTAGTATAGATGACAAACTCCTTTGGCCGAAGGTAATGTTGCCATGTCTCCAAAGCCCGTACCAATGCATACATCTCTTTATCATAAGTAGGGTAATTAAGGCTTGCTCCAATGCCAATACTTGAAGCATCACACTCAATCTTAAAAGTTTTTGCAAAGTCAAGTAAAACCAGCAATGGTGTAGAACTTAATTTTTCCTTGATGCAATTAAAAACCTTGTATTGATCACTACCCTACCTAAAACTCATGTTCTTTTTGATAATTTCTGTGAGTGGTGCAGCGATGGTGTTAAAGTCTCCAAAAAAGTGTCTTTAAAAACTAGCTAAATCATGAAAGCTACACACATCACTAATTGACTTAGGTGTGGGCCAATCACGGATAGCCCTAACTTTTTCCTTGTCAACATGAATACCTTAGCACTCATAATAGAGACAAGAAATGTGATTTGATTAGTACAAAAGGAACATTTCTTCGACTTAGCATACAATTTCTTAGAACGTAAAACTCATAAAATAGAATGTAAATGATCAAGATATTCTTCTAGGCTTTTAATGTAGACCAAAATCTCATCAAAATACACAACCATAAAATTTCCAATGAATGGATGCAAAACATGATTCATTAGTCACATAAAAGTGCTTGGTGCATTAGTGAGACCAAATGGCATAACAAGCTATTCATACAAATCATATTTAGTTTTGAAATTTGTTTTCCACCTATCTTCCTCTCTCATCCTAATTTGGTGATATCCACTTTTCAAATCAATCTCAGAAAAGACACACGAACCATGCAATTCATCCAACATGTCATTTAACCTAGGTATAAGGTGACTATACTTTGCAGTGATTTTGTTGATCGCTTGACAGTCAACACACATCTTCTAAGTCCTATTTTTCTTGAGTACAAGTAGGACAAGAACAACACAAGGACTCATGCTTTTCCTCGTATATCCTTTCAAAATAAGCTCCTCAACCTACCTTTAAAGCTCTTTTGTCTCCTCAGAATTACTCTTATATGCTAGCCGGTTTGGGATGGATGCACCAAGGATAAAATCAATTTGATGCTTAATTCCTCTATAAGGTGGCAATTCATTTGGGACATCGTTAAGGAATACATCTTCAAATTCCTACAAAAGAGAAATAACATTACTAGGCAAAGATGGGTCAAACTTATCAGTGTTAAAATAAGCCTTTTTATACAAAATTACAATTATAGGCTATTGGGCATAAAATTTTCTTTTTACATTACTTTCTTTTGTATAAAAACCATTTGTTTTCTTCCCTCTCTTTTGTGTCCTCATGTTTTATCCTTTCTTTTCCCTTTTTCAATCTTTCTTTTCTGTTCACTCTCATTTTTAATCCTTAACTGATCATCATAAGCTTGTCGAGGTGATAATGGTACAAGGGTGACTAGTTTTTTCATTCATTACAAAAGAATATCGATTCTTGAAGTCATCGTGCATAACTCACCTATCTAATTACCATGACCTTCTTAATAGAATATGACCCGCATGCATAGGTCCAACATCACATAAAACTTCATTATGGTACCTTTTGATACAAAATGACATAAGCATTTGCTTATTTACCTTGACTTCACCACTCTCATTTAACCATTGAAGCTTATATGGTAGGAAAATTGAGCATTTCAACCATAGTTATGCTAGCAACATTAGTGCAAGTCCCACCATTAATAATCATACTACATACCTTATCTTTGATGAGACACCTTGTCTGAAAGATATTATCTCGTTGCACCTCATTTTCTTCCTTCACCTCCACATTCAATGATCGCCTTATGACGAGAGCTACTCCATTAATTGGATACTACTCTCCATCACTTTCACCCTCTAATGATGGCACAGAATCATCATTTGATTCACTTGTAGTTTCAACATCACCATTACCTCTTAAGATCATTGCATGCTTATTTGGACATTGAGATGCAATGTGACCCCGACCCAAATACTTAAAACAATTAACATCTCTATTTCTACTTAATTAGGGGTCAGAATTACCTGCCTCTTTGTTATAACCCACATTTTCGCTTTTGGATAACTATGCTTTGGACTTGTAATTAGCCTTCTTATCCTTTTTACTCCAATTCAGCTTCTAAGATGAGGTAGAATTTGAATTCTGCATAAACCGTGTGGAACCCTTTCGTTTAAGTTGCATTTCAACTTTCATTGTCTGTGCACCATGTCTTTTAATTCCATATAGTGTTGCAATTCAACCATGTTTGCTATTTCTCTATTTAGCCCTTATAGAAATTGAGCCATGGTTGCCTCTCTCTCTTTTTCTACATTTGCCCTAATCATGACAATCTCCATCTCCTTGTGGTAATCCTCCATACTTTTGGTGCCCTAAGTGAGCCCTTGCAGCCTTTGGTGTAACTCCCTATAAAAGTGATTAGGGACAAACCTCCTCCTTATGATAGCCTTCATCTCCTCCTATGTATCAATAGGCTGCTTATGACTCCTTCTCTAAGTCAAAACAAATTGATCCCACCAAATAATAGTATAATTAGTGAATTCAATGGAAACAAGCTTTACCTTTTTCTCCTCAGAATAGTTATGGCAATCAAAAACCAATTTAACCTTCTGTTTTCATTCTAAGTATGCTTTAGGATCATTCTTACCTTGGAATGGAGGAATCATCATTTTAATACTGCCCAAATCATGGTCATAGGTGCCTTGCCTCCCAGAATCTCTCTAATCCCTTCTATTGTTGGCAGTTATAGCCACAATAGTTCAATTGTTAAATTCATCATCTTTTACATCATCATCATGGTCATAGGCATGTCTCAATTGCCTTCTTGCTTTAGGAGCCTCATATTCCCTATGCCTCCTTTGCAACTCTGCTATTGTAGCAGCCTGCTTGTCCATCCTTTCCCCCATATCACCAAATCTGGTATTTATATGCTCAAATTGTTGTTGTATAGTTTTGATCATGAAGGATACATCACTAGCTCCCTCCTACATTGTCTTTGGATGTCATAGTATTACTTTTGCACAAAATCATTAGGAAAACTATGTTATTATTGTGCCTAATATGACCAAACTGTTAACTTTTATCAATAATGTGAATTTGATGCCTTCTTGGTTTTGTTCCTCTTCTTTTCTTTTTCTTTTTTTTTTTCGTTGCTTTTCCTTTTTTTTTTCTTTTCTTTGCTTAACACAAAACAACATTAGAATACTTAGACATGGAAATTGAAATTGAAATTAGCAGATTTTTTATAGTTATGATCTTAAACAACAAGCAAAAAGAGAAGGATTGTAGACAAATAGATTAGTGCATTTGAATGGTAATGAACTTAATAGACAAACTAAATAGAAATAAATAAATCACAAGGTAGAAAAATGAAGAATGAGTTGATTCAACCTGATTTAGAATTGGACTTTGATATCAATTGATGCGGAAAACCCCAAAAAGACGTGACTTAAGGACCCAACGCACACAAGGAATCAAAGAATAGCCAGGAAAGCTAAATTAGATGTTAACAACACAATCCTTAGACCTAATATTCAAAGGAACACAAACCTAAGGTATTTAAGAAGGATATGAATGCCACACTCTAGTAAAGAAAGGAACTGGGAGTGATTAGTTAGGTTGAATGCCATTAGAGTGATAAGTTCTTTAGTTCTCAAAAGAATTGAGGTAAAAAACCGTTGCTTTACTAGAGTACAAAAGTACGATCATAGGTTGTTCGACATAAAATGCCATTTTAACATCACTTTCTTTTGCATAGAATTAATGTGTTTTCTTCCCTCTCTCATGTGTCCTTATGTTTTATCCTTTCTTTTCCCTTTTTCAATCTTTCTTTTCTGTTCACTCTCATTTATAATCCTTAACTAATCATCATTTATAATCCTTAAAAATTAGTCACCCTTGTATCATTAACCAAATACTACTCCCCATCACTTTCACCCTTTAATGATGGCACAAAATCATCATCTGATGCACTTGCAGTTTCAACATCACTGTTACCTCTCAAGATCATTGCACACTTATTTAGATGTTGAGATGTAATGTGACCCCGACCCAAACACTTAAAACATGTAATATCTCTATTTCTACTTGGTTAGGGGTCAGAATTACCTGCCACCTTGTTATAACCTATAGTATTGCTCTTGGATAGTTATGCTTTGGACTTGTAATCAGTCTTTTCATCCCTTTTACTCCAATTTGGTTTCTAAGATGAGGTAGAATCCGAATTTTGCCCAAACCATGTGGAGCCCTTTCATTTACGTTGCCTTTCAACTTTCATTTCCATATGCACCATGTCTTCTAATTCTACATAGTGTTGCAATTCAACCATGTTTGCTATGTCTTTATTTAGCCCTATAGAAATTGAGCCATGGTTGCCTCTCTCTCTTCTTCTACATTTGCCCTAATCATGACAATCTCCATCTCTTTGTGGTAGTCCTCCACACTTTTAATGCCCTAAGTGAGCCCTTGTAGCCTTTGATGCAATTCCTTGTAATAGTGATTAGGGACAAACCTCCTCTTCATGATAGCCTTCATCTCCTCCCATGTATCAATAGGCCATTCACGACTCCTTCTCTAAGTCAAAACAAGTTGATCCCACCAAATAATAGCATAATCAGTTAATTCAATGGCAATAAGCTTTACTTTTTTCTCCTCAAAAAAGTTGTGGCAGTCAAAAACCAATTCAACCTTCTTCTCCCATTCTAGGTACGCATCAGGATCATTCTTACCTTGGAACCGAGGAATTATCATTTTAATATTGCCTAAATCACAGTCATAGGTGCCTTACCACCCAAAATCTCTTTAATCCTTTCTATTGTTAGTAGTTTTAACCACAGTAGTTCAATCATCAAATTCATCATCTTCATGGTCATAGACACGTTTCAATTGCCTTCTTGCTTTAGGAACCTTATATTCCCTATGCCTCCTTTACAACTCTGTTATTGTATTAGCTTGCTCCTTTATCCTCTCCCTCATATCATCGAATCTAGTATTCATGCCCTCAAATTGTTGTTACATAACTTTGATCATAAAGGACACATCACAAACTCCCTCCTGAGTTGCACCTTTGTTTATGGAAGTCATAATATTACTTCTATAACAAATGATTAGGATACCTCACAGAACACTCCCTCACATGTTTCACTCAAAAGAAGAGGTGTCACTCTTTCTCATATTTACACTTTTTATGGCTTTTTTCTTAATATGAATTTGCACTCATACTTTTTACCACTCAAATTTCCCCTTTGAGCTCTTTAAGGAACTAAGAAAACTAAATCAAGAGGATTGATTTTGGACAATATAAGATAAATGGCGTATAATTGAATAAATTGGAGAACAAGAAGTCAAAAAAATGAAAAAGGATATCAAGGCATACAAATTTAATAAACTAAACTCATAAAAATTAAGATAGGGGGTTAAACCTAGAGGACAAACTTGAATCACATAACAAGAACATTAATGGCAGAATTGGAGTTAAGCAAGAAAACTTTATTATTATTGTGGCCAATATGACCTAACTTTTTAACTTTTATCAATAACTTGAATTTGATGCCTTGTTTTTTCCTTCCCCTTTTTTGTTTTTGGCTCAACACAAAACAATAGTAGAATATATAGAGACAACAATTAGAGTTGAAATTAGCACATTTTTTGATAGTTATGATCTCAAACAAAAAGCAAAGCGAAAAGGGTTGCAAATGGACAAATAAGTGAATTTGAATGGTAACGTGCTTAATATGCAAACTAAATAAGAATAAATAAATCACAAGGTAGTGAATTAAAGAATTAGTTGATCCAACTTGATTTAGAATCGAGCTCTAATACCAACTAATGTGGAAAACCCCTAAAAGACGTGACTTAGGGACCCAACGCACATAAGAAATCAAAGAATATCTAGGAAAGCTAAATAAGACTGTAATAAGACAAATGCTAGACCTAACATTCAAAGGAACACAAACCTAGGGTATTTAAGAAGGAAATGGATGCCATAGTCCAGAAAAGGAAGGAATTGGGAGTGATAAGTCGAGTTGAACGCCACAAGAAGATGTACCTCTTAATAAGTTCGTTAGTTTTTGAAAGAACCAAAGGAGAAAATCCTTACTTTTAATTTCTCTTAAAGTTATCTGATCTTTCATGAGCTTACAAAGAGGTGCCTATTTATAGGCTAAGATAGCAATTTTAAAGAGGCATAAATTCTTATTTAAGACAAATCCTTATTTAGGAGGAATTCCTATATAGGACAAATTCTTATACAAAAAAAAAAAACTCACTTTTATACAATCACTTATTTAGGATAGACTACCATTTAGGAGTGAATGATATTACTTAGTCTTAAGCCATTAATTGCTCTAATCATATTGATAAGGCCTTAACTCTCTTCCAAGCTTAAATTCACACCACTTGTAGTTGGGTTGGCCTAAATGTCTTCAATCAGCCCATTTAGTGCTTCTTTCATCTTTTTGGTTCTAACTCGTGTTATTGAGTCTTCTAGAATTTGTAATTGACTTTTTGCATCCTTTGAAGCCTTCCACCCATCATCTCTAATGTTCTCATCAAAAAGGTAAGAGTGCAAGTTCATTTGAAGAATAGACATAAAAAGTGTAAAACACTAGGGAGTGTAATAGCTTTTTTTTTTTTAGTGAAACATGTGAGGGAGTGTTTTGTGAGGTATCCTAATCATTTTGTGCAGCAGTAATACTATGACTTCCAAAGAAAAAGGTGTAGCTTAGGAGGGAGTTAATGGTGTGTCCTTCGTATTAAAGCTATGCAACAACAATTTGAGTGTATGGATACCATATTTGATGATATAAGGGAAAGGATAGAGGAGCAAGCTAATACAATAGCAGAGTTACAAAGGAGGCATGGGGACTATTGGCAAGTGAGATGAACTTATGGCCATGAAGATGATGTAAAAGATGATGAATTTGATGATTGAACTATTGTGGTTAGAATTGCTAATAATAGAGATTTTAGGAGGGGAGACACTTATGACTGTGATTTAAGTAGTTTAAAATGACAATTCCTTTATTCTAAGGTAAGAATGATCCTTATGTGTACCTAGAATGAGAGAAGAAGGTTCAATTGGTTTTTGACTACCATAACTACTCCAAAGTAAAAAGGTAAAACTTGCTGTCATTCAATTTATTGATTATGCTATTATTTTATGGGATCAACTTGTTTTGATTAGAAGAAGGAATCATGAGAGGCCAATTGATTCATGGCAGGAGATGACAACCATCATCAGGAGGAGGTTTATCCCTAATCACTATTATAGGGATTTGTACTAAAGGCTGCTAGGGCTCACTTAGGGCACCAAAAGTGTGAAGGACTGCCACAAGGAGATGGAGATTGCTATAATTAGGACAAATGTAGAAGAAGATAAAGAGGCAACCATGGCTCAATTTTTGCAAAGGCTAAATAAAGACATAGCTAATGTGGTTGAGTTGCAACACTACATGGAATTAGAAGACATGGCGCATATGGCGACGAAAGCTAAAAGACAACTTAAACAAAAGGGTTCCACTTGATTTAGGCAGAATTCATGTTCTTCTTCATCTTGGAAGCCAAATTGGAGTAGAAAGGAGGCTGGTAATTCTAATCTTCAATCAAGTAGAAATATAAATGTTAAATGTTTTAAGTGTTTAGGAAGGGGTCATATTACATCTCAATGTCCAAATAAGCAGGCAATGGTCTTAAGAGGTAACAGAGATGTTGAGACTTCAAGTGAATTAGATGATGATTCTGTGCCATCATTGAAGGGTGAAAGTGATAGAGAGGAGTATACAGTCAATAGAGTAGCTCTTGTCACAAGGCAAGCATTGCATGTGCAAATGAAAGAAGAGAACTAGGTGCAACGAGATGACATCTTGCAAATGAGGTGTCTCATTAAAGATAAGGTATGTGATATGATCATTGATGGCGGGAGGTGTACTAATGTAGCTAGAACAATTATGGTTGAAAAGATAAATTTACCTACTATGAAGCATCCTAGGCCATATAAGTTTCAAGTATTTGCATTGGAGTTGTTTTAAGGTAAGAAAGGTGTCCAATTGCCTACTTTAATGAAAAGCTAAGTGGAGCAAGCCTTAATTATCCTACCTATGATAAAGAGATATATGTATTGATATAGGCTTTGGAGACTTGGCAACACTTCCTTTGGCCTAAGGGACAAGTAAAGTTGAACAAAAGACATGCCAAGTCGGTTGAATTGATTGAGACCTTTCCCTATTTCATCAAATATAAATAAGGTAAGGAAAATGTTGTATCTGATGCATTATCTCTATACTTACTCCAAAATTGTTAGAATTTAAATATATGAAAGATTTATATGTGAAAGATCTTAATTTGCTAATGAGTATAAAGCATGTGAGAAGTCAACCTTAAAGAAATTTTATAGGCATGAGGGTTTCTTATTTAGGGAAAATCATTTATGTGTGTTCATGAGTTCTTTGAGGGACTTGGTTGTGAGAGAAGCTTATGGAGGTGGTCTAATAAGTCATTTTGGAGTTAGGAAAACCCTATATGTCTTAATTGAACATTTCTTTTGGCCATAGATGAGATGAGATGTTGAGAGGGTATGTGAGAAATGCATAACCTGCAAATAGAATAAATCTAGAGTTTTACCCTATGGCTTGTATGCCCTTTTACCCATACCTAACCATCCTTGAGTTGATTTATCTATGCAGTTTGTACTAAGGTTTCCATGGCCAAAAAGGGGTAAGGATTCAATATTTGTTGTTGTTGCTAAATTTTCAGAGATAGCACACTTCATTCCATGCTATAAAACTGACGATGCAAAAGATATGGCTGAATTATTCTTTAGAGAAGTAGTACGTTTGCATGGCATGCCTTGGAGTATTGTTTTAGATTGAGATATAAAGTTCTTAAGCTACTTCTGGAAGACTTTGTAGGGTATGTTAGCAACTAACCTATTGTGTTTGACTACTTGTCATCCACAAACTGATAGGCAAACTAAGGTGGTTAATCAAACTCTTTTTACTTTATTGCATGTTATTATTCAAATGAATTTGAAAATATGGGAAGATTGTTTACAGTATGTCGAGTTTGCAAATAATAGGAGTGTTCATTCTGTTACTAGTTACTCTCCATTTGAAATTGTATATAGTTTTAATCCTTTGACTTCTTTGGATTTGGTGCCTATACCTATTGATGAGTATGCTAACTTAGATAGTGAACGCAAGGCTGACATGGTGAAAAAATTGCATGAGAAGCTGTTGCAATATATTGTAAAACGAACTAAGTAATATGCATCCCATGTCATGAAAAGGCGAAAGAAGGTAGTGTTTGAACTTGGTGATTGGGTTTTAGTGCATATGCACAAGGAATGATTCCCAACTCAAAGGCATTCAAAGCTAGAGACTAAAGGAGATGGTCCATTTTAAATAGTAGTATAGATTAATGACAATGCCTATAAGTTGGACTTTTTTGGTGAGTATAATGTGAGCACAACATTTAATGTTTTTGAGGAAAGGGGCAACGATAAGAATCTTGGAGATGATGTGTGGAAGGTTTCAAAGGATGCAAGAGATCCATTGCATGTTCCTGAAGGTCTACTAACGCAAGTTGGAGCCAAAAAGATGAAAGAAGCACTAAAAGGGCTGATTAAAGACATTCGGGCCATCCAAGTTATGAATAGTGCAAATTCAAGCTTCAAAGAGAGTTAAGGCCTTATTAATATGATTGGAGTGCTTAATGGGTTAGGGTTAAGTAATAGCATTCACTCCTAAATTGGAGTTTGTACTAAATAAGTATTTGTTATAAAAGTGGAAGTTTTCTGAATAAGAAGTTGTCCTGGATAGGAGTTTGTATTAAATAGGAATTTATATCTCTTTTAGAGTTGCTATCTTAACCTATAAATAGACACCTCCTTGTAAGCTTGAAAATCAGGCAATTTTAAGAGAAATAAATAGTGAGAGTTTTCTCCTTCGATTCCTTCAAGAACTAACAAACTTATCAAGAAGTAAGTTTTCTTGTGTCATTTACCCCTACTTATCACTCCCAATTCCCTTATTTTTTGGAGTGTGGCGTCCATGTTCTTCTTAATACCCTAGGTTTGTGTTCCTTTGAATATTAGGTCTAGGATGTGTGTATGATTGAAATCTGACTTAGCTTTCCTGGATATGGTTTGATTCCTTGCATGTGTTGGGTCCCTAAGCCACATCTTTTGGGGTTTGCATCCAAAGTAATTGTGATAAATTCCAAAGTTCTTAAAGAACCAAAGAGAAAAATCTCTCAAATCTCTTTTGAGAAAAGAATCAATCAACTTGTTCCCACAAAAGAGAGTTACATGCATATATATAGAGTTTAAAATAGAATAGTAAATCCAAAACAAAATAAGAAATAACAAACTGCTAAATGAAGGATTGGGCTGATTGGACTTAAATGAAGACATTGTTCTGCTCATTACAAGTATGAAATAACTAAATAACATGCATGGTCTCTTGAAGTAAGAAGTGGACCATCTTCTTTAGGCTACAATTGGAGAACCTTTAAGTTGGGAACTTTTCCTTGTGCATATGCACACAAACCCAATAACCAAGTTCAAACACTACCTTTTTTTCGCCCTTTGTTGGCATGGGATGCATATTTCTCAATCCTCAATGCCTTGCTTGATTAGTTGTGCATTGTCTTCAGCCCAAATAACTTCACTAAGCCTATTTAAAGCTTTTTGCATCCTTTTAGCTTCAACTCTTGGTTTTAGGGCTCCATGTATACATGATGGATCACTACATGTGTTGGCTTAATTCCCATCATTCCCCCTCTACTCAAAAGGATTTGTCCTCAAATTGTCACCAACATCAAAAGGAGAAAGATTAGAAACATCAAAATTAGCATTAACATTATATTTACTTAGAATATCTAATTTGTAGACATTATACTTAATTTAGGAGTCCTTGCAATGAAGAGAGAAGCCTCTAGTAGGTATTAAATGTTGCAATTCTTAAAAGATGTCACTATCACTTCATTTCTTACTTGCTAGTAAGTTTGATCCCTACTTAATAGGCCCTTTTATTTGTGTAAACTCAATAGGTCTCAAATCATTTATTAACTGATTAGTCAAAACCCAATCTCTATGGATTTGATCCCTAGTCACCTTAATTGAGCAATTTAGAGAAATTTTGGTCTATTTGGCACATATCATGGTACCATACAAATCAAGTAAGAAAAGCTAATCAAGATTAAGGACACCTATATTTGATGGACTTTAGTAGATTGATACAACCAAAGGTATTGACATGTTTGTTGAAATGAATCTAATGAGATAGGTTTTTTAACCAAAACAACAAGAATTTCAGGACAAATTCCCTCATTACAAATAGTAACTTATGACAACCTATATTTTATAACAAGCTCACTTTTATCAGCAATGTTTAGCATTTTTGTAGTTTTTGAAAAGTATTTTAAAGGTACTATTCTATCATTAATACAGTTTATATCTGCATTTGACTCAATTAAGGCAATAACCAGAAAAATGTATTCTTTGTTGATTACAACTATTATTTTTGTATGCCAGTTATGGGTAATAACCTTATTGATAAGGTTAACATATTGAATAGCTCCTAGTTCTTGTTTTAAAGAGGTATCTTGTATGTCTAGAGGGTGTTTAACCTTTTTAGACATTGTTTCCATGACTATAATCCTCTCTCTCTTTTATTTTAGATTTTAACTAATTAATTTCAGCTTTTAAGTTCACTTGTAGAAGGTTTGGCTTCTTTAGCTTTTTATGCCATAATGATTACTTATGATTCTTTGAATAATAGTTTTTAAACTATAATTTTATTCTGGTTTTTTGATCTTAGTATCATCTCAAGCCAGATGAAGATACATTTCTAATTATTTTCTTTTTCCTTTTGAATCTGATATCTTATCAATATGATCCAAGATTAAATTATCTTCTTTTATTAAGACTAATAAGTCGTTACTTTTATACATTGCTTGATAATAGTTGCATTTTCCATTACTACTATCTTTTGAGTTGATCCTTCTTCTTGTTGCTGGATATCTCGTTCATACACATCTTCTCTTCATTTCCCTTTCCCAAGGCTATAGTAAGTTACAGACAGAGTTCAAAAAGGTCAAATCTTTGATGATTTTATCATACATGATTGAGTTGTGAAAACTTCTGGATAGGTATTCCACATGTGAACTGAATTCAAGTTAAAGAATCTCTTTCTAGTTGCTCTAGAACAATTAGGAAATTTTCTGAAGAAATACGAGGTTTTGCTTTTGGCAGCAACATGCTATGGGGTGGTGGTCCCGCTTATGGGGTCAAATCAATACGTTTTAAGAAGAAATTATTGGCCATTAATCTCATTGATCTTATAAGTATCAATACCTTTGATATCAATTAGAGGTAACTTCTTCAAGAAGATTCACTCTAAGATTTGATTCTTCAAACTCACTTTTTAATAAGAAAATATGTATTAATGGCTTCATAAGATCTTACAAGAATTTTTGGTTTAGAGAGATAAGAAAACCATAAAAGGCTTCCAAAGTCCCTATTAAATAGATAGATTAAGTTTTATTTCGTTTTTTCAGTAAGAGAGAGAAAAAGTAATTGTAAGCACATTTGTAGTCAAGTGACACTTATACTCAAGAATATAATATACAAGATATCCCAACATTTATTCATCAAATTTCCAATCCTTTTATAGATGACATTAAGAATACCATAGAACATAGAAGGAAAAACACACACACACACACACAGATACATTTTGATAACTTGTTATGCTACATTGGCTATGTCCAAGAAAGGGATGAAGAAGACTCTTTTAGGAAGCTAGTAACCAACCCTAGTAAAGGGCTCTGTTCTTGTCCATGCCATTCACATATGCATGCATTTTTATTCTTGTTTAAATTTTCTGGTTGGTTTTCACTTATTCAGTTGATTGTTTCCAGTCTTTCTCTTGCTAACTTTATAAAAGACATTTTTAAGCTTCTTTTTTTTTGTTGTTCTTCACATTAATGTGGCTTAAAGAAACTTAAATGAAGCAATCTGCACTCACAAAGAAGATTAGTCCTAACCCTACAGTTCTTCTCAAGTATGATTTACTGCCATCCTACTGTTTCCTTACTCAATCGCATAAAGGATGCTTTTTTAGATAAGTATGGAGCTATGGCTTTTTTCTATTGCCTTTTTTCTAATAAATCTATTATAATAAATAGGATTAATCTATTCCAAGTGAGCAAACTAAATAGGATTAATCATTCACACAAAATGATCTTGAAATTAACATTGATGTCTACACTAAACAATATGTTCTTTGTAACAAGCATGCTCTTATAACTTTGGTCCTCTAAATCTGTTGAATTCCATCAAACAAAAAAGTCATTGATCTAGATTAGATTTTCTTTCTTGTCTTGAACACAAGATCACACAAATATATATATATATATATATATATATATATATATATATATATATATGATTAAACAAAATTTTTAATAACAACAATACTTACAAAAACATAAAAGCTTAAATAAAGAAATTGACTTATGGAAGCGAAACTTTCATTGCACAAAAAGTCATTACAGGGTTTTATTGTACAAGGGGAACGAACAGAGAGAGAAAAGAGAAGGAAAAAGAAGGAGGAGCAAACTTGATTATAGAGAACAAGGAAATTGGACTCTATCTCTAGGAGTAGCTGACAGATTCATTTATACAATGCACAAGGTAACAAGCATCATTGAAGGAATCTCTGTTATAAAGTAAAGCCTTCTATCTAGTCCTATGACTATTTTTCCATCAAAAGTATTTTCTCCATTTGCTCTTTACAACTCACATGGGTCCTAGGAGTCTTGCATAATATCATCATTAAGGTGTCTTTGATTGCTTTTAGTTAGGTCTGCTTGCAAGTCTAATTCTGGTTGGACCAAGGCAACCATCATTTCTAATAACCTCTCTTTTGAAAACTAACTCCATTAAAGTCTTTAATATCTCCTATAGACTAGATAGTGTGTGCAATGGTGAGCTTTAGGCCCATTGATACAAATGATTCCTTTGTTTGTGTAGACTCCATCATCAAAGAAATCAAACTTTTCCAACCAACAGATATTAATTAGTCTTGCCAACCATGGAATATGCTTGATATCCACATCTAGAACATTAATCTGTTTGGCCATAATAGTATATTTCCATTTGATAATCTAAGGGACACGGTAGCAAGGTGCAAACATTAATAATAAGTGTTTAACTTCATCATTTGTTTCATAAAATTGTTTATAAGCAACTCCCACCTTGTGAGGTAGGGTTATATGATGTAAACTCCACTTATAAAACTAGGTTTTAAACCAGTTTGGCAATTTCTTTAGATCATTTGAAAGGTGGTATTTGAATAAACCAACTAAATTTCCTCTACATATTTTCATATAATAAGGTTTTTCCTCATGCTTTGATATAGTTGAAGCAATTATATGTTTAACCTTCCACAATTCTTTCAGATTTTGGTAACCAAAGAGATTACCTTGCCAATCTTTGGATAAAAAATTTTCTTTATCTTGAATTTGGTATACACTTGATCTCTAAAGCCATAACCAGATCTAGATCCTCGTTGTACGGGATCATTCACACAAAATGATCTAGAAAATAATTTTTGTGCCCACAATAGACATTACATTCATTGGAACAAGCACTTTAGTGCACCTTTAGTACTAGGAAATGATTGAATTCCATCAAACAAAGGAGTCTTTGATAATGATTTGCTTTCCTTTTGAGTATCTTAGGTTCACTCCCAAAATAATGGGACAGTCGCTTCATTTCATTCTAACAAGGCTCTAGATTTCAATGTAAGAGATCATTCATGCAAAATGATCTCAAAACTAAATTTTATGCCCACAACAAACATTATATTGATTGCAACATGACTATCTATCTAACTTAGGTAATAGGAATCCATTGAATTCCAACAAATAAAAGAACCTTTGATAATGATTAACTTTTCTTACAAGTACTTTTTGTTTAATTCTTGAATAATAAGACTGTCTCTTCATTTCATCTTGACAAGGTGCCAACACTCAATGGAAGAGCTCATTCAACCAAAATGAGGTTGAGAATAACTTTTGTGCCCACAACAAGCATTATATTCATTACAATTGTTTGAATCTATTGAAGTCTATCAAATAAAGGAGTTATTACTCTTGATTAGCTTTCTTTATTGAATAAGATTTGTCTTTTCTTGAAACATAACACCATCACCTGATTCTTAGATAATATGGCTACTCCTTTCATAGCAAGGAATGTTTCACCCGAAATGATCATGCAATTAGCATCCATATCAACCTTGAACTTTAATTTCATCGTGACGTGCATGTCAATACACCTCATGCTATTTGAATCCATTGTATTACATTAAGCAAAGGAGTCATTTTTTCTGATTGAATTTTCCTACGATGACATAATTGTTCATTGCTTGAATGATGAGGTCATCATGTCATTTCTTGCAAATAAGACTTATACTTTTGCACCTAGTATCGAAGATGCTTTTATGCTAATCAACATCCACCCTTGCTTGTAAATCCAAGCTTGTTTGCATGTTATGAATTTCTCATATACCCTTTCAACATCTCATTTCGTGTGTGGCCAAAAGAAATGTTCATTTAGAACATCTAGGATTTTCCTAACTCTGAAATGACCCATTAGGCCACCCCCTTAAACTTCTCTCATAACTAACTCCCTTAAACAACTTATAGGCACGCATAAATGATTTTCCCTGAAGAAAAAACCCCATGCTTATAAAACTTCTCAAAAGTTGACTTCTCACATGCTCTATACACATTAGCAAAGTCAAGATCTTTCATATATAAATCTTTAATATATTCAAATCCTAATAATTTTGCAGTAAGTGTAGAGATAAGGACATACTTGCAAGATAATACATCAACTACCACATTTTCCTTACCTTATTTATATTTGATGATGAATGGAAAGGTTTGAATGAATTTGATTGATATGGAAGACCCCAAAATACATGGCTTAAGGACCCAATGTACATAAGGAATCAAGAATATCTTAGAAAGTTAAATCAAACTTTAATAATACAAACTTTAGACTCAACATTCAAAGGAACAGGAACCTAAGGTATTTAAGAAGTATATGGATGTGAGACTCTAAAAAAAAAAAGGGAATTGGGAGTGATAAGTCGAGTTAAACACCACAAGAAGAGGTACCTCTTAATAAGTTCTTTAGTTCTCAAAAGAATTGAAGCAGAAAACCCTTACATTTTATTTGTGTCAAAGTTGTTTGATGTTCTAGAACTTATAAAGAGCTGCCTATTTATAGGCTAAGATAGCAATCTTAAAAAGGCATAAATTTCTATTTAGGACAAATCCTTATTTAGGAGGAATCCTATCTAGGACAAATTCTTACACAGAAAACTTTCACTTTTATACAATCACTTATTTTGGAAAAACTCCTATTTAGGAGTAAATGCTATTACTTAGTCTTGACCTATTAGGTACTTCAATCATATTAATAAGGATTTAACTCTCTTTCAAGCCTGAATTCATGCCATTTGTAATTTGGTTTGCCTGAATGTCCTCAATCAGCCCATTTAGTGCTTTTTTCATCTTTTTGGCTTTAACACATGTTATTGGGTCTTCTAGAATGTATAATGGACATCTTACATCCTTTGAAGCCTTTCACCCATCATTTCTAAGGTTCCCATCATCGATCCACTTGGCATGTCTTTTGTTCAACTTTCCTTGTCCCTTTAAGTGCTTCAAGGATTCATGGTTGGTATGCATGACAAACTTCTTGGGCCAATGGTAATGTTCCCATGTCTCCAAAGCTCATACCAATGCATACATCTTTTTATCATAAGTAGGATAATTAAGACTTGCTCCACTTAGCTTTTGACTAAAGTAGGTAATTGGACACCTTTCCTTCATCAAAACAACTCCAATTCCAAATACCTGAAACATCACACTCAATCTTGAAACTTTTGCAAAGTCAAGTAAAACAAGTAAGGTTGCAAAACATAATTTTTTCTCGATGCAATTGAAAGTTTTGTCTTGATTACTACCCCATTTAAAACTTATGTTCTTTTTTTATAACCTCAGTTAATGGTGTAGCCATGATGTTAAAGCCCCTAACAAAGCATCCATAGAAACTAGTTAAACCATGAAAGCTACATAAATCACTAATTGACTTAGGTGTAGACCAATCATAAATTGCCCTAACTTTTTCCTCGTCACACTCAATAACTTTAGCACTCACAACATAGCTAAGAAATATGATTTGATTAGTACAAAAGCATAATTTCTTGAAGTTAGCATACAATTTCTCAAAACATAAAACTATTAAAATAGAGCATAAATTATCAAGATTCTCTTCTAGGCTTTTACTATAGACC
The DNA here is from genome assembly GCA_020883675.1 of Bruguiera gymnorhiza. Lineage (NCBI taxonomy): Eukaryota > Viridiplantae > Streptophyta > Magnoliopsida > Malpighiales > Rhizophoraceae > Bruguiera > Bruguiera gymnorhiza. The sequence goes on along the minus strand of JAIRCJ010000160.1, from coordinate 294,918 downwards.
AAAATATTATCAAAATATACAACCACAAATTTACCAATGAATGGACACAAAATATGATTCATTCATCGCATAAAAGTGCTTAGTGCATTAGTGAGACCAAATGGCATAACAAGCAATTCATACAAACCATATTTAGTTTTTAAAGTTGTTTTCCACTCATCTCCCTCTCTTATCCTAATCTAATGATATCCATTTTTCAAATCAATTTTAGAAAAGACACATGAACCATGTAATTCAACCAACATGTCATTTAACCTAGGTATAGGGTGACGATACTTTACAATGATATTGTTGATCGCTCGACAATTAACACATATCCACCAAGTCCCATCTTTCTTGGGTACAAGTAGGACAAGCACCACGCTAGGACTTACACTTTCCCTCATATTTTCTTTTGAAATAAGTTCCTCAACTTACCTTTAAAGCTCGTATGTCTTCTTGGGATTATGCCTATATGCTGGCCAATTTAGGGTGGATGCACCAAGGATGAAATCAATTTAATGCTCAATTCCTCTCTTAATTTGCAATCCACCTCGGACATCGTCAAGGAATACATCTTCAAATTCCTACAATAGAGTAACAACAATATTAGGTAAATACGGGTCAAATTTGTTTGTGTTAAATTAAGCCTCTTTGTACAAAAGTACGATCATAAGTTGTTTGGCATAAAATGCTCTTTTGACATCCCTTCTTTTGTGTAGAAACTTTCAGTTTTCTTCTCTCTCTCTCTCTTATGTTCTCACATTTTCTCCTCTCTTTTCTATTTTAATTATCCCTCTCTTTTCAATCTCTTTTCTATTCACTCTCATTTTTAATCCTTAACTGATCCTCATAAGTTTGTTGAGGTGATAATAGTACAAGAGTGATAGGTTTTTCATTCATTACAAAAGAATATCGATTCTTGAAGCAATCATGCATAACTCGCTTACCAAACTACCATGGCCTTCCCAATAGAATATGGTCTACATGCATAGGTATAACATCTTATAAAACTTCATTATGGTACCTTTTGATAGAAAATGACATTAGCACTTGCATATTTACCTTGACTTCACCACTCTCATTCAACCATTGAAGTTTATATAGCTTATGATGCTTCATTGTTGGTAAATTCAACTTTTCAACCATAGTTATGCTAGCTACATTAGTGCAACTCCCACCATCAACAATTATACTACATACCTTATCTTTGATGAGACACCTCATATGAAAGATGTTTTCTTATTGCACCTCATTTTCTTCCTTTACTTGCACATTTAATGCTCATCTTATGATGAGATCTACTCCATTAACCAAATACTCCTCCCTATCACTTTCACCTTTTAAAGATGGCATAAAATCATCATTTGATTCACTTGTAGTTTCAACATCACTGTTACCTCTTAAGATCATTGCACACTTATTTGGATGTTGAGATGCAATATGACCCCAACCCAAACACTTAAAACATTTAACATCTCTATTACTACTTGGTTAGGGGTCAGAATTATCTACCTCTTTGTTAGAACCTACAGTATTGCTTTTGGATAGCTAGGCTTTGGACTTGTAATTAGCCTTTTCATCCCTTTTACTCCAATTTGGCTTCCAAGATGAGGTAGAACCCAAATTTTTCCCAAACTGTGTGGAACCCTTTCGTTAAAGTTGTCTTTCAACTTTCATTTCCATGTGTACCATGTCCTCTAATTCCACATAGTGTTGCAATTCAACCATGTTGGCTATGTCTCTATTTAGACTTTACAAAATTTGAGTCATGGTTGCCTCTTTATCTTCTTCTACATTCACCCTAATCATTGACATCTCCATCTCCTTGTGCTAGTCCTCCATACTTTTGGTGCCCTAAGTGAGCCCTTACAGCCTTTGGTACAACTCCCTATAATAGTGATTAAGGACAAACCTCCTCCTCATGATAGCCTTCATCTCCTCCTATGTATCAATAGACCACTCACAATTCCTTCTCCTAGTCAAAACAAGTTGATCCCACCAAATAATAGCATGATTAATAAATTCAACGAGAGCAAACTTTACCTTTTTCTCCTTAAAATAGTTATGATAATCAAAAACCAATTCAACCTTCTTCTCCCATTTTAGGTACGCATTAGGATCATTCTTACCTTGGAATGGAGGAATTGTCTTTTTAATATTGCCCAAATCACTATTATAGGTGCCTTGCCTCCCAAAATCTCTCTAATCCCTTTTATTGTTAGTAGTTTTAACCACAATAGTTTGATCATCAAATTCATCATCTTTTACATCATCTTCATGGTTATAGGCACATCTCAATTGTCTTTTTGCTTTAGGAGCCTTAAATTCCCCATGCCTCCTTTGCAACTTTGCTATTGTATTAGCATGCTCCTTTATCCTTTCCCTTATATCATGAAATCTTGTATCCATATGCTCAAATTGTTATTGTATAGCTTTGAACATGAAGGACACATCACTAGCTCCCTCCAATGCTACACCTTTGTCTTTGGATGACATAGTATTACTTATGCATAAAATGATTATGATACCTCACAAAATACTCCTTTGTGTTTACACTTTTATGGCTTTTTCTTAATATAGACCTGCACTCTTGCCTTTTACCACTCAAATTTCCCTTTGTAGCTCATTAAAAAACTAAACAAGCTAAATTAAAAGGATTGATTGTGAACAAAATAAGATAAATGGTGTAGAATTAAACTAATTGGAGAATGAGGAGTAAAAAAAAAAATGAAAAAGGATATCAAGACAAATGAATTTAATGAACTAAACACACAAAAATCAGGATAACAGGTTAAACCTAGAGGACAAACTTGGATGACATAATAAGAAAGTAAAAGACATAATTAGAATTGAGTAAGAAAACTATATTATTATTATGGTTAATATGATCAAACTATTTAATTTTTATCAGTAACTTGAATTTGAAACCTTTTTTTTTGTTCCATTATTTTGTTTTTTTTTTCCTTTTGCTCAACATAAAACAATAATAAAATACTTAGAGACAACAATTGGAATTGAAATTAGCAGATTTTTGATAGTTATCATCTCAAACAAATGAGCAAAGTGAGAAGGGTTGCAAATGAACAATTTAACACATGTAAATGACAATGCACTTAATAGACAGACTAAATAGAAATAAATAAATTACAAGGCAGCAAATTAAAGAATTAGTTGATCCAACCTAATTTAGAGTCGGGCTTTGATAGCAACTGATACAAAAAACCCCAAAAGACATAGATTAGGGACCCAACACACAGAAGGAATCAAAGAATATCCATGAAAGCTAAATTAGACTTTAATAACACAAACCCTTGACCCAACATTCAAAGGAACATGAACCCTAGGTATTTAAAAAGGATATAGACATCAGAGTCTATAAAAGAAAGGAATTGAGAGTGATAAGTCAAGTTAAAAGCCATAAAAAGAGGTACCTCTTGATAAGTTCTTTAGTTCTCAAAAGAATCCAAAGAGAAAACCCTTACTTTTTATTTCTCTCAAAGTTGTCTTATGTTTTATAGCTTACAAGGAGGTGCCTATTTGTAAGCTAAGATAGCAATCCTAAAGAAGTATATATTCCTATTTAGGTCAAATCCTTATTTAGGAGGAACTCTTATCTAGGACAAATTCTTACATAGTAAACTTTCACTTTTATACAATCACTTATTTAGGATAAACTCCTATTTAAGAGTGAATGCTATTACCTAGTCCTGGCCCATTAAGTACTTTAATCATATTAATAAGGCCTTGACTCTCTTTTAAGTTTAAATTCACACCATTTGTAGTTAGGTTGGTCCAAAATGTCCTCAATCAGCCCATTTAGTGCTTTTTTCGTCTTTTTGGCTATAACTCGTATTATTGGGCCTTTTGGAATGTGCAATAGACATCTTGCATCCTTTGAAGCCTTTCATGTATCATTTCTAAGCTTCTCATCACATAAGGAGATGGAGATTGCCATGATTAGGGCAAATGTAGAAGAAGATAAAGAGGCAACCATGACTCAATTTTTGTAAGGGTTAAATAAAGGGATAACCAATGTGGTTGAGTTGCAACACTATGAGGAATCAGAAGACATGGTGCACATGGAAATGAAAGTTGAAAGACAACTTAAATGAAAGGGTTTCATATGGTTTGGGTGGAATTTAGGTTCTACTTCATCTTGGAAGCCAAATTAGAATAAAAAAGATAAGAAGACCAATTATAAGTCCAAAGCCAAGCTATCTATAAGCAAAAATGGGGGTTTTAGTAAGGAGGTAGGTAATTCTGATCCCCAACCATACAAAAATAAAGATATTAAATGTTTTAAGTGTTTAGGAAGCAATCACATTGCATCTCAATGTCCAAATAAGTGTACAATGGTCTTAAGAGGTAATGGTGACATTAAGACTGCCAGTGAGTCAAATGATGATTCTATGCCATTATTGAAGGATGAAAGTGATGGAGAGGAGTATCGGGCTAATGGAGTAGCTCTCATCACAAGGCAAGCATTGAATGTGTAAGTGAAGGAAGAGAAAGAGGTGCAATGAGATAACATCTTTCATATAAGGTGTCTTATCAAACATAAGATATGTAGTAAGATTATTGATGGTGGGAGTTGCACTAAAGTAGCTACAACAATTATGTTTGAAAAGTTGAATTTACCTACTCTGAAGCATCCTAAGCCATATAAACTTCAATGGTTAAATGAGAGCGGTGAAGTTACGGTAAATAAAAGTGTGCTCGCACCATTTTCTATTAGAAGGTACCATGACGAAGTTTTATATGACGTTATATCTATGCCTGTGGGCCATATTCTATTAGGAAGGCCATGACAGTTTGATAAGCAAGTAATGCACGATCGCTTTAAGAACCAATATTCCTTTGTGATGAATGAAAAACCTATCACTTTTGTACCATTAACACCTCAACAAGCTTATGAGGATCCATTAAGGATTAAAAATGAGAGTGAACAAAAAAGAGAGGATGAAAAGATAGGGGTAACCAAAATAGAAAATAGAGGAGAAAAAGTGAGAACACAAGAAAGAAAGGAGAAAAAAAATGAAAGTTTCTATGCAAAAGAAAGTGATGTCAAAAGAACATTTTATGCCAAATAGCCTATGTCTGTAGCTTTGTACAAAGAGAATTATTTTAACACTAACAAGTTTGACCTATCTTTGCCTAGTGTTATTATTTCTCTTTTGCAGGAATTTGAAGATGTATTTCTTAAGAATGTTCCAAGTAGATTCCCACCTAAGAGAGGAATTGAGCATCAAATTGATTTTATCCTTGGTGCATCCATTCTAAATCGGCTAGCATAAAAGTAATCCCAAGGAGATAAAGGAGCTTTAAAGGTAGGTTGAAGAATTTATGTTGAAAGGATATGTGAGAAAAAGCATGAGTCCTCATCCGATTCCTATTTTATTTATATCCAATAAGGATGGGACTTAAAGGATGTGTATTGACTATTAAATGATCAACAAAATCACTGTAAAGTATTATCACCCCATACCTAGGTTAAATGACACATTAGATTAATTGCATGGTTCATGTGTCTTTTCTAAAATTGATTTGAAAAATGGATATCACCAAATTAGGATGAAAGAGGGAGATGAAAGGAAAATAGCTTTTAAAACTAAGTATGGTTTGTATGAATGGCTTGTCAAGCCATTTGGTCTCATTAATGCAACAAGCACTTTTAGACAATTGATGAATCATGTTTTGCATACATTCATTGGTAAATTTATTGTTGTATATTTTGATGATATTTTGGTTTATAGCAAAAACTTACAAAAGCATTTTGATCATTTACGTTCGGTCTGAATTATTTTACATTCTAAGAAATTGTATGCTAACTTCAAGAAATGTTCATTTTTAATTAGCCAAATCATATTTCTTATCTATTTTGTGAGTGTTAGAGGGATTGAGATTAACGAGGAAAAAGTTAGGGCAATCCTTGATTGGCTTATAACTAAGTCAGTTAGTGATGTGCATAACTTTCATGGTCTGCTAGTTCTATAGATGCTATGTTAAGGACTTCAGCATCATTGCTGCACCACTAACTAAGGTTATTAAAAAAAACGTGGGTTTTAACTAGGGTAGTGATCAAGATAAGGTTTTTAATAATATTAAGGAAAAGTTAAGTTATGCACCCTTACTTGCTTTCCCTAACTTTACAAGAACTTTCAAGATTGAGTGTAATGCTTCAGGTATTGACATTAGAGCTATTTTGATGTAGGAAAGGTGTCCAATTGCCTACTTTAGTGAAAAGTTAAGTGGAGTAGGCCTTAATTGTCTTACTTGTGATAAAGAGATGTATGCACTGGTACGAGCGTTGGAGACATGGCAACATTACCTTTGGCCCAAGGAGTTTGTCATCCATATTGACCATGAATCCTTCAAGCACTTAAAGGGACAAAGAAAGTTGAACAAAAAACATGCCAACTAGATCAAATTCATTGAGACCTTTCCTTATGTCATGAAATATGAACAAAGTAAGGAAAATGTACTAACTGATGCATTATCTCATAGGTATGGCATTATCTCCACACTTAATGCAAAATTATTAGGATTTAAATATATTAAAGATTTATATGTGAAAGATCCTAAATTTTCTAATGTGTATAAAGCATGTGAGAAGTCAGCCTTTGAGAAATTTTATAGGTATGAGGGTTTCTTATTTAGGGAAAATCATTTTTGCATGCCCATGAGTTCTTTAAGGGAGTTAGTTGTGAGAAAAGCTCATGGGGGTGGTCTATTGGGTCATTTAGAGTTAGGAAAACCCTAGATGTCTTAGTTGAACATTTCTTTTGGCCACCTATAAAACAAGATGTTAAGAAGGTATGTGAGAAATGCATAACTTACAAACAGGCTAAGGTTTGTATCCATATCCATATCTCTTTTCTAGAGTGTGACGTCTATATCCTTCTTAAAATACCCTAGGTTCATATTCCTTCAAATGTTAGGTTTAGGGTTTGTGTTATTAAACTCTAATTTAGCTTTCCTAGTTGTTCCTTGATTCCTTATGTACGTTGGGTCCCTAAGCCACGTCTTTTTAGGGGTTTTCCGCATCAATTGGTATTAGAGCCTGACTCTAAATCAGGTTGTATTGATTAATTCTTTAATTTGCTACCTTGTGATTTATCTATTACCATTCAAACATGCTAATCTGTCTTTTGCAAAATTTACTGATGCAAAAAACCCCAAAAAGACGTGGCTTAGGGACCTAACACACACAAGGAATCAAAGAACAACCAGGAAAGCTAAATCAAAGTTTAATAACACAAACCCTAGACCTAACATTTGAAGGAACATGAACCTAGGGTATTTAAGAAGGATATGGATGCCATACTCTAGAAAAGAAAAAAATTAGGAGTGATAAGTCGATTGGAACGCCACAAGAAGAATTACCTCTTGATAAGTTCGTTACTTCTCAAAAGAAGCGAGGGAGAAAAACCCTTGCTTTTTATTTCACTCAAGGTTGTCTGATTTCCAAAGCTTACAAGGGGTGCCTATTTATAGGTTAAGATAAGAATCCTAAAGAGGTACAAATTTCTACTTAGGAGAAATCCTTATTTTGAAGGAATTTTGGACAAATTCCAACACATACAATAAACTCCTATTTAAGAGTGAATGTTATTACTTAGTCTAACCCATTAAGTATTCCAATTATATTAATTAGGCCTGCACTCTCTTTCAAACTTGAATTCGCACCATTTGAAGCTTAGTTGGCCTAAATGTCCTCAATCAGCCCATTTAGTGCTTCTTTAATCTTTTTGGCTCTAGCTCGTGTTATTGGGCCTTCTTGAATATGTAATGGATCTCTTATATCCACTGAAGCCTTTCACCCATCATCTCTACAATTCTCATTAACTTGCCATCCACAAATTGATGGGCAAACTAAGGTGGTTAATCAAACTCTTTTTACTTTGTTTCATGCTATTATTCAAATGAATTTGAAAACATGGGAAGATTGTTTACCACATATCAAGTTTGCATATGATTGGAGTGTTCATTCTACTATTAGTGACTGCATTTGAAATTGTATATGATTTTAATCCTTTAACTCCTTTGGATTTGGTGCTAATACCTGTCAATGAGTTTGCTAGCTTAGATGGTGAATGCAAGGTCGATATGGTGAAGAAATTGTATAAGAAGGTGTAGCAACATATTGTAAAATGAACTAAGCAATATACATCTCATGCCAACAAAGGGCAAATAAAAGTGGTTTTTTAACATGGTGATTGGGTTTGGGTGAATATGTGCAAGGAACGATTCCTAACTCAGAGGTGTTCAAAGCTATAATCTAAAAGAGATGGTCTAGTTTAAGGGTTTGAGTTCTTTAAGGGAGTTGGTTATGAAAGAAGCTCTAAGAGTGGTATAATGGGTCATTTCAGAGTTAGAAAAACCCTAGATGTCTAAACTAAACATGTCTTTTGGCCACACATGAAACGAGATGTTGAGAGGGTATGTGAGAAATTCATAATATGCAAATAGGCTAAATTTAAAAGTTTTACTGCATGGCTTGTAAACCCCTTTACCTGTACCTACCCATCCCTGAGTTGATTTATCTATAGACATTATACTAAGGTAGTCGTAGTCAAAAAGGAGTAGGGATTTTGTATTTGTTGTTGTTGATAGATTTTCAAAGATGACACACTTCATCCCATGCCATGAAGCTAACGATGCAAACAATATGACTAAATTATTCTTTAGAAAAGTAGTACATTTGTATGACATGCCTCAGAGTATTGTTTTAGATTAGAATACAAAGTTCTTAAGCTACTTCTAGAAGACTTTGTGGGTTAAGTTAAGTACTAAGTTATTATTTTCAACTACTTTCCATCTAAAAACTAATGGGTAAACTGAGGTGGCTAATTGAACTCTTTTTATTTTGTTGCATGCTATTATTCAAATGAATTTGAAAATATGGGAAGATTATTTAATGCATGTTGAGTTTGCATATAATAGGAATGTTCATTCTACTACTAGTTACTCTTTATTTGAAATTGTATATGGTTTTAATCCTTTGACTCCTTTGAATTTGGTGTCTATACTTGTGAATAAGTATGCTAGCTTAGATGGTGAAAGACTAACATGGAGAAGAAATTGCATAAAAAGGTGCGATAATAGATTATAAAACTAACTGAGCAATATGCATCCCATGCCAACAAAGGGTGAAAAAGGGTGATGTTTGAACCTAGTAATTGGGTTTGGATGCATATGCACAAGGAATAGTTCCCAGCTTAGAGGCATTCAAAGCTACAGCTTAAAGGAGATGGTCTATTTCAAGTAATAGCACGAATTAATGACAATGCCTAAAAGTTAGGCCTTTCTTATGAGTATAATGTAAGTGTAACATTTAATATTTTTGATATCTCTCCTTTTGATGTAAGTGATGATTCAAGGACGAATCCTCTTGAGGAGAGGGGGAATGATGAGAAGCTTGGAGATTATGTGTAGAAGGCTTCAAAGGATGCAAGAGATCCATTACACATGAAAGAGAGTATAGTCCTTATTAATATGATTAGAGTACTTAATGGGCCAAGGTTAAGCAATAACATTCACTCCTAAATATGAGTTTGTCGTAAATAAGTATTTGTTATAAAAGTGGAAGTTTTCTGAATAAGAATTTGTCCTAAATAGGAGTTTATCCTAAATAGGGATTTGTCCTAAATAGGAATTTATGTCTTTTTTTTAGGGTTGTTATCTTAGCCTATAAATAAGCACCTTCTTGTAAGTTCAAAACTAGATAATTTGAAAAAAATAAAAAGTGAGTGTTTTCTCTTTCAGTTCTTTCAAGAACTAATGAATTTATCAAGAAGTAACTCTTCTTATGGTGTTCAACCCATTTATCACTTCCAATTCCCTTATTTTTCAGAGTGTGACATCCATATTCTTCTTAATACCCTAGATTTGTATTCCTTCGAATATTGAGTCTGGGGTTTGTGTGATTGAAATTTGACTTAGTTTTCCTTAGTTTTGTTTGATTCCTTCTGCATGTTGGGTCCCTAAGCCATGTCTTCTAGGGCTTGCATCATTAATAGTGAAGGAGGTGATGCCAAATGAGAAAACTCCTTATCCACCATAAATTGATGAGATTTTAGAAGAGTTGGCTAATATTTTTCTAAAAGACTTAAGGAGTGATTATCATTAAAATTGGATGAAGAAAAGGGATGAGTGGCATTCAGGATAAAGCATGGATTATATAAGTGGGTGGTCATGCTATTTGGCTTGTCTAATGCATTGAGTACTTTTAAGCGATTGATGAATCATGTGCTTTTTAAGTTTATTGGAAAATTTGTTATGGTTTATTTTGATGAAATTTTAATTTATAATAGGAATCATGAGCATGTGGATGACCATCGAGAATTCTTTAAAGTACTATGATAAGAGCAATTGTTTAGCAACTTAAAGAAGTGCAAATTCTACTAAGATTGAGTCATCTTTCTCAATTATGTAGTTTTGCCACATGGGGTCAAAGTTTCCATGGGCTTGTACCTGCTAGTGTTTGAAAGGTGAGGAGTTTCCATGGATTGGTATCCTTTTATAAGAGGTTTGTGAAAAATTCAAGCACTATTCTTACTCCTTTAGGTGAATATATCAAAAAATGTGGTGATGATAACTGGAATGAGGCTACCAAAAAGAGTTTTGAGTTGATTAAGGAGAACTTGTGGTCAACACCTATCTTAACTCTTCCTAAGAATACACTATTATAAAAGAAAAAAGAGTTATTAGTATTCACCCTTCTACTTTAAACTTAAGCTAGAAAGTAGAAGATAGTGAAGTTATAGTTTCATCTCATAAAGTAGAATAATCTACTAATACTATTATACTAATCTTTATCTTCAATCAATAGAAAATTAGTTTAATAGACTTGAAGAAGAGATTGAAGAAGTAGTTCAAAAAACTCCAAGACCTTTGGTTAAACCAAAAATGGAAAAAAGGATTTTATTTAAACTCATGTTAATAAAAGAAATACACTACAATGTGTGAGGTAAAAATTCTGAAAAAACAGAATTAGTTGATGAAATAATCAAACAGTTAAAAAATCTTGGATTAAAATAAAAAGATGCCTCTATATTAGGAAAATAGGAATAGATTACAAAAGAAGAATCAAAGGTTGAGGATTATGTGTATAAAATTCAAGAAATATTCTTATTAGAACAAAATCCAATTTGAAAAGATTCATTGCCTTCTTATAAGAAGTGTGGGAATAAATAAAATGACTTTTAATAAAAACCACTGTAAAATTATATTATTCTAAATCAACCCTAATCGACCTCTTATTAGAGGAACAATTTGAGTATAATTATATACAATATGATGAAAGTAACATTGTAAAATAGAATTTAGATGAAATGATAGAAAATCAAATTCTCATTATATTCCATTTTATGATAATATGTGCCACTATTACAAAATTTAAAGGAGAAAATTTTGACCTTCAAATAGTAAGATTCATAGTAAATGGTTTTACTAAATAGCTTAAAGGCTAATGAAATTTTTATTTATCAAATAAAGCTAAATCTTAAATATTTAATTTTGTAAAAATAAAGCATAAAGTGCAGATGGTTGATAGTGTTAATGAATTGATTTATAAAATTACTAATCATTTTATTAATATAGCTACCTTATTGGTAGACAAAACATATAAGCAACTCATTTTAGAGTAGTTGTTTGTCAAAAATGATATGACAATCTCATCCCTCACGAATTAAATAATTCAATTCTCACCAGAAAAGTCAATTAAGATCAACAAGTCCTTTGCTCGATGAAATTCAATGGTTTTAGAGTGTCAAATGTGTGGAGACATGCTTATTGCAATGAAAATAATGTTTGGTGTAGAAGAAAAGGTTACTTTGAATCCTCTAAATTTTGTGAAATAAAGGAGACATTGATCATGATTAGCTTTTCTTATTGGATTTGGATGGTTCAATTCTTAAAGTCTAAGCCCATAACTTTTATTTCCTATTAACAAGGTTTCTCTTTTCTTTACAATGGCAAATTCACACAACATGATCATGAAAAAGACATTCATGTTAGCACAAACTTATATTCATTGTGACAAGCATGTCCTTACAATTTTGGAACTTTGAGTTGATTGAATTTCATCCAATAAAGGAGCTAATGATTTTGATTAGCATTTTATATTGGGTTTCAATGGTTCCATTCTTGAAAGATAAGACCATAACTTCATTTTTTACTAATAAGGTTTTTCCTTTTATTGTAAGAACTCATTTACCCAAAATGATCATGAAATTAATTTTTGTGTCAACATCAAAAAATACATTCAATATGACAAGCACATCCTAACAAATTTAATATACTAAATCCTTTGAATTACATAGAATGATTAGTTATTCTTGCCAAGTTTAAGTGGTCTAATTCCTAAAATTTGAGCCCATAATTTTATTACAAACTTGCCTCTACTGCAAACTTCTTAATTGAGTAATTCAGAGCCTTTTTGGTGTATTTAGCACATATTGCATCACTTGTGATCCTCTAAATCCATTGAATTTCATCAAATAAAGGAGTCATTGATCTTGATTACCTTTTCTCACTAGGTTGGAATGATTTCATTCTTGAAGGATGAGATTATAACTTTATTTATTTCTAACAAGGCTTCTTCTTTTGTTGCAAAAACTCATTCACACAAAATGATTATGAAATTAACTTTTGTAGTCACACCAAACATTACATTTAGCGTGACAAGGACTTGCATATAACTTTAATACTCTAAATCCATTGAATTTCATTTAATAAAAGAAAAATTGATCATGATTAGCTTTTCCTACAAGAATTGAATTGTTCAATTCTTAAAAGATGAGACTATCACTTCATTTCTCATTAGTAAGATTTATTCTTTCAATTCAAGGACTCATTCACACAAAACCATCATTAAAGTAACCTTTGTCTCTACACCAATTATTATATTTATTATGACGACTATGTCCTTACAACTTTAGCACTTTAAATCCAATGAATTCCATCAAGTGAAGGAGTCAAGGATCTTCATTAACTTTTCTTATCAGGTTTGAATGGTTCAATTACTAAGGGATGAGATCCTCACTTTATTTCATGCTAACAACTTTCTTCATTTGTTATAAGGACTCATTCAAAGAGACTCTTCATGAAATTAATTGTTTTAGCTACAAAAATCATTATATTCATTGCATCAAAAGAGGGTTACATACCTATCAATAAGATCTATGGAAGAGTCGATGCATTAAGTGCTTTTAAGAAAGTGAGTAGGGAAGGAAAGAAAGATGATTCATTCATGCTCCAACTTATACCACAATAGTTTGGGCCCATAAATGTTATACTTGGTGGGATGAGAGATCGGATGGAGACATAAGATATTATTATAACTAATTTGAAAAAGGGACAGACAATAATGCATGAATGCAAGAGAGTGTTTGTTTGAATGATGTTGATTTTGATGATCCAATAGATATAAAAGTGATTGCATGATCATTTTGTTTGAATAAGTCTTTCCATTGTAAGGAGATGCCTTGTTAGTAAGAAATGAGACAACATCATGAATGTTTACAAATTGAACCATATAATCTTATAAGATAAACTAAGATTAACAATTGCTTTGCTTAGTGAAATTCAATGGATATAGATCACCAAAGTCATCATTAAAATTCAATGGATAAGTAATTATTTAGTTAATAATAAATATTACAAACTATAAAAATTTAGTAAAATTTCTTAAAATTAAAAAACTGTTATCATATTGACATTTTTTCATTTACAAAATTACTCAAAATTATATATTTTCTGTTAGTTTTAATCATATTAATATACATAGAGATTTTGGTACTGTTTAACTATTACTTATGATCCTTAATTATTATATATTCAAATGTTAAATGGAATACTCTTAGGAAAATATTAATAGGCCTTAAATTTGATTATCACTTATTTAGTTTTTTTTTTTTTTTAGGAAGACTATGAGGCACCTATTATTCGTTTTTTTTTTTTGAAAAATAATTATTTTAAAAAATACAATATAATTTTAAGCAAGTGAAGATTGAACATTTTATTTAAAATGTAATACTTTTTATTTCTTCTACAAAATACAAGTAAAAAAAGTAACACAATATGATACATTTTTTTTTAAATATAGTACATCTTAACTTTTTTATTTTAAAAATAAATCTATATGTATGTAAGTATATATTATTTAAATGAAAAAAATCAATCAAATATTTATGTGACGATGTTTACTTTATTTTAAAAATATATAAGTATTTAATTTAATTTCTAATTTTTTAAATAAATCTTAACAATTTGTAATATTTTACATCAATTTAATATTTAATTTGTAGTTTTTTTTAATGTTTTAATATAATTAAAATTTCAAAATACATCTAGTTTAATAAATTTTAATTATAATTTAATATGTATTATAATTTATTTAATTCTTATTAATAATTTTTATACATGTCTAAAATCTATCAAATGCAAATGCTCATGATTAAAAAATAATATAAATATGAAAAATAATTTCTAAAAAAATAATCCTAAATTCCTCCTATATTTTTTTAAAGAGAAAAAAATATTTTTAAACTTAAATTGTTTTTACAAAAAAATAATTATAATTTAAGTATATTTTTCCCTTTTTATTTCTTAAAATAGAAAAAAAATATTACTTTTAAATTTATTTTTTATTTTTTTAAAATAAATATTCATAAGTTATACCTCTTTTGATTGTATTCATATAAATATAATATAAATAAATATGTAATTATTATTAAATATAATAAATTTGTGTTTTGGGTAGGTATAATAATAGTATTTATAAATAAACATAAACACTCTTTCATTTTACTGTACAATTAGGTAAAAATTTTCATTTTATTGTGAACTATGTTTATATAAATAAAATTGAATGTTTACTTAAAATTGAAAAGTAGCTAGAATATAAAGGGATTTTGTTTTTGCTTTTTAAGGACTATTATTGCTATTCAATTTTAAAAAGTGGGGTGTTAAATATTTGGTAAAATTTTTTAAAGATCATAATTTATTGATAGACCCTTTTAAAAATAACTAATAAGAAAAAGTAGTTTTTGGTTACTTTTTAGATATAACCATAATTAATAAATGGTATTTGATCTAAATATTTCAATGATAATATTTTAGATACTTAAATATCTTTTCTATCTTTATCTTTTTCACAATAAATAAAGGACCTAATAATTATTTTAATAATTAATAGTAATAGGTGATATTAGTTTAACTAAACAGTAACAATAATCGATAATACTAATTAATAATCAACAATAACAATTGACAAAAGTAGCAATAAAAAATTGTTAAAATTATCTATATTGGAAAACTTGTATATCCTTTGCATGTTGTTCAAGGCCAAACACATACTTACATTTGAATAATCAACAAATACAACCATGGAGTAATGAAAGAGATCAAAGGAAATGTTTTAGCTTTACTTGGTTTTTTCATTTTTCTACGTCATATTTTTTAAGCTTTAAGGTTATTTCTTTCATGATATGAATGCCCCCTTGTTTTGCAAAATTCATAAGGTAGTAGATTAAGTTGTACAAACCTCCAATCATAGATTTGACAAGGAATAATAGTTTGTGTCTTGTAAGTTTATTCAAATTCATTCTTTTTCTTTGTAAATAAAAAAAAAAGAATTGGATAACTTTGATTCAAAATTTAATTTCTTTTTTGTGTTATTCCCTTATTTCAGCATGCATTATTTGTTTATAATACTAGTTGAAGTTGTGTATAAAATTGGACATTGACTTGGAAGAAAGACGTAACATTTGTCTTAAACCTAAAAAACTAGTTTTTCTTTCTTGTTCCATCTCCACTAAGAGCATGCTTAGCAATAAAATCATCAAAAACTTGGGTGGATTCTTTGAAGATAGTATCAATCATTTTGTTCAACTAGTATCTTTTACGTACTTATATATTTTTTCCCATTTTGTTTTGATTACTTGCCCCCTTTTTTTTTTTGGGTATCTAACATTTTTTGTTTGATATTTTATCTCCTTTTGTCAAGAATAGATTGCAAGTGGAATTGATTGCAAGATGAGCTATTAGCAATTCTCTCACTACTTTTCTTTCTCTTTCCCATTGTTCCTCCTAAATGAAAAGAGTCTAATTGAAAGAAATTTAATGCCTTATTTTTTCCTTTATTAAGTTTCTTTTTTAATGTTGTTCATTATTAGTATGGGTGCCAAAATTTATTGGATTTCAATTACTTATTATCCATGGGTACCAAAAACATTGGAAACCTAAATGAGCTTTGTAGAAATTAAATATTCAACCAAATTGTGATTAAACTTGTTGATGTGTGTGTTCATATTACAAATTATATCTTATTTTGATTTTTGTTTTGTATGTTAATGGAGGATTAAGGATATCTTCATTAGTTAAGAAGGATGACATTTGTTGGAAAGGGCTAGTCCTTAGAAGCCTACTTCTTAAGCTAGAAGAACTAGCCATTGATAGGGTATAATGAACAATTTATTTTTTACTGGCATAGTAGGATTAGGAGGAAAAATCCACTAGACCAACATCATCGTTACCAGCCACGAACTGTTATAAAAGCATAGCCCTACCCCTTCAGAAAAAATCTTAAGCCATAGCACAGGCATTCTCTATCTCCCTTTAGACCCCAAGAGAGAGAGAGAGAAAGAAGGAGAGAGATCGTGAGGGAGGGAAATTCCTTCTGTTTAAAAGCTATTGATTAAAGGTCTTTCAATTTCTTGTTATTGGATCTTTACCAAGATAGCCAAAAATAATGAAGAAGGAATGATGACTATTAAGGTTTACTCAAAGAAAGCCATGACAACTAGTCAGTAGTCGCTTTGTCTAAAACCTTGTCGAGTGCAAAATGTAGCTACGACAAAAAGCATATACACTAAAGTCTGTTCTTAAAAGATAATTAAAAACATTTAGAAAGTTCTTGATTTTTCTCTCTTCAATTTGTGCTTTTGTGTTTGTGGACATTGTTTTATGGTTAATTATACATGTTTGTCTATGGTGGATGTGTTATTTTTTTTTCATAAGGGATGTTGGGTTTTTTGTAATCTTTTGTTGACCCATGCTTATTTCTTGAATTCTTGAATTAGATTCTTTTGATTTCATTTATCTATCTGGGATATTTTTTATGTAGAGAAAAATAAGAGCTAGCTTGATTATACATGTGGAAGTACAAGAATAAGAAGATATTTGGAAGTTACAGTGAATTGTATATTTGAATTATTTCAATCTTACTTTGAATTTGTAAATTGCTAAATTTTAGAGTTAGTAACCATTGAGGATTAGTATAATAGGTGCATGAGAAATGGTATGTGAAAAGTGTAAACAAATCTCATTTTATTGATACTAAACATCCATCTCTTCATCTCTACAACTCTTATTCTCTATTTATCTCTCTCTTGAAATTCCTCTATGGTCTCCATTATTAATTAAGCTCAAAATTGATTCACCACCAATCTTTGAATCCCTACTCAATTACCTCCAAAACTAGTTCTCCTTACATCAGTGGTATTAGAGCTTACATTCATGTTACTTACGGAGAAATTCTTTGCTACTTATGTTCTGTTTCCTTTTCTTTTTTTTGGGCGCTATATCTACTACCTGTTAGTGAAAAGGACCTTCCTCTACTTCTTGTGTTGTGTGAGAACCATGACAACTTCAGTAGATTGATCTTCCTCCTGGATCGAAGAAGTCATGCTCTGCAACATCAAGCAGCATGGTATGATTAAGGATTACATTGCTCAGTTCCATTCTTTTTGCAATTTGAGTTCCTTACCTATAAATTATGTAGTCAATTGCTTTGTTTCTGGATTAAATCTACAATTGCAGGAGCATTTGAGATTATTTCCCCACGAAACCTGTAATGATGCATGCGCCTTAGCAAGGCTGAATGAAGCTACTTTAAAATTCATACATTCATAAGTACTTCCACAAGCCACATATGCTTCATCACCTAATGTCTCGGTTGCCTTCTAAAATGTTGAAGTCTAAAGGGTTAGTGTGTAGTATCTTAATGCTAGCAAAATTTCTAATTTGTGCCTCTAGCATGATAGTCCTTATGGACATTGTGGCAATAATCATAACCTATCGTTGGAGATCTATGATGAGAATATTCACTCAACTATTATGAGTAGGGAAGTCAGTAGTTAGTGGGAAGGCATCAAACATTGGTGGTAGAAGAGGAGCAGAAGTTTGTGATGAATGTTTGGTTACTAGATTTATTAACAATGAAGCTTCATTAGTTACCAATGTTGCTACAATTGACAAGAGCATAAAAAAATTTTGGTAGTAAGGAAGTGGGAATGGAAGAGTGTGTGGTTTTACTTCCTGAGGTGCCTCATGTTGAATTCATTTGTATGGAACCTGATAACTTGGGGAGGACAATCACAGAAGTTTTTAAATAAACACTTGACATGTTTAAGCCTTCTCCTTTAGGCTTTCCTATTACACAAGTGACTACTAGTTGTTTTGGCCTTCTAGACAAGGAAACAATTGTTTCCAATTTGGAGACTTCGTTTAGAGGCACTGTTTTCCTCTATAGCGATGTGTCACGGGGAAACTTCTTCTCCAGCCCATCAAACATATGGGAAGACAAAAATTGGGCTAGGACGAACATCCTTGGGCTGCCAGCATTGCCCAGCCCTCTTTGCTGCCCAAATCCAATGGAAGAAGGTTCCGGAAGCATACGGAAAAGTCCACATCTAGAGACTTCCTGCGGATTGCTCTACGGCAGCCTAGAAAACTCCGGAAGGTCCTACAAGAGTGGTGAAATGCCTGGAAGTGTCCTATCTAGAGACTTCCAGCAAGGTCCAGCAATGACACTCACTAGAACCTTCTTGAAGGGACTTCCTAGATGCTTTCTCTAGAATGTTCCTTGTACATATTCTAGATAGTTATTTCTAGCCACACATTGAGGAGGTGGAGCAACTATAAATAGGCCACTCCTCTCACTTGTAAATCATCTTTGCATCTTTGCATCTCTTTACACACCTTTGCATACTCAATACAAGCTCACTTGCAAATCTCTCTTGTGCTCTCTCTTCATTCGGCTATTGCAAGTCCTTACTTGCCACCCAACGCTTTCCGCTCATTCGCTCAAACTCTCCAAGGCTTACTTAGCTCGTCTTCACACGCAAGATCGACTAAGTGCCGCGCGGGTTAGCATGTCCAAAGCCTAACTCCGTGACAGGTGGTATCAAAGCCAAGGTCCAAACCTGTCTGTTCGTTGTTTGCTGAGATTGCAAGCATGGCAAGCGAAGAAGGATTTGTTGCAACCACTGTGGAGGAGCAACACGCGGGGGAACAATCTCGTGGGCGTGAGGTGCAGCGTGCCCCTGCCAAGCGTAGCAAGTCCAAGGCTCCAGCGAAGGAGACCATGGACACTCGTGTTGCTGGCTTGGAGCGGAGCATCACCGATATAAGCTCCGTTATGGGCGACCTCAACGATCAAGTCGATAACTTGATCCATGAGAATGCAGAGATCACTCGGGCTGCCAAAATCATGATCGAAGAGTTTGGTCGCTCGTTTAAGGGAGAACTACGCTCTCTCAATCAAGATCTGTCCAACTTACGCGAGTTCGTTGAAGGGGAGATTCACGACCTGCGTAGGGAGATGGATTCGCTACGCCGAAGCAGCTCACTCACCGCTAGTACGGCTGCCACGACTAGCGCCACGACAGTACGTGGTTTGAAGGTCCCGAAGCCTGCCATGTATAACGGCACACGCAATGTCACTGTCATGGAGAACTTTCTATTCGGCCTTGAGCAGTACTTCGAGGCCATGGGGGTTGTCGACGACCTTGCCAAGGTGGGCAACGCCCCAATCTTCCTAAGAGATGCGGCTCAACTCTGGTGGAGACGTAAGCACTCCGAGAGGGAGAAGGGCTTGTGCATCATCGACACTTGGGAGCAATTCAAGGCTGAAGTACGTAGGTACTTCGTCCCTCACAATGCAGACAGCGAAGCAAGGGGAAAGTTGCGTCGCCTATGCCAGACAGGTAGTATTTCTGACTACATTAAGGAATTTACTACCCTTATGCTTGAAAGTGAGATGTCCGACAGAGAGCTTCTCTTCTACTTCAAAGACGGCTTGAAAGATTGGGCGAGAGTCGAGGTGGAAAGACGTGATGTGCAGACCCTAGACGCTGCCATTGCTGCTGCTGAAACCTTCGTCGACTACTCAGCCCACTCCAAGAGCAAGAAGCCAAACTCTGGCAAAAGTGGGGGAGAGAAAACCAGGCAGAAGAAGCAGGATTCTAGCCGCAACGAGGGTGGACAGTAGAGACCCTCAGGTGGCCGTCCCAAGCATGAGAAGAAGTCTGCGGGTAAGCACAACTCAAGTGATCCTCCTAGACCCTGTTTTATTTGTGACGGACCACACTGGGTGAAAGACTGCCCCAAGCGAAAAGCAATGAACGCTATGATGGCGGTATTTGACCCGGAGAAGGCCAACGAAGAGCCCCAAGCCAACATGGGATGTATCCAACAATTGGGTAATCTCTCTAAATCTGCTTCACCAGCAGTCTCTAAGGAGAAGGGATTGCTGTACGCTGACATTGCCATCGAAGGCAAAGCAGCCTCTGCAATGCTAGATACAGGGGCAACACACAACTTCATGGATGCGCAAGAGGCCAAACGTCTAGGCCTCCAACTGACGAAGGGAATCGGCACCATCAAAGTGGTGAACTTGGAAGCAAAGCCTGTCCAAGACATAGCACAAGGAGTAGCCATCCAAATTGGCGAATGGACTGGTAAGTTAGACTTCACTGTCGTTCCCATGGATGACTTTAATGTGGTGTTAGGTCTTGCATTTTTCTGCGAAGCTTTGGCTTTTCCCGTTCCTGCCTCAAGATCTCTTGTGGTTGTCCACGATCACAAGATCCGCGTAGTCCCCTTGAAGCGTAAGGAGAAATCTCAACCATCGATGATTTCTGCCTTGCAATTCAAGCGGGGTCTTAAGTCGGGTCCAAGCTACTTGGCTACCATAAGGGAGATGAGCGACGGGGAAGACGTAGCAGCACCAACTCCCGCACTGCCACAACCCATCCAGGCGGTCCTTAACAAATTCAAGGACGTCATGCCTTCCGAGCTGCCGAAAAAGCCTCCACCGAAGCGAGATGTGGATCACCACATTAAGTTGGAACCCGGTGCCAAACCTCCTGCCATGTCCCCTTATCGCATGGCACCACTGGAGCTCACTGCACAGAGGAAGCAGCTCCACAATTTGATCAATTTGGGCTACAATCGACCATCGAAAGCCCCTTTCGGTGCCCCAATCCTCTTCCAGCAGAAGAAGGTCGTGGAACTGCGATCTTTCTTGGGGCATGTCAACTACTACCGTCGGTCCATCAAGGGAGATTCTGCCATAGAAGCACCCCGGGCCGACCTGCCGAAGAAGAATCACCCTTGGCATTGGACGAGTGAATGCCAAGCATCCTTCGAGAGATTAAAGCAAGCAATCTCCGAAGAACCTATGACCCTACCAGACTACGAAAGACTTTTCGAAGTCCACACCGATGCATCCGACTTTGTTATCGGTGGAATCCAAATGCAACATAGGCATCCCATTGCCTATGAAAGCCGCAAGCTTGATGACACGGAGAGGCGGTACACCATCAAAGATAAGGAGATGACAGTCGCTACCCATTGCTTGCGCACCCGGAGACACAATCTCCTTGGAAGAAAGTTCGTGACGATGACTAGCAATGTCCTGACGGACTACTTCCAAGTACAAAAGAAGCTTCATCCCAAGAAACCTCATTACCTGGTCAAGAGGTTCAGTGAGGATGGGAAGACCAACAATAATCCGTTGATTACCCTCCACAATGTAAGCCCGAGACTGCGACGAGGACGTCGCAGGATTAAGTGGGGGAGGATGTCACGGGGAAACTTCTTCTCCAGCCCATCAAACATATGGGAAGACAAAAATTGGGCTAGGACGAACATCCTTGGGCTGCCAGCATTGCCCAGCCCTCTTTGCTGCCCAAATCCAAAGGAAGAAGGTTCCGGAAGCATACGGAAAAGTCCACATCTAGAGACTTCCTGCGGATTGCTCTACGGCAGCCTAGAAAACTCCGGAAGGTCCTACAAGAGTGGTGAAATGCCTGGAAGTGTCCTATCTAGAGACTTCCAGCAAGGTCCAGCAATGACACTCACTAGAACCTTCTTGAAGGGACTTCCTAGATGCTTTCTCTAGAATGTTCCTTGTACATATTCTAGATAGTTATTTCTAGCCACACATTGAGGAGGTGGAGTAACTATAAATAGGCCACTCCTCTCACTTGTAAATCATCTTTGCATCTTTGCATCTCTTTACACACCTTTGCATACTCAATACAAGCTCACTTGCAAATCTCTCTTGTGCTCTCTCTTCATTCGGCTATTGCAAGTCCTTACTTGCCATCCAACGCTTTCCGCTCATTCGCTCAAACTCTCCAAGGCTTACTTAGCTCGTCTTCACACGCAAGATCGACTAAGTGCCGCGCGGGTTAGCACGTCCAAAGCCTAACTCCGTGACAGATGGCTTGTGTCTAACACCATTAAACTACTGCCTATGAATATTCCACCACCTTAGGTAAATGATAAGAGGGCACAACAAGTGCTTAGAGGTCCTAGGGAAAATATTGAGGGTGAACACGGACCTATGGTGTGCTTATAATGAAAAAGTATGTAATCTTGGAAGTTCCTAGGAATGCACTAGCTTCTATGGGGGCTGCAAATTTTTCCAATATAAGAGTTTGGCTTTTGCACCTATTGCTCCTTGATATTCTTGCCTGCATTGATACAATTGTTCCTTGACATTTTTCCAATCTTGGAAGTTCCCTCCTTGATATTCTTGCTTGCATTGATACACCACTCCCTTTACATAATGTGCATGTAAGCAGCTTGTAGTAGAGAGAGAAGAAAAGCTGATAGTGTCCCATTCATAAGTTTTTAAGCTTACTAAGGTAAATAATAAGACTGGGTTTGGCAGGTTCCTTCTCCAATTTGACACAATTATAGATAATGAGTTCTTTAATTCTCAAAACCATGATTTGACATATTTAATGGCTGCAACACTTTCCACACTAATACAGTCATTTTGTGAGAAGGTTACATAATGGTCTAAATTCATGCCATCAGTTGTATTGATTTATTGAGATCAGTTATGGTCAAGATAAGCATGCCATGTGGCTTTATGCGTAGGCCTATTAAACTACTCTAGTCACAAACCTTGACTTTTGGCTGACAAATTGCAGAACCTATGCTTAAAATCAAGGTCTACAACTTCCATTTGTCCTTGGGATCAGTTGTATCGATTTATTAAGATCAATTGTGGTCAAGTCAAGCATGTCATGTGGCTTTATGTGTAGGCCTATCAAACTACTTCAGTCGCAAACCTTGACTTTTAGCCAACAAATTGGAGAACCTATGCTTAAAATCAAGGTCCATAGCATCCATTTGTCCTTGGGAAGAACAAGAGACTACAGTGGCAAATGACTTAATCCTTAGCATGGACCGAGAGAGCTATCACCTTCCCAATTGTTATTGAGTGTATTAAATATAGGTGGAAATTAGCATTTATGTGTGATACATGTCTAGTTATGAGTTCATGTCCAAGAGATGCCTTTATTAGCAATATATTTAGTGGTCAGCTTACATACACGATCAGTGATGTAGGAGTTGCAGTTTTTGCTATTATGTGTGATCTTCCATTCTTTGGTGATGCAATGGGGCATTGGCTTGGACTTTTTAAAGTAACAAGTTTGCTAGTATTGCAGTAGGTGACTGGGTTCTAAACCTAGCTAGCAGCATGTGTTAAGGACTAGGCTACTGCCCCTCACAAGAGTTAGTATTTTAGTACCATGGGCTATAAACCTAGATCAAAAAGGTTGGGTTAATTATGAGTTTGTAACTATTTTAATCCTTATGTCATCTATGATAGTAGATATGGTCATAGTTTTAGCAACAAAGGTTAAGGTTTGGTTTGGTTATTATCTAAATGGGGCTTTTGGTCTTATTTTGCTCATGTAAGAGATTATTGTATAAAAAATGATTTGATTGGATTGGAATGGAAGTCTTGGATGACACTAGCAAAATTTCAGATATTTACAATGGTTGCATAAACAAGTTAAGCAATGTGGACGAGCCACTTGGTACTTATTCATCTATTAAAGTGTATGCTATGATTTTGTTGCAAGTTAAAGAATAAGAAGTCCTTCCCACAGATAAATGGTCCAAAACTCCTTTAAAGCCTATGCCATTTGGTAATCTAAAAGAATTATTAAAAGCCCTGATGGAGTTAGTATCCAAAGAAAGACTTTTGGAAATGATGGCCTTATTGTTCCAACAAGAGATGACCCTACAGGCAAGTCAAGCTGAAAGTAGTCAAGGTCATGATATTGATTACATTATACAGGATTCACAGGATCCTTATGAGTTGTGAAAAATGAGAAAATACTTTCTGTAAAAAAGAGGCAAAGATGCGTGACAACTAACTTTTACTAATTTCACTTTAGTAAAAGCAAGGAATCATGGACAATTTTACTTGTCAAAAGAGATTCCTCCTGTGATGGTTATCTTTTTTTTTTTTTTTAGTATAAATAAGTCCCGTTAAGACAAAGAAGAGTAGAGTCCAATAGTTGTTTGTATTAGTTTCTATTCTTTCTTTCTTATCACCTGTAATCTGCTTTCTCTCTTATCAACTGTAAAATATAAGCTTGTATTAACCATTGCTATGAAATGAAGGTTTTATTTTTGTAAGCCATTTAATTTCATTGATTTCTTAATTATTGTTATTAAATTACTTGCCAGTTATAGCTTTTTGTAAATTAGTTCATTACTATTGCTATTTATTGCCAATTAAATTCCTATTTCTTCCTGTGTGTTGCCAAGACTCGTATTATTAGAATTGTTATGAATATTGCAAATTGCTATCGAATATTGAGTTGAAAGTTTAATTTCAAGTATATTCCCATTACTTCTTTATTTTTCTTAGTCATCTTATATCAAATTTGACATCAAAGCTTAAATTGCATACCAAAATATCACAGAAAACCTCTGAATTTATCTTTTTACCACTATTGCCACTATTTCTTGTAAGGCATCTATTGATGCCACCATATGCATCACTGCCATTGTTCACTATCACTACATGAAAGTCATTTCCTTTGGAACCACTATTCACTGATCTAACTATTCTTAGGCACCACATGCCAAAATTGGTTGAGAATAACTAGAAATACCTTCCCAACCTTGATATTGTTGTTCTACTGATTTTTTGTTTGAAAGCTGGTGTGCCTTTATAATGTGACATTAATGGATCAAACCCACATTGTAAGAGCCATTACATCATCATCTCATCACATACACCAAGATGATATCCAAACCTTCTACTATGACATGAATAATCTTATGAGTGATTTTGCATAATTTTCTAATAAATTAAACTTAGTTTTAAAAAGCTTTACAAGTTTATTTTTCTTGTAGATTTTTTTTTTGAACATAAAGGAGGATTGTGAGGCACCTCTTATTTTAGGGATACCTTTTTGAGCTACAGGTAAAGTCTAATTGATGAGCTACAAAGAAAGTTAATCCTTAGAAGGCAAGATAAACAAGTCACCTTTAATGTTTTTGAAGATATTAAATATCCCTTTGATGATGATATTGGTTTTGCAATAAATACTTTTGATGATGAAGTTAAGTCTTCTTCTTTGATAGATTTGATGAAGGAGAAATTTTTTAGAGTTTTATAAGAGCATTGAAAGCCTAAGGGTAGACAACAACTGACATCAAGGGAATCAATCCTTTCATTTACATGCACAAAATTCTCATGTAGGAAGGTTATATGCCTAACATAAATGAAGGCTAAACTTCAGTATCTTCTTCGATGTAGTAAAGGATGAGGTGGTTAAATTACTCAATATGTGTATAATCTATTCTATTTCTAATAGCTCATGGGTAAGTTTAGTTTAAGTAGTACTTAAAAAGGATGGTATGATTATTGTGAAGAATGAATGAAATAAATTAATTCTTACTAGGACAATGATTGTGTCGTGGTTTTGTATGAATTATAAAAGGTTAAATGATACCTCCAAAAAAAGGGGTAAAGTGATTATTTGGAGTTAATTTATTTAACTTTTACATATTTTACTTTCTTTTGTACAAAAGGGGCAAAGTGAATTTTTGGAGCTAATTTATTCAGCTTTTACATATTTTACTTTCTTTTATAAGAAAGGGGCAAAGTGAATATTTAGAGTTAATTTGATCCACAAATGTGAAGAATTATTCATAGAGGAGTGAAATGAAAAATAAGAGAATCCTTAAAAGGTGTCCTTTTCAAATTTAGAGTGCTTGACGAGGAATCTTATTCCAATAAGGAAATAAAAGTTAAGTAAGATTCTGTCTCTATTTTGATTGAGCAATATTTAGTATTTTGGCCAAAACTTTTGCTACATATATCCAAATTGAGAGATACTTTTGACCAAAGAAAGTTAAAAGATAGGGTTACAACTTTGTAGTTTACGCCAAATTGTGATTCAATTTTGAAAAAGATGTTTGAGCTACGGCTGATGGGATAAAAAATTCTCAAAAGTTAATTGGAGATAAGAAACCTCAATTAACAAAAGAGTCCACTACACTATAAAGGTGGCACAAAAAAGAACAAAAAGATCGCAAATGCGGTAGAATAAAAAACATACAAGAGAAGAAAAATATAAAGTAAGGTGAAGAGATCAAGAAAAGAAGAGTGATGACATCTTTAAAGGAGTGATTCTAGAATTTTTTTATTATTTTATTTTCCCAAAACTCTTTTTGTTATCAACTTTTCACTTTGCTTGTATTGTTTTTAAGATATTAATCTTCCTAGCTAGGGTTACATTGTAGCCTAACCATAATTATTAGTTTTCTTTACTTTAAAAGTCTAGTATCTTCTATTCTTGTTTACTCTCATTGTTTAACATATAATTTTTCCTTTTAAATTTTATTTGTTCTTAGTTTCTTAAATTTTGAAATAAAGTTAGGATTGACAAGTATTTGGTACTTGTTGCTTTCAATCCTCATGGGATGACATTCTATTCATTATCTTTATTACTTGAATGATTCGTACACTTGTTAGTAGATATTCATGCACATCAATCACCGCATTGGTACACTTATGAGCATCCTTTTTTGCCTTCTAGTCTTTTTAGAAGAACTATTATGCCAAAGACACCACCTTTTGCTTAGTGTGATGAGGAAATTGAGACTATCTTAGATGATAGGCATGATTCTTCTTATAATAGAGGTATTTGTCACTATCTTGTCTAATGGAAAGTGTTTCTTGTTTCTGATTCTACTTGGTTTCCTGAGGACAAGCTTGATTCCTTGGATCTTTCTTTTTCTTGATGCTTACTTGACATCTACTTTGATCAATCATGTTCTTTCCAAGTGGATGGGAATGATGTAGTTGCTAATAAGGATAAATATTTATAGAGCAATATTTTATAATATTTAGGAATTTATAAGGATTCTCCAATTTATTGATATTTATCATGTTTCTTATTTTATTATATTTATCTTGTTTCTTTATATTATTTAGTTATTTACTATTCCATCCCTCGGCCATCTCTATAAATAGGGATTAATGTTATTTTTATCATTATACCTATTATAAATATTGCAAAATTCTATTGAATATTAAGTTGAAAGTTTAATTTATGGTGGATTCTTGCATTAGTAGTATGATTTCAAGTGAATTCTTGTTAGTTCATTTTTCTTGTTATCCTACATCACAAAGCTCCTAGACTTAAATTACACACTTAATCACATTCGCAAAACATAGGAAAGGGGAAAAATAGAGAAGTCTTAAGGGAGAGGAGCAACAAGAGCAAACAAAAAAGAAATAAATCTAAGGATAAAGCCTACAAAATCAACAATGAAACATATTAAGTTGGTTTAGGAACCCAAAAAAAAAAAAAGGATAGTTGATTAGAAAGACAAACTTGAACTTTTGTTAGGAAAAAGGAAGAAAAGGAAGAGGCTAGAAAATTCAAAATCAAGATTGATTTTAGAGTCATCATCCATAACATTGAGGTCAAGGATTCAAGAACATAACCAAAAATCAGATATAGACACATAGCTTCAAAAGCTTTTTGAAATATTGTAAATCAATGCTATACATTGAAAATTAGGGGATGAAATCATGATTTTCAAACCTATTGAACATGGATTTGTGACTAACCAAGGTAAAAAAATGTGAAATGAAGCCAAAAATCTCTAAAATGAGGCCCTGTGGCCAAGAAAAACCCAAAACCATGACCTTTAGCCCCCATCCATTACAAAACGAATAGAAATCTGCTAAGATTTGTGAGATTGGAAGTGCCAAAGAGATCAATGAGAGAAAAATTCAGTAAGTGAAAAAATTTTATGAATCTCTTTCCAACACCCCGAAGGAAGGAATTTTCATTAAAAAGCATATTGACAATTTCTTGAAATTCCTTGGTGCAAATGATCACCATAAAATACATTTGACCCTCTTTTAATTCTCTTGGTGAAAGGGGTCACCATTAAAATCATCCTAAATCTTATCATTGACATGTGTTTTATTATTAAAAAGATAAATGATGTTATTATCTTATAAATAAATGTATATGACATTGACATTCACATACCAATTACACATCCTAAATAATCTTGTTTTGTTTAAAATACTTGGCAAATATGTGTAATTGCAATAGGCTAAACACACTGTTAGCTTTGGAGATAGACCTTAATACATGGTTCCCCATAGTAGGCATTTCCTTTAAACCATCATTACTCCTTGAATGCACCATGTACACCATGCTTTTAGTTATCCTTTGAGATCTTAGGATATGTGCCTTCCCAACTAGATGATAATAATTGATAGTTTTTTCCTCACAAGACTTCACTGCTATGCAACATTTGCATAGCTCCACTTGCCACCTGTGGAAACTATTGGCCAAATGATGTTAAATTTTTTTAACCTAACTTTAGGATACATCATGCCACCTAAATTGTATTGTTCCTCTTATAACATAGGGTCCCCTACAAACAAATCTAACATCACAAAAGTATATATTCAATGAGATTATAAGAATGTTTCTACATAGTATAAATAAGATACTTTTTACAATCTTAAATGTACACTAGTGACAATCACTCTACCTCTAACTTTTTGACCTCAAATTTGTACCTACTAACTTTAGATCTCTGGCCAATTTCTTTTTCTCACGCCTACCTACATCTTTAGGACATATAATCTACCCTTTTTTAAAAAGGATGTCATTTCTATTCACTATGTATGTCTAAAACCAATTGAATCTCTATTAGTTTTGAGTTGAACACCATTTATTACCAATCTCGAAATGGCTTTGCCATGGTACATTTCTTTATCAAGATTTTGTAGAAACAAAGGGAAGCATCTATGGCACAATATATGTCTAAGTTCCACTTTTTGAAACAATCTCTCATGCATATCTTTTGTTTTAGTTATGTAACTTATTCACATTGCACAAATTGTCGAGGGCTTCATTTATTACAATATTGCAATCAAGAGATAGATAAAATACAATAACTACGATAAGGGATATAACTTTGATTAGTGAAATTCTAAAGGATGTAAATCTTTAAGTTTGGTAAAACCTTTAAGAGATAATCATATCATGTTTCCTGCTTTTGAAGCATATTTAATAATCCTTGCTTACATTTTTGCAATAGATAACAGTATAGCCTATTGTTGTGAAGAGAAGGATTTGATTCTAGCATATCAACCTAATGTATTAGATAGGAGTAGAAATACACCTCTAATTCCTCGAATAACTAGTGACATTATAAAGAAGTGGGAAAAAAATTTGAGCCAATATTTATTAGACACATACAAAGGATCATGTTGAGAATATGAGAGATTAATGTCCAAAGAAAAAAGAAAATACTATAAATTCAAGAGAAAATGACAATTTCAATTTGTTTGGAAATTCCTACAGCATTTTAGAATAGAAAGAAACATATAGTAGAATTACCTTATGAAAAGACTTTTAATAAAAGTCAAACTCTTACTAGAGCCAAACCCATAGCTATGAGACCAAGATACTTAGAGATCTATAAAAAATAAATAGAAGATCTCTTAAACAATGGTTTATTAGAAAAAGAAACAACCCATGGAGTTGTCCAACCTTTTATGATGAAAATGTGGTTGAATTAGAACAATATGTTCCAAGATTAGTTAGTAGTTATAAACCTTGTCTTAAGATAGATTAGATATCTGATACCTAATAAAAAAGACTTTTTAAGTAGGCTTAATAAAGTCATATTTTTCAAATTTTGATATAAAATCTAGTTATTGGCAGATCCAAATTCATGAAAAGGATAAATACAAAACAACATTCACACTTCCATTCAATTACTATGAATGGAATGTTATGTCATTTGGATTAAAAAATGCTCCTTCTAAATTTTAGAAGATTATAAAAGAAATATTTAATATTTATTTAGCATTGATCATTGTGTACATTGATGATGTATTAGTTTTTTGTAATATTATCAAGCAACACTTTAAGCATTTAAACATCTTTCTAGATTCTATGATGAGAGCTAGGCTAGTAGTATCAGTTAAAAAGATGAAGTTATGCCAAACCAAAATAAGATTTCTTGGTCACTTCATAGAAAATGAAACTATTATCCTTGTCGATTAAGCAATTAAGTTTGCCTTAAAATTTCTTGATGAAATAAGAGACAAACAATAGTTGCAACAATTTTTAGGAAGTCTAAATTATATTTCATAATTTTATCAAAATTTAGCTTATGACACTAAACCTTTATTTGAAAAACTTCAAAAGAATCATCCAATATGGAAGAGTAAACATATAACTACTATTAAAAGGATAAAGGATTTAGCAAAGAAACTACCATGTTTAATTATTCCTCATCCTAATGCTTTAAAAATTGTTAAGACAAATGCATCAAATAAAGAATATGGGGGAATTTTGAAGTATTATAACCCTGAGTTAAAGGTAATACTTCTTCAATGGTTTTAATAACATAATTTACTTTTTAAGAGAAATTTCCCTATTTATAAACATGTGAAGAAGAGGAAGAAGGTAAAGTCTAGTTCTTCAGATAGTTATTATCTAGATTTTCATTGATAATTATTTCTTTATCTATTTCTACTAATACTACTATTATTACTCTAAAAGAGCTTATTAGGCCTTAACCTATTAGAATTCATTCCTAAAAACAACTTCTTTGATTCACTTTAGGGGTATGGAAAGGAGTTAAGGTTAATTACTTCACTATTTATCTATCACTTAAACTTGATTCTACTATTCTTAATGAGGAGTCATGAAGATACACATCCTTATTTCCTTATTTTGGACCTATATATCCAAATAAAGATTAAAGATGTAGAAAATGAAAGGAGGTCTCAAGGATTGTTGATGATATTCCTCTATTCCAAAGGTGGAAGTGTCTAAACCACTTGTATAATTGGAATCAAGCCTACAGATTTTACTCTTAATACCTCATTAAAACATTGAATCATGGTTGATAGATGAACATGTCCTTACAACTTTGGCATTGTGAACCCATTTCATTCCATTAAAAAAAGAAGTCATTGATCTTGATTAGCTTTCCTTACTGACATTAAAAGTTGCAATTCCTGAAGGATGAGTCCAACACTTCATTTCTTTCTACCAAAACTTCTCCTTCTATTGCATAGAGTCATTGACACAAAATGATTATGAAATTTACTTTTATGTCTCCACTAGACATTATATTCTTTAAGGCAAGCATATCTTTACATCCTTATTACTCTAAGTTCATTAAATTCTATCAAACAAGGTGTCTTTGATCTTTATTAGCTTTTCTTATTAGCATTAAATGACTCAATTCCTCATGGTTATCACTGTCACTACAATTTTTTCTAACAAGGCTTTTTCTTTCATTCCAAGGACTTATTCACACAAAATTAACATTTATGTCTACATCCAATATTATATTCTTTGCAATAAGTACATGCTTACACTTTTGAAACTCTGAATTCATTGTATTCCATCAAACAAAGTGTCATTGATCTTGATTAGCTTTCTTATAAGGATTGAATGATTCAATTCCAAGACGATGAGGTTGTCACTTCATTTCTTGCTAACAAGGTTTCTCTTATTGTTGCAAATATTTATTCACTCAAAAAGATCATGGAATTACTTTTGTATTTACACTAAATATTATATTCATTGTGAAAAACACATCCTCACAATTTTGGTGCTCTTGAATTCCATGAAATAAAGGAGTCATTGATGCCATTTAACTTTGTTGCTTCTTGCTTCATTGCATAAACTTATTTAAACAAAATGATCATGGAATTAACTTTTGTGTCACCAAACATTATATTCAATATGATAAACATGTTTTTCCTAGGTTTGAATGGTTCATTTCTTGAAGGATGAGCTTGTCAATTCTTTTATTGCTAACAAGGATTTGCCTTTTGTTATAAGAAGTCATACACACAAAATGACTATGAAATTAACCTTTTTTTTGTCTAAGACAAACTTTATATTTTTTTTGCTCAAACACATCCTTACACCATTGGTATTTTGAATCCATTGAATTCTATTAAACAAAAGAGCCACTTATCTTGACTAGTTAATCTTATAGGGATTGAATTGTTCAATTGCTAAAGGATGAGACTATAACATCATTTCTTGCTAACAAGACTTCTCCTTTTGTTACATGGAGTCATTCACACAAAGTGATCATTAAATCGGCTTTTGTGCCTATAACAAACATTATATTTAATGTAACAAGCAAATCCATATAACTTTGACACTTTGAATTTATTGAATTACATCCAATAAGGAGTCATTTATCTTGATTTAATTTTCTTACTAGGTTTAAAAGGTTCAATTACTGATAGATGAGCTAGCAACTTCATTTCTTGCTAATAAGACTTCTTTTTTCATTGCAAGGAGTCATTCACACAAAATGATTATGAAATTAACTTTTGTGGCAACAAGCATGTCATAGCACCTTTGGCACATTAAATTCATTGGATTCCAAGAAATAGAGAGTCATCAATCTTGATTAGCTTTTCTTACTAGGTTTTGATAATTCAATTCCTAAAGTATGAGGTCTTCACTTCATTCATTGTTAATAAGGATTCACTTTTCATTGCGAGGAGTCATACACAAAAAATGACTATGAAAAGAACTTTTGTGTTTGGATCAAACTTTATATACTTTGTGGTAAGCACATCCTTAAACCTTTGGTACTCTAAATCCATT
This sequence comes from Bruguiera gymnorhiza, assembly GCA_020883675.1. Taxonomy (NCBI): domain Eukaryota; kingdom Viridiplantae; phylum Streptophyta; class Magnoliopsida; order Malpighiales; family Rhizophoraceae; genus Bruguiera; species Bruguiera gymnorhiza. The sequence goes on along the minus strand of JAIRCJ010000160.1, from coordinate 261,691 downwards.
GAATTATATCAAATAAAGGAGCTGCTAATCTAGGTTCATACCTTTGGTTCTTGTTCCTTTGAATATTAGGTGTGGGTCTATACTTTAGATTTATATTCCTTTGAATATTGTGTCAAACCTGATTTAACTTTCTAGGAGTTTTGAATTCCTTATCTTACTTATGGGTTTCATTGTACTCTTTGGGTTTCACATCAAATTTCACTAGACAAATAATTCATTCATCTTGATTAGCCTTACTTACATGGATAAAATAGTTCATTGCCTAAATGATAAACACTTTATTTCTTGCTATTAAGGCCTTTCTTTCATTCCAAGTAGTCATTCACAAAAAAGAATCATTAAATTAACTAAAATGTTTATACCAATCACTAATTTTAGTGAGTGATACATGTTATGATGTCTTAAGTAGTCCAAATCCTTGAAAGTCCATCTAATAGAGAAGCTATTATTATTGATTGGCTTTTGATGAGATCTGTGGAGGTGCTGATGCATAAAGGGCTTCTACTAATCCATTGAACATTTACAAAGGACCAATGACATGTTCAAGGGTTGCAAAGATGAAAGAAGCATTAAATGGACTAATTGAGGATATTCAGGCCAAACAAGTAACAAATGACGTGAATTTAAGCTTGAAAGAGGACCAAGCTTAGGGTTCATGTTGTTACTTTAACTTATAAATAGGCTTGATTTCATTTTTAAAAGATATAGATAATTGGTAAAAAAAAGAAAAGTCAGAATTTTCTCTTTTGATTCTTCATTGAACTTTGGGAACTCATCAAGATTATTGTCTTGTGGCATTCTAACCTAACTTATCACTCTTAAAACCCTTTTTCTAAAGTGTGGCACCCATATCCTTCTATACACTTTTGGTTTATGTTCCTTTGAAAATTGGGTCTAGGTTTATACCTTAAGTTGGTGTTCCTTTAAATATTAGATCAAAGTTTTACTTTTATTAAACCTAATTTAACTTTCTTTGAGTTTTGAATTCCTTGTTTTACTTGTGAGTTTCATTGTACTTTCTAGGATTCATATCAACTTTCCTTGCAATGAGAGAATCATTCATTACTCAAAACACGAGACTATCTCTTGATTACTCAGTAATGAGGCTTCTCCTTTCATTGTGAGGAATCGTTCACACAAATTGATCATTCAATTAACATATAGGTCTACAATAGACTTTTATTTTATTGCAACATGCACATCAATACACCTTAGGTAGTCTACACCCATTCAATTTCATCAAACAAAGGGAGTCATTCATCTTGATTACATATTCTTAAAGTATTAGAATTGTTCATTGCTTGAAAGATGAGACTGTTGGTTCTTTACTAGCTAATAAGGGTTTTACTTTTGTTCTAAGGAGAAGTTCACATAAAGAAACCATGAAATTAACTTAAATGTCTACATTGTCAAACATTTCATTATGAGATGCACATTATTGTCTTGTGGAATCTAAATCCATTGAATTCCACCAAAACAATAACCTATTACTCTTGATTATCTTTCATTATTAAGAGAGAATTGTTCATTGCTTGATACATGACATTGTCTCTTGATCACTTGACATTAGGACTTCTCTTCTAAGGTTGTTTGTATCCATTGAAGTCCATTATGTAAATGAGCTATTACTATTGATTAGCTTTCTTTACTAGGAGAGAATCATTGATTACTTGAATCTTGAGACATTAACTTGATTTCCATATAATAAGGTTTCTTTTTTTCTTGCAAAGAATCATTTATGCAAAATGATAATTCAATAAACATCTAGGTCTACATAAAACTTTAATTTTGTTGCAACATGCACATCAATAAATTTTAGGTAATCTAAATCTAGTAAATTTCATCCAACGTTTTCTCAAATGGATATAATGGTTCACTACAAGAAAGATGAGACCGATGGTTCTTTATTGGTTAATAAGGGTTCTTTCATTCTAAATAGTTGCTTGCACAAAGAAATCATGAAATTAATTTAAATGTTTACACTGATCATTTATTTAATTGTGAGATGCATGTTATTATGTCTTGAAGAGTCCAAATCCATTAAAATTCATCCAACGAGGAAGCTTGATGTAAACCCCAAAGAGCACAATAAGACCCACAAACAAAATAAGGAATTTAAAACTCTAATAAAGCTAAATCAAGTACAATAAGAGTTATAAAAAAAAAAAAAACTTGACCTAATGTTTACTAAGAAAATATGAACTAAAGGTATAAACCAAAATTAGAACACCACAAGAGTAGTCTCAATAAGTTCCAAAGTTCTTAAAACGAACAAAAGAGAAAAGCCTTTCAAATTTCTTAAAAAATAAAAATCAATTAGCTAGCCCCTACAAAAAGAGGGCTATATACCTCTATATAGAGCTTAAGCTGGAATTCATGCCATTTGTAATTTAGTTAGCCTTAATTTCCTTAATTAATCCATATAGTGCTTATTTCATTTTTTTGACTTTACCTCACAGATTGGACCTTCTAGAATGTGCAATTGATCTCTTGAATCTACTGAAACCCTCTACATATCATCTCTAAGCTTTTCATCATTCCCTCTCTCCTTTAAAGGATTTGTTCTTGAATCATCACTTACATTAAAAGGAGAAAGATCAGAAACATTAAAAGTAACATTAAACCCACTTAGAAGATCCAATTTATAGGCATTATCATTAATCCTTGCAACCACTTGGAATGACCAATCTTTTGTAGGAGATAACTTTAAATGTTGTTAAGCTAGAAACCTCTACTTGTGCATATGCACCTATAACCAATCTCCCACATTAAAGACCATTTTCTTGCACCTTTTGTTTGCTTGAGTAGCATATTGCTCTATTCTTTTCTCAAGGAGTGGCCTTCACCTTTTCATGAGACAAATAAGCAATACAAGGAATTCAAAACCCCAAGAAAGCTAAATTAGGTTCAATAAGAGTTAAAAACAAAAAAAAAAAAACCTTGACCTATTGTTTATGAAGAAAACACAAACCAAAAGTACAAATCATAATTAGAACGTCATAAGAGTAATCTTCATAAGTTCTATAGTTCTCAAAAGAACCATAGAGAGAAGTCTCTCAAATTTCTTGTTAACCCAACAAAAGAGGGTTACATGCTTATTGATGAGATCTATGGAGGAGCCAATGCATAAAGGGCTTTTAAGGATCCATTAAGCATTCATAAAGGGCCAATGACACATATAAAGGTTAAAAAGATGGAAGAAGTACTAAATGGGTTGATTGAGGATATTTGGGCCAACTAAGTAACAAATGACATGAATTCAAACTTAAAAGAAGACCAAGGCTACATTAATATGATTGAAGTGCTTAATGGGATAGGGTTAGTAATAAATCCACTTCTAAATAGAAGTTTGTTGTAAAGTGAGAGTTTATTGTAAAATAGAAGTTTACAATAAAATAAAAGTACCCCTATATTTTAGGAATATATCATTGTCTCTACTTTTAGAATTAGAGTTGTTACTTTAACTTATAAATACGCTTGATTTTATTGTTAAAAGATATAAATCATTGGTGAAAAAAAAGAGTGAGAATTTTCTCTTTTAGTTTTCATTAAACTCTGCAAACTTATCAAGATTATTGTCTTGTAGCATTCCAACCTAACTTATCACTTCCAAATCCCTTCTTCTTGGAGTGTGGCATCCATATCCTTCTTTATACCTTTGGTTTGTGTTCTTTTAAACCTTGGGTATAGGTTTATACCTTTGGTTTGTGTTCCTTTAAACCTTGGGTATAGGTTTATACCTTTGGTTCATATTCCTTTGAACATTGGGTCAAGTTTTACCTTTGTTAAACCTAATTTAACTTTCTTGGGGTTTTGAATTCCTTGATTTTCTTATGGTCTCATTGTGCTCTTTGGGGTTTATATCAGTTGATATCAAAGTTTTAAGGTTTAAATCAGGTTTGCTTAACTAAATTTGAGTTTTTCTCTTGCTCTTCTTTTAGGCCACCTTGATAACCTTTGGATTTTTAAATCCACCAAACCCTAGTTTATCTTTTCTTGTCTTTAAATTCATGCAAAAAAAAAGAAACAAAGAAAGAAAGAAATAGGAACAGAGAAACAATAAAATAAAAAAAATTAATCCACTTTGAGGAAATAGCTCAATGGTTTAGTCAAACTAGCCATAATAACAATCTAATCCTCTAGTTTGACTCTACTTCCATGATCTAGTTTCCTGTTCTATCACTAGGGTACTTGTTTCCTTTGAGTTTACTTCCTTCAATTTATTTTCCTTGATGTCCCTTTGTTGTTTTTTGATTTCTTATTTTCCATTTGGGTAATTCTATCCTATTTATTTTATTTTGTGAGTTGGTTTGCCTAAGATTAATCTTTTTGATTTAGCTTGTTTAGTTCCTTAAAGAGCTGAAAAGGGAAGTTAAGAGTGGTAAAAGGCAAGAGTGTGAGCTCATTATGAGAAAAGCCACTAAAAAAAAAGTAAATATAAGGGTTGAGTAACAATAATTGAGAGAAGTATGTGAGGGAGTGCATGTGTGATTATTTTTAATGTTTTTAATGTAGGTTAAGAACATGACTTTAAAAAATAAGGGAGTGAGTAAGGAATGTAGCAAGGTTGATTTGTTCATACTTCAACAATAGTTTGAGTGTATAAATGTTGTGTTTGGTGAGATGAGAGATCAAATTGAGAGGCAAGATAGTTGATTTGCAAAGGGGATAGACACGAGAATCTCCTAATGCATGAAGGCAAGAGAGGCATAATCATCGTAATGACTACAATGACGATGGAGATAATGATGCTGATTTTGATGATCTAGTAGGTACAAAAGTAATTGCATGATCATTTTGTTTGAATGAGTCTTTCCAATGAAAGGAGATGCCTTGTTAGTAAGAAATGAAACAACATTATGAACCTTCACTAATTCAACCATAGAATCCTTATAAGATAAACTAATTAAGATCAATAACAACTTTGTTTGGTGGAATTCAATGGATATAAAGTCCAAAGCTGTAAGGATGTGTTTGTCACAAAAAATATATTGTTTGGTACAGTCATAAAAGTTAATTTCATGGTTAGTTTGTTGGAATAAGTTGTTGCAATAAAGGAAAAACCGTGTTAGCAAGAAATGAAGTGATGGGCTCATCCTTCAAGAATTGAACCATTCAATCCTTATAACAAAAAATGAATCAATATCAATGAGTCCTTGTATGATGGAATCCAATGAATTCAAAGTATCAAAGGTATAAAGACATGCTTGTTGCAAACAATATAGAGCTCAGCGTAGTTAAAAAAGTTAATTTCACTATCATCTTTCTTAAATGAGTTCTTGCAAAGAGAGAATCCTTGTTGGAAGAAATAAAGTGAAGGTGTAAGTATTAAAGAATTGAATCATTCAATCCTTATAAATAAAGCAAATCAAGATCAACAATTATGTTTTTTTGATGGAATTCAATAGATTTAGAGTATCAAAGGTGAAGGACATGGTTGTGGCAAAGAGTATAATGTCTAGTATTGACACAAAAGTCAATTCCATGATCATTTTGTGTGAATGATTTCTTGCAATGAAAGGTGAAGTCTTGTTAACAAGAAATGAAGTTACAAGCTCATTCTTTAGGAATTGAATAGTTTGAACTGAGTAAGAAAAGATAATCAAGAAAAATGACTCCTTATTTGATAAAATTTAATAGATTTAAAGGGTCAAAGTTGCAAGGACTTGCTTGTTATAAGGGTCATTACATGGTCATTTTATGTGTATGACTCCTTCCAACGAAAGGAAAATTCTTATTAGCAATGAATGAAGTGATGGTCTTATCCTACAAGAATTGAACTATTCAAATCCAGTAAGAAAAACTAATTAAGAGTAATGACTCTTTTACTTGATGGAATTCAATGGATTCAAGAATTGAGACAATCTCAGTATTCAGAAATAAAACCATTACATACTTGTAAGAGAAGCTCATTATGTTGATTGACTCTTTTGTTTCATGGAAATCAATGGATTTAGATCTCTAAGGTCTATAGACAAGCTTGTTAAAGTCAATATAATATTTGTTTTAGGCACAAAAGATTGCTTTTAATGAATGAGTTCTCCAATGAAAGGTGGAAAGCTGTTATGAAAAAATGAAGTGATGATCTCATTATTCTACAATTGACCCATTCCATACTTATAAGAAAAATGAATGGTGGCCAATGACCCTTTGTTTGGTAGGATTCAATGGATTCAGAGTACCAAATGTCTACAAATAAGTTGGTTACAAAGAATATAATGTTGATTGTTGGTGCAAAAGTAAATTTTGAGATCATTGTGGATGAATGAGTTCTTGCAATAAAAAGGGGAGCCTTGTTTGGAGGAAATGAAGAGACAATCTCATTATTTATGAAGTGACCATAACATACTTAAAAGAACATAAGGATCCTTGATTTGGCAGTCTCAAGTTTCAAGCAATGAATGATGACTCCATTTGTTTGATGGATTTTAATGGATTTAGAGTACTAAAGGTGTAAGAATGTTGTTGTCACAAAGAACATAATGTTTGATGTAGACATAAAAGTTAATTTCACAATCATTTTGTGTGGATGACTTTTTGCAAAGACAGGAAAAGTCTTGTTAGCAAAAAATGAAGTTATTGGCTCATCCTTTAGGAATTGAATCATTTAATCCCTAAAAGAATAACAAGTTAAGATCAGTGGCTCCTTTGTTTGATAAAATTCAATGGATTGAGAGTATAAAAGCTATAATAATGTGCTTACTACAAATTATCCATGTAAGAAAAGTAAATGAAGATAAATGCCTTTTTTGTTTGATAGTAATCAATGGATTTAGACTATACAAGACTTATTGATGTGCATGTCATAATCACATTAACGATTAGTGTAAACATGGATGTTAATTACAAGATCATTTTTGGTGAATGATTCCTTGCTATGAAAGTACAAGCCTTATGATATTATGTAGGATTCACAAGATCTTTATATGTTGTAAAATTGATAAAATTATTTTTGGTGGCAAAGCCACAAAGATGCTCAACATTGGAAGCTTTTAATAAAGTACAAGAATTTGTTAGCTTTTAATAAACCTTTGATTTCGCTACAGTGGCAAACATCATCATATAACGGTGTAAGATGAGAATCTAATATTCTGACATCCTATCTAAATTTCATTCTATGATACTGTTACCATCATACTATACATAATTATATTTAGATTTTTTCTCTAATAAGAGGTCTATAGAGTTGATTTCAGATAATATGATTTTCTAAGGACTTTATTAAAAGTCATTTTGTTGATATTCATGGATTCCTTCTGATTAAAAGGTGAAAGATCTTTTTGTATCAGATTTTGTTCTGATAAGAACATTTTATGAATTTTATCCACATAATTGTTAGCCTCCGAAGATTGTTCTTCTCTAATTGGTTCCCCCTTTTCTAGAATAAAGGCTTCTTTCTTTTTTAACCCAAGGCTTTTTTTTAACCTTTTGACTATTTCATCAACCAATTCAGACTATTCAAGATTTACCTAACATCTTATATTCTACTTCTTTTAAAGACATAGGTTGAAATAAAACTCTTTTTTCTATTTTTAGTTTAGCTAGAGGTCTTAGAGCTTGCTAAGACATTTCTTCAATCTTCTCTTTAACTCTATTAAGCTAATTGCCTATAGACTGAAGATATAGATTAGTATAATTTTCTTACTATATAACAACATTAATGGATGACTCACTTTATATGGTGATGTTATAACATCATTATCCTCAACTTTTACACTTAAGTTTATGGCATGGGTTTAAATAAAACCATGTCTTCAAAAGAAGTAAAATATAAGACGTTAGGTAAAAATCCTGAATAGTCTGAATTGGTTGATGAAATAGTCAAAAGGTTTAAAAAACCTTAGGTTAAAAGAGAAATAAACCTTTGTTCTAGGAAAAGAAGAATCGATTAAAGAAAAAGAATCTTCAGAGGCTAGGGATTATATGGATAAAATTCAAGAAATGTTCTTTTTGGAACAAAATTTAATACAAAAAGATCCTTCACCTTTTCATGAGAAGGAATTGATGAATATCAACAAAATGACTTTCAATAAAGTCCCTACAAAATTATATTATTTGAGACCAACTCTTATAGACTTCTTATTAGAGGAACTACTGATGTATAATTATGTACAATATGATGGTAGAAGCATTTATAATGCAATTTAGATGGAATGTCAAAGCATCAAATTCTCATTTTACTCCATTATATGATGATATTTGCCATTGTGGCAAAATCAAAAGGTGATTCAGACTCTTAAATAGCAAGATTTGTAATAAGTAGCTTTATAGGACAACTTAAAGGTTGGTGTAAATTGTATTTATCAAAAGAAACCAAGTCTCAAATCGTTTCTACTACAGAAATAAAGCAAGGAATGTAACTTGCTGATAGTGTTAATACATTGATATATACAATTAAAAGTCATTTCATTATTACAACTATCTTATTAATAGATAAGACTTACGAGCAACTTTCTCAAAAGTTTTTACTAGAGAAGATAGTCAGGATATCTTTTGGAAAGAAAAGTTTTTATTGGGGTTACCTACCCTATTTTCAAAAATAGTAAATTATAGGTTATTGATTACTTTGATTATAAATATGGAGAACTAACTCCAGAGGTTGTAGCAAGAGGAGTTAAACTCTATAATAAAATGAAACTACATAGGTAGTTATAGAATGAGAAAATACATGGCAAAAATATCCTAAGAGATTTCTATGAATAAATGGATTATCCATCCATGAAATATCCTAAAAGATTAAAAAAGAAGGGTTATAAACCCATAACTAAAAAAAGTCCTTTTATTCAAACAAAAAATTAGAAGAGAAGAAAAAGCTTATTTCACAGAAGAAAAAGAAAAAGACAATTGTCTGTAATAAGTGTGAAAAAATAAGACATTATCATTAGATAATTCTTGGATTTTCTTCTTTGTTTTGCACTTATTAGAATAGTGTCCTATATTTCTGCATTTATAATAGATTACTATTTTCCTTTTCTTTTATGGACTAGGTCTTTTCTTTTCTTTTTCCTGTAGATGAACAATTTTCTTTTCAGCAATGGCTTTATAATCTGTCTTTTTGAATTTTTTAGGATAATTCATAGGTGGATAACCCATTTACTCATAGAAATCTCCTAGAGCTCTTTTACCTTAGTTTTTTCATTTTGCAATTGCCTACATAACTTAATCTCATTGCAAAGTTCAACCCCTCTAGCCAGTAGCCAATTCACCATAAGTATAACTAGAGTAATCAATATCTTTAGTATGATTGTATTTTAACTTATTTTTAACTCTTTCAGCAAATAGGGTTGGTAAGGTAGAAAGATTTTTTTTTTTCCATAAGATATTTTGTCTTCTTGAGTAAAAATCTTATAGAAGAATACATCTTTGTTTTGCCTAAAATAAGACAAGTTTAGACATTTCAAGTTAATGAGTTGATCATATGTCTTATTTATTAATAAGGTAGTTTTACCAATGAAATGGTTGGTAATTGTATATATTAGTGTTTAATACTATATGTAAGTTGCATTTTTTATTATATTTTTATAGTAGAACAGATTAGTGCTTTAGCTTTTTTTAATAAATAAAAATCTATTAGTTTTAGAACTATCCTATGAATCCACTAGCTATAAATCTTGCTATATGAGGGTCCAAATTACCCTTTGATTTTGTAATAGTAGTAAATATCCTTATATAATGTAGTAGAATAAGGATGTGATGTTTAGACATTTCATCAAGATTTCATTCTACAATGCTACTGCCATCATACTAGATATAATTATTCTTAGGTTATTCCTTTAATAAAGGTATACTAAAGTTGGTTGGGGATAATGCAATTTTGTGGGAACCATGGTACATATTTAATGTGCACATCTAACACATTAGATGATTCCTAACACAAAGGTATAGAGATGATTCCTTTGCTTATATATGATCCATTATTAAAGAAATCAAACTTTTCCCACTAATGGATATTAATCCTTCTTGCCAACCATGGTACATAATTAATGTCCACATCTAACACATTGTCTTGTTTTGCAATAATAGTACAATTCCATTTAATAATTTATGAGACATGATACTAAGAGGCAATTATTAACAAGGGATCTTTAATCTTATCATCCTTTTTGTACAACTCTTCATAAATAGTTCTTACATTGTTAGGCAGAATTAAGTGATACAAATCCCAATTAAAAAACTAGGTTTTAAACCAATTTTGAAATTTCTTTGGATTATTTGGAACATGGATTTGAATGAATCAATTAAGTTTCTTTTGCCTATTTTCATATAATAAAACTCTTTTCCATAATTCAATATAATTGAAATAATTATAGGATTTAACCTTCCACCATTCTCTCAAATCTCTATATCTAAAAAGATCACCTTACCAGTCTTCTTGATAAAGAATTTTCTTTATCTTGAATTTAGCATAGGCCCAATCTTTAAAGACAATAGGTGAGCCAAAGCCTTCTATAATAGGTTCAATAATCACTAAGTCTATTTCAACCAAAATTCGCTGATAATATAAGCAATCCTTAATACTAGTATGAGGATACATATCATTTTAAAGGTAGAATCTATCGACCTTATTATATCAAAGTTGAACATATTTATTCTCAATAGTACATAAGAAATCAATGTGTTTTGCAATCAAAGGATACATTATGGATTTATCCAAAGCTTACTCATAAGCATTGTCACAAAGTTTACCAACTTCTTTATTTTTTGAACTAAATGCATCTTTTACTCGTGAAATAACCAACTTTGCTAGGGATTAAAGCCCCTACATAAGGGACCATTTACTCATTAAGTAGTACGTAACAAAAATTCAGGAGTTAGGAAATCTAGTAAGGAATTAGAAGTTCCTTTAATAAACTTGATGTCAAAATCAAAAACAAATAAAATTTCCTTCTCATTTAGTAAAGATTTGTTTAGAAGTAATGTTTTAAACATTTTTAGTAAAGACAACCTTATCTATTTTGCAGTTTATTTTTAAAAGAATTTTTGATTTAACAGATCACTTTCAAATTTTTGAATGTATAGCACAATAGCAAAAATTTCTTTTTTTGTTATAGTAGAGTAGTTAATTCCTACTCCTCTTGATAAGGAAAACCCCAGAAGACATGGCTTAGGGACCCAACATACACAAGGAATCAAAAAATATCCAAGAAAGCTAAATTAGACTTTAATAACACAAACCCGAGAACTAACATTCAAAAGAACACAAACCTAGGGTATTTAAGAAGGATATGGATGCCACACTCCAAAAAAGAAAGCAATTAAGAGTGATAAGTCGAGTTGAATGCCACAAGAAGAGATTCATCTCAATAAGTTCTTTAATTCTCAAAAAAATCGAAGGATCAAACCCTTACTTTTTATTTCTCCAAATGTTGTCTGATGTTCAAGAGCTTATAAGGAGGTGTCTATTTATAGGCTAAGATAGCAATCCTAAAGAGGTATAGATTCCTCTTTAGGACAAATCCTTATTTCGGAGAAACTCCTATCTCCTTGAAAGGATTCGTCCTCAAATGATCAGAGTAACAGTTTGGTGTCACATGGACACTTCTCGCCCAGCCCATCAAACATGTTGAAGGGGAAAACCAGGCCACATTGAGCCTTTGCAGGCTGCCAGCATTCTCTAGCCTCTTTTGCTGCCCAAAATACAGCAATGGAAGGTCCTAGAAGTGTGCAGAAGTGCCTACATTCAGAAACTTTCTGCAACTTCCAGCACAGAGCATTAAGGCTACCTAGAGACTTCTAGAGTGGACCTTCATAAATGCCTATCTAGAAAACTCCATGTAAATATTCAAGGACATTCTTTTGAGGAGGTGGAATGTGTATAAATAGGCTACTCCTCCCATTTGTACAAAATGGTTAAACATTCAAAGCTCATTCAACAAAGCTCTCATTTGCAAAGCTCTCTACTTCTCCAACACTTCTATCTTTCCTACTTGCCTCTCAATGCTTTTTGCTCATTCTCTCAAACTCTCTAAGGTTTACTTAATTCATCTTCTCTTGCAAGATCGACTAAGTGTTGCGTGGGTTAGCACAAACAAGGTCTAACTCCATGACAAGTGTTATTAGAGCAATGGTTTTCATCCTAAGTATGACCTGCTTATTAGTGAAGTTATGAGCATGGCAAGCAAGGAAGGAATTGTTGTGACCACTATGGAGGAGCAACAAGTAGAGCACCAAGTTCATGGGTGAGAGGAGCAATGTGTTCAATTGAAACATAATAGATCCAAGGCACCAGTAAGAGAATCCACAAAGTCTCATGTTGTTGGCTTAGAGAGGAGGATTGTCACCAACTTGAATGCTAAAATGGACGAACTCAACGAGTAAGTTGATAATGTGATCCATGAGAATTCTGCAATCACAAGGGCTGTCAAATATATGATTGAAGGTTTTGGCCACTCATTTAGGGGAGAACTATGCTTCTTGAATCAAGAAATATTTGATCTATGGGAGCTCATTGAAGGAGAGATTCACTACCTCCGTAGGGAGATGGGATTGTTTTATTGAAGCACTCCACCTTCTGCTAGTACAGTTGCCACTACTAGCACTTATGTCATGCATGGTTTGAAGGTTCCCAAGCCTGCCATGTACAATGGCACTCGCAATGCTATTGCAGTAGAGAACTTTCTCATTAGTCTCAAACAATACTTTTAAGGCCATAAGGGTTATCGATGACCTTGCCAAGGTGAGCGACACCCTAGTCTTCTAGAGGGATGTTGCCCAACTATGGTGGAGATAGAAGCACTCTAAGAGAGAGAAAGGCTTATGCGTTTTCAACACTTAGAAGTAATTTAAGGCTGAATTGCATAAGCATTTTGTGCCTCATAATGTGGACAACAAAGTTAGGGGAAAGTTATGTCACCTAAGGTAAACAGGTAGTATTTCCAACTACATCAAGGAATTTACTACTCTAATACTTGAAATTGGCATGTTTGACAAGGAATTTCTCTTCCATTTCAAAGACGGCTTGAAGGACTAGGCTAGAGTGGAGTTAGACAAGCGTGAAGTGCAAACCCTCTGCGTTTCTCACCACTTTCCCTCTCTTTGAAATGATTCATCCTTGAATCATTGCCTACATCAAAAGGGGAAAGATAAAAAATATTAAATGTTGCACTCATATTATACTCATCGAGAAGGTCTAATTTATATGCATTGTGAATAATTCGTGCTACAACTTGAAATGGACCATCTCCTCCAGGTTATAGCTTTAAACTCCTCTAAGTTGGGAACCATTCCTTACGCATATCCACCCAAACCCAATCACCAGATTCAAACACCATTTTTTTCACCCTTTGTTGACATGGGATACATATTGCTCAGTTCATTTTTCAATATATTGCCACACCTTCTTATTCAGTTTTTCACCATGTCAACCTTGCATTCACCACCTAAGCTAGCATACTCATCAATAGGTATAGACACTAAATCTAAAGGAGTCAATGAATTAAAACCATATACAATTACAAATAGAGAGTAACTAGTAGTAGAATGAACACTCCTATAATATGCAAAGTTGACATACGGTAAACAATCTTCTCATGTTTTCAAATTCATTCAAATAATAGCATGCAAAAGAGTAGAAAGAGTTCAATTAACCACCTAAGTTTGCCCATCAATTTGAGGATGATAAGTAGTTAAAAACAATAGCTTAGTACCTAACTTACCCCATAAAGTCTTCCTGAAGTAGCTTAAGAACCTTGTATCCTAATTTCAAACAATGCTCTAAGCATGCCATGCAAACGTACTATTTCTCTAAAGAATAAGTCAGCAACATTGATTGTATCATCAGTGTTATGACATGGGATGTAGTGTGTCATCTTTGAAAATCTATTAATAACAATAAATACATAATCCCTACACCTTTTTTATCACAATAACCCTAGTACAAAGTCCATAAATAAATCAACCTAGGGATGGCTAAGTATGGATAAAAGGGTATATAGGTCATGGGGTAAAACTCTAGATTTAACTTGTTTGCATGTTATGCATTTCTCACATACCCTCTCAACATCTCATTTTATGTGTGGCCAAAAGAAATGTTTAGTTGGGACATCTAGGGTTTTCTTAACTCTGAAATGACCCATTAGACCATCACCATAAGCTTCTCTCACAACCAACTCCCTTAAAGAACTCATAGGTATGCATAAATGATTTTCATAAAAAAGAAACCTTAATGTGTATAAAACTTCTCAAAGGTTGACTTCTCACATGCTCTAGAATTCGGCTTCTAAGATGAAGTAGAACTCGAATTCTACCCAAACTATATGGAACCCTTTTGTTTAAGTTCTCTTTCAACTTTCATTGTCATGTGCACCATTTCTTTCTAATTCCACGTAGTGATGCAACTCAACCACATTGGCTATGTCTCTATTTAGCCCTTGCAGAAATGCAGCCATAGTTGCCTTTCTATCTTCTTCTACATTCGCCTTAATCATGGCAATCTTTATCTCCTTATGGTTATCCTTTACACTTTTGGTGCCTTGAGTGAGCCCTTGCAGCCTTTGGTATAACTCCTTATAATAGTGATTAGGGATGAAGCTTGTCCTCGTGATAGCCTTCATCTCCTCCTATGTATCAATAGGCCGCTCAAAATTCCTTCTCCTAGTCAAAATAAGTTGATCCCACTAAATAATAGTATAAATAGTAAATTCAACGACAACAAGCTTGACTTTTTTCTCCTCAGAATAATTGTGGTAGTAAAAGCCAATTCAACCTTCTTCTCCCATTCTAAGTATGCATCAAGATCATTCTTACCTTGAAATGGAAGAATTGTCATTTTAATGCTTCCTAAATCATGGTCATAAGTGTCTTGCCTCCCAAAATCTCTCCAATCCCTTCTATTGTTGGCAATTTTAACCATAGTAGTTTGATTGTCAAACTCATCATTTTCTACATCATCTTTATGATCATAGGCTTGTCTCAATTGCCTTCTTGCATTAAGAGCCTCATAGTCCCTATGCCTCTTTTGCAACTTTACTATTGTATTAGCTTGCTCTTCTCTCTTCTCCCTTATCTCATTAAATCTAATATTCATGCACTCAAATTATTATTGCATAGCTTTGATCATAAAAGACAAATCACTAGCTCCCTCTTGAGTTACACCTTTGTTTATGGAAGTCATAGTATTACTTTTGTACAAAATGATCAGCATACCTCACAAAACACTCCCTTGTGTTTCACTTAAAAGAAATGGTGTCACACTCCCTCATGTTTATGCTTTTTATGACTTTTTCCTTAATATGAACCTACACTATTACCTTTTACCACTCAAATTTCCCTTTTCAGCTTTATAAAGAACTAAATAATCTAAATCTAGAGGATTGAGCGTGAACAAAATAAGATTAATGGCATAGAATTGAACTAATTAGAGAACAAGAAGTTGAAAAAATGAAAAAGGATATCAAGGCAAATGAATTTAATGAACTAAACTTACAAAAATCAAGATAAAGGGTTAAACCTAGAGGAAAAACTTGAATGATATAACAAGAAAATAAATGGTAGAATTAGAGTTAAGTAAGAAAACTATATTATTATTGTGGCTAATATGACCAAACTATTGAACTTTTATCAATAGCTTGAATTTGATGTCTTTTTTTTCTTATTCCTCTTTTTTTTTTCCCTTTTTGCTTTTGCTCAACACAAAATAACAATAGAATACTTAGAGACAACAATTGAAATTAAAATTAGCACGTTTTTTATAGTTATGATCTCAAACAAACAAACAAAGTGAGAAGGGTTGCAAACTAATAAATTAGTGCATTTGAATGGTAATGAGCTTAATAGACAAACTAAATAGAAATAAATAAATCACAACATAGCAAATTGAAGAATTAGTTGATCCAACTTGATTCAAAACTGGGCTCAGATAACAATTGATGTGAAAACCCCCAAAAGATGTGGCTTAGGGACCCAACACACACAAGGAATCAGAGAATATCCAAGAAAGTTAAATCAGACTTTAATAAAAAGGAACATGAACCTAGGGTATTTAAAAAGGATATGGATGCCGCACTTTAGAAAAGAAAGCAATTAGGAATGATAAGTTGAGTTAAACGCCATAAGAAAAGGTACTTTTTTATAAGTTCTTTAGTTCTCAAAAGAACCGAAGGAAAAAACCTTACTTCTTATTTCTCTCAAAGTTTTCTAATATTCAAGAGCTTACAAGGAGGTGCCTATTTATAGGCTAAGATAGTAATCTTAAAGAGGTATAAATTCCTATTTAGGACAAATCCTTATTTAGGAAGAACTCTTATCTAGGACAAATTCCTACACATAAAACTTTCACTTTTATACAATCACTTATTTATGATAAATTGCTATTTAGGAGTGAATGTTATTACTTAGTCTTGGCCCATTAAGTACTCCAATCATATTAATAAGGTTTTAACTCTTTTTCAAGTTTGAATTCGCACCATTTATAACTTGGTTGACTTAAATGTCCTCAATCAGCCCATTTAGTACTTCTTTCATGTTTTTGGTTCTAGCTTGTGTTATTGGGCCTTTTGGAATGTGCAATGGACCTCTTGCATCCTTTGAAACCTTCCACACATCATCCCTAAGCTTTTCATCACCTTTGGAAACTCTTGAAGTGAAGCATACTAGTTATTCTTTAGAATTAATCCTTTGTCTAAAGATTCCTCCGTAACCATGATGCATTTGTTTTTATTATTTTAAAGGCTTATAGATAAGGAAGGCCTAAGCATGGCAATTCTTTAGCTCTAAATTTTATTTTCTTAGCTCCCTGTGTATACTTATTAGTCTAATCTGGTAGATTTTTCTAAAATCTTTCAAAGAGTGGCTTGCATAATAAGCCAAGCCTTTATAGAATTATGAAATATAATTCAAACTTTTTATAAATCTTTGCATTTGTTATTTGCCCCTTATTTCATCAAGAAATTTAGAGGCAAACTTAATTGCTCTAATAATAGGAATTATTGCTTCATTCTCAATGAAGTAACCCAAGACTCTTATTCTAGTTTGAAATAACTTTATCTTCTTAGTAGATACTACTAATCTTACTTTTTAATAACCTTTAAGAAAAGGTTTAAAAGTTTAAAATATTGTTTAATGGTATTAGAAAATACTAATATATCATCAATATAAACAATCATGAATGCTAAATAAGAATTAAATGTTTCACTCATAATCTTTTGAAATTGAAATGGTGCATTTTTTAATCGGAATGACATTACATTCCATTCATAATGTCCAAATGGAACTATAAAGTCTATTTTATATTTATCATTTTCATGAATATGGATTTGCTAATAACCAAATTTTATATCAAATTTTAAATAAATTTGTACTTCATAAAGTTTATTAAGTAAATCTTTTTTATTAGATATAGGATACCAAATCCATTGTAATACCTTATTTAAAAGCATATAATTAATAACCAATCTTGGGTCACTTTCTAATTTAGTGGCATTTTCTACATAGAAAGTTAAGCAACTCTAAGGGCTATTGCTTTTTCTAATAAAACTTTTTTCGAAAAAAATCATTAATCTCATTTTTAGAGATCTCTAAAGGCCTTAGTCCCATGGACATAGGCCTAGCTTTTGTTGGTATTTGACTTTCATTAAAAGTCTATTCATATGGTAACTCTACTACATGCCTTTTTCTATTCTAAAAAGTTGTAAGGAAGTTGGAGCAAACTAAGGCTTTTAACTTTATTTTTAGTTCTTATATCTTAACCTGAATAACATGAGTATTAATTCTTTCTTGTAAATATTTATTTTGAACATGAGATTATAGAGATTGAATAAATCTCTCTTTTCTTTTAATAGTTTTTTTGTAATAGATCTATCTCCTTGTATAAGGGAGTAGATACAAACTTAAAACTAATAACCTTTCCATTAACTTTTGAGTAAATCTCTTGATCGCTAATTTTCTTAATAAGATACAACATATGCAAAAAAGGATTTCCCATGATAACTTCCTGAGATAAGTTCTTAACAAGGACAAAAGGAATTTTAATGCAAATTCCTTCATTGCATATAACGGTTTATGATAACTTGTATTTAATAATAAGTTTACTTTTATTTGTTGTGTTTAGAACACTTTAGTAGTTTTTGAAAAGCATCTCAAAGAAATTATTCCTTCGATGGTAGTGCCTGAATCAATTAAGGTGAGGCTAGAAAAAATATTCTCCCTATTAATAACAATAATAATTTTAGTATACCATTTATGGGTAATAACCCTATCAATCAAATTAACATATTGAAGCACAATTAAGTCCTCTTTTAAAAAGGTATTTGGAATGTTTGAAGGGTTTTCAACCTTCTATGACATTGTTTCCAGAACTAAAATTCTTTACTTTACCTCTTTTATCTTAGTTGTTAACTGATTTATTTTAGTTTTAAGCTTTTAATTGTCAAAGGATCTATGGCTCTAGTTTTTAAAATATAGTGATTATTCCTAATTCTCTAAATAATAATGTTTAAACAGTATCTTCTTCTAGTTCATTTATTTTATTCTTACCTCTAACTAGATGAAGGTATTTCTCTAATTGTTCTTTTTTTTCTTTTAAATCTATTATTTTATCAATAAGATTTGATATCAAATTATCTTCTTTTGTAAGGACTAATAAGTAATTATTTTTGCATAAAACTTGATAATAGTTGCATTATTCATGACAACTACTATCTAAATTATCTTTAGAGGCAGTTTCTCCTTCTTCAAGAAGATCTATTTCTAAGTTTGATTCTTCAAATTCACTTTCAGATGAGAAAATATGCATTAATGAGCTCTTAAAGTTTTGTCCAAAGATAATTCTTGGATTTTTTGCTTCACTTTGCACTTATTAGAATAATGCCCTATTTTTTCGCATTTATAACAGACTACTATCTTCTTCTTCATTTGCAGACTAAGCCCCTTCTTTTCTTTCTTTTTATTCTTTTCCTTTGAATAAAAGGTTTTCTTTTGAACTAAGGGTTTATAACTCCTTTTGTTGAAATTTTTTGGATAATATCATGGGTAAATAACCTATTTCTTCACAGAAATTTATAGAGTTTTTCTACCCTATGTTTTCTTAGTCTGTAACTTCTTATATAGTTTTATTTCATTACAGAGTTTTACTCCTTCTCCTACTACTTCTGCAACTAATTCTCCATATGTGTAGTTAGAATTGTCACTAACATCAACACGATAGGATTTTAATCTATTCTTTACTTTTTCAGCAAATAAGGTAGATGACTTTCACAAAACTTTTTCCTTCCAAAAGATACTATAACTATCTTCTCTTGTAAAACTTTTAGAGAAGAAAACATCTTTGTACCACTTAAAATGAGACAAATTTAGGCATCTCAAATTAATAAGTTACTTATATGTCCTATCCATTAATAAAGTGGCCATACCAATGAAATGATTGGTAATTGTATAGATCAATGTATTAATACTATTAACCAAATGCATACCTTGTTCTATTTTCATAGTAGAAAAAATTTGCCCTTTAAGTTTTTTTGATAAATAAAAATCCCATCAGCCTTTAAACTATCTAGTAAATTCACTAGCTATAAATCTTGCTATTTGAGGGTTAGAATTACCCTTTGATTTTACAATAATAGTAAATATCATCGTATAATGTAGTAGAATAAGGATTTAAGGCTTAAACATTCCATTAAGATTCCATTTTATGATATTGCTTCCATCATATTAAATATAATTGTACTTACACTCTTCCTCTAATAAGGGGTGAACGAGAGTTGGTCTAGAATAATACAATTTTGTGGGAACCTTCTTATAAGAATGTTATGGTTCTTGTTTAGTCGATTTTGTTCTAATAAGAACATTTATTTTAAGTTATCAAAATGATTTTCAACTTCTTCATCTACTTCTTTAATCTGTTCCTCTTTTCCAATAATAGAGGCCTTTTTCTCCTTTAGATGAAGGCCTTTAACCTTTTGACTATCTCGTCTACTATTTGTTTAGGATTTTAACCTAATAAATTGTAGTCTACTTCTAAAGGTAGGGGTTTAAACAAAACTCTTTTTTCTATTTCTGATTTAACCAGAGGTTTTGGTGCTTGATAAGATATTTTTTCAGTTGGTTCTTACACTGTATCAAATTGATTACCTATAGATTAGAGGTAGAGATTGGTGTAGTTTCCTTGTTGTATAATAGTACTACTAGATGGTTCTACTTTGTATGGTGAAACTATAATCTCACTTTCTTCTATCTTTATACTTAAATTCAAAGTATGGGCTAATAACCCTTTTTCCCTTTTTGTAGCATATTGTTGATAGACTTTCTTAAGGATCATACACTCCTCTGAGGCAAAAAAATTTGGAAGAGGTTTTCTTTTACTTTTATAAACCTTCTCTAATTAGGTAAAGATATTGATTACTTCCATTTCAGCAATGTATTTTTATGATGTTTACTCTAGATCTTTAGCTCCTTCTAGATAAAGGTCATAAAAAACCATTTTCTTTTAATAGCATTTTTTGGAGAGTAAAATAACTTTTTTACCTTTTCTTCTATCTTATTTACTATTTCAAAGACATAGAGACTTCTATCTTCATCTTAATATCCCATATCAAATAAAGAAGGAGATCTAGACCTATAAGTCTAACTAGACATTTATAGTGATTCATTAACAATAAAAGTTGAAGTTGAAGGGGGAAAGTCAATTGGTTTAACCTCATACTTTTAAATGGTGCAAATCAAATTTCAACATCCCCATTTTTATATTCAACAATTTCTTCCATTTACCTATTTGCATATTAACAAATTCAACTATTTTTTCTAACGTCTATTTTTCAAGCAACTTAGCCTAACCCCACATAATAGTTTTAGGAACTAAAACATTTGTTTCTAAGCTATTAGTCAAGAACAATGTTATAGTCTACTTATCTGCTCATTTAGCTGTAATATCTTTAAATTCTAGGACAATGGTGGTCATAACCTTATAATGAATCTCATAAATAAGGATTAGATTTCCAAAGTAGACATTATGTCAAATCCTATAAATGATCTTGAAAATAACTTTTATGGCCAAAACAAACATTATATTCACTACAATAAGCACATCTATACACCTTTTGCACTGAAAATTCATTGAATTCCCTCAAACAAAAAAGGGTTTGAACATTATTAGCTCTCTTCACAAGTAAGCAATAGTTCAATTCTTTAATGATGAGACTAACTCTTCATTTCATCATAACAAGACTCCAACTTTCTATGCAAGAACTCATTCTCACAAATTGATCTTGAAAGTAACTTTTGAGCTGACAGCACACATTATATTCATTGCAACAAGTAGGTTTTTACACCTTTGGAATTAAGAATGCACTGAATTATATCAAACAATTTTTGATAATGATTAGTTTTTCTTTCAAGTATTTTTTGTTCAAATCTTGAATGATGCAACCATCTCTTTATTTCTTCCTAATAAGGCTCTACCTTTTTTATGGGAACCCCAAAAAATAGGGCTTAAGGAACCAAAATGCATAAGGAATAAAGCAAGAACCCAAGAAACTAAATCAAATTTCAATCATGTAACTCCTAAACCTAATGTTTAAAAGAACATGAACCTAAGGTATAAAGAAGCATATGGATGCCACTCTTTAGAAAAGAACAAATTTGTGAGTGATATATTAGGTTGAATGTCATAAGAAAAGTTAGTTCTTAATAAGTTCTTTAGTTTTAAAAAGAATTGAAGGAGAAATTTCTCACTTTGAGATTCACATAATCATCTACCCCTTTAACAATGAAATCAAGTCTATTTATAAGTTAAAATAATAACCCTAAAAGCTCTAAAAGTAAAGACATTGATATAATCCTAAAAGCTAAAAACACTATTATTTTATTGTAAACTCTTATTTTATAACAAACTCCTACTTTATAATGAACTCCTATTTAGAAATGAATTTTTTATTACTTAACCCTATCCCATTAAGCACTCCAACCATATTAATAAATTTTTTCTCCCATATCAAACTTGAATTCATACCATTTCTAATTTGGTTGGCCCATATATCTCTAATTAGCCTATTTAGTGCTTTTTTCCCTTAAATGTGTCATTGACCCCTCGTGAATACTCAAAGGATCCTTAAAAGCCCCCTATGCATTAGCTCCTTCATGGATCTCATCATTTTCATTACGACAACTCATTCATGCAAAATGATCAAGAAAATAACATTTGTGCTCACAACAGATATTATATTCATTGCAATAAGTATGTCTATACACCTTTTGGTTCAATTCCTTAATAACCAATTCGTCTCCTCATTTTTCCTAGCAAGGTTCCCCTTTTGATTACAAGAACTCATTTATACAAAAATGATAGAGGAGAAGGGAAAGAAAAGAAAAGGAACAATTGATAAGCTTTGGTAGAAAAATGACAATAGCTTTAACTTTGTATTTCTATCTTTAGGACTAAATTTTGTTTGATTTTTATTACTTATACTTTGATGTATTCTTGTTAAATTTCTTCTTAAACTCCATAGATTTGTTGAATTTCATTATGACTAAGTTGTTTTAAGCTAAGGTCTAAATGTAGTCTGATATTTTATTTATGTGACTAGTTATTTTATTAATTTAAGATTTTTTTGTTTGCTATTTAGATGATGAGTTTATATTGTTAAACTTAATACTTTAAAAGTATAGTCACCTTTTACATGATCTTGTGATCCATATATGAACTTAAGAAAGAATTGTATGAATTAGAACAATACAAATACAAACTATATGTTAGATTATGAGATCAGGAGATGATTAATATTACATATGGTAATTATGGAAGAGAAGAGACTTGTGAGTCCCCCCTTCTTACATTAGAGATTTTCACAAAACATAATGCTCACTTTCTTATTTAAAATTACATATAACTTGAGTTAAGGAAGCAATTAATTGAATAAGGAAAATCTGCTATCACATGCAATAATTATTAATGAGCCCTATATTTTTTCGGTTATGTACTGAATTAATTTATTAATAGCATAAGGATACCCCCATATCCTTTATCTAATGCCTTTTTCTTTTATCTTAAAAGTATCAACATGAGGAAGGGTTAAACATGACAATTTGTTTACTTTACTTTTAATCCTTTTAACTACTCTTGTATGCTCATCTGTTCATTTTAGTGAATTCTTCTATAATCTTTCAAATAATGGCTTCCCGTCATAAGATAATCCCTTATAAAATTTTGAAATATAATTCAAACTTCCCATAAACCTTTGCAATTGTTGTTTATCTCTTATTTCATTAGGAAATTTAAAGGTAAATTCAATTGCTTAATCAATGAAAACTATTGTTCCATTTTCTATATAGTGGGGTTCAATGGATACAAACTATCTTAAACAAAATAACATGTATATTGCAATAAAATTAGTGATAGATGAAGACATTTAAGTTAATTTCAAAATGTCTTTGTATGAATGACTCCTTGAAATGAAAAGAGAAGTCTTACTAGCTAGGAATGGAGTAACAGTCTCATCTTTCAAGCAATGAGCCATTCCATGTAAGAAAAGCTAATCAAGATAATGGAACTACCACATTTGAGAAAATGCATCAATTACCACATTCCCCTTACCTTATTTATATTTAATGATGTAGAGAAAGGTCTTAATGAATTCAACCCACTTGGCATGTCTTTTGTTCAACTTCCCTTGCCCCTTCAAGTGTTTTAAGGATTTATGGTCATAGTAAAATTAATGTTTAATGTAGACATGCATGTTAATAGCATGATAATTTTGTGTGAATGATTCCATGGAATGAAAGGATATGCCTTATTATTGAGGAATCTAGTAATTGTCTCAATTTTCAAGCACTAAATGATGTCAAAGGCATATGATGATTAGCACTTTTCAAGAAAAAAATAGACATAACCATAACATGTAAGTCATCTATAAAGGAGATAAAATAGTTTTCTCCATTAAGTTTGCAAATATTGATGCATAATTTCAAAAACCTAAGTGCTTTTTATGGATACTTTCTTGTTGTGTTTCATTTGCTTACCCTTGATGCAATTAACATGTTTTTTGACATTAGTAAAATCTTGATTCAAAATAATCTCATTATTCAACAATCTCACTAATCTTTTTGTATATATACAACCTAAATATGTTTGCCACAATATTACACTTAATTCCAATATTATAATGCACATTAAGTAAGAAATCTACATAAATATTGCCAAGTTTTAGTCTATATAAACCATCAATAAGAATAAATTAGCCAATAATGATTTTGTTCTTATATAAACTTAAACAATCGAATCATAATGAATGCCTTGCATCATATTAGATACATGAGTAGTAGCATTTAAGTCACCAAGTATTATCAAGAATATCAATTAAATTCATACTAAGGTATTCAATTTACCTTTTTCCTTCTTTAAACTAAACCTTACATTTTGGTAATAGTTTGTTGCACTTTTTGTTTATGAAATAGTTTTCTTAACGTTGTTGCAACAATCACTATTACAAACATAAGACTCAACTTGTTATTTTATTCCTATGTTTATGATGTAACTTCTCTTTCTCAATACTTGAATCTATAATAGCAATATTAATTAAAAGTATAGTTCAAAATCCTTAGCACCTAACTGGAAATTGGCTTGTTTATGTAAGTATGGAAAGTTCAATCCGTTGAACAAAATAATAGATGAAACATGCAAATGAATTAACCTAGTTGTATAATTGTAAATAACCATAATTAATCATAAGTTGTGTTGTTCCCACAGCCTTGTATGGGTTGTAATTGTTGTCAACTAGGATTAAGTGTTCAAGAGAGTAAAGTCACATGGAAGGGCAGTAAAGCCACATGGAAGGGCAAGAAAGTAAATCTGCCACGTAAGGCCAAGAACGTAAATTTGTCATGTATGTAAGCCCTATTAGGGTTTCATGGAAGAGAGTATATAAAGGCCTTGGAAGACAAAACTAAGGCAGAGGGCCAACACAATTGAAAAAAACAGCAACCCTACAACAACTGGCCAAAAAGGAAGAGAGAGCAGAATGGCAAGAGATTAGAAACGACACCACTGGGAGAGCAAACCAGAAACGTCACCACCAGGAGAGCAAACCAGAACGTGCGACCTCCTGCAAGCAAACCAGAAACGCCTCCTGCAAGCAAACCAGAAACACATCCTGCAAGCAAACCAGAAACGCACAACCAGCAAGAGGAGAAATAAGAAACAGACCACCCGGAAGAGAAGACAGCAGACCTGGTATCCGTGAGACCACCCAGAAGAGAAGACAGCAGACCTGGTATCCGTGAGACCACCCGGAAGAGAAGACAGCAGACCTGGTATCCGTAAGACCACCCAGAAGAGAAGACAGCAGACCTGGTATCCGTGAGACCACCCGGAAGAGAAGACAGCAGACCTGGTATCCGTGAGACCACCCGGAAGAGAAGACAGCAGACCTGGTATCCGTGAGACCACCCGGAAGAGAAGACAGCAGACTAGAAGCGTGAGGCAGGCCGAGAGACGTGAACCAGAAAAACCAGTAGCGTGAGGCAGGCTAAGAGACATGAAACAGCAGACCATAAGCGTGAGACCAAAACGTGCAACGGCGTGACTGATCAGAAGTGTGGGGCAGGCCGTGAGACGTGAAATGGCAGACCAGAAGCTCGAGTGTAAGCTGTGAAACTGTGAGACGGTGAAAGTAGGAGTTGTGTGAAACAACCTAGAGAAGGAATTCAGCGAAGCATCGGAAAGAACTCAACATATTTCCAGATTTCTTCAAGAGAGGTTAGAGAGTGTTGCGGTGAACTTCTAAGCGGCAGTGGAGCAGCCTTTCAATTCAACAGAGGCAAGACAAGCTAGAAGAAGGGTAGACACAGTAAGTGACACTCTTTGTATTGTACTTGCTTAGTAATTGCAATAGTGAAAGGAGCAAAAGATTAAGACATCCATTGTAACTGGAATTCTCAAGTATAGTGGATAGTCTCAATAAAGGAGAGTCCCTACCACCGTGGATGTACGTCACGTTGACGGAACCACGTAAATCTCGTGTGTCCTTAATTTACTTTACGTTCTGTGTTTTGAATTGAGTTGTGAACGTAGCTAAAGTATCAACCAACCCATAACCTAACGAAGACCTAAACAAGAACATCCGAATTGTCTATTAGGCAAGGTGTCTGAAAGGTGACTTTGGGGACTATTGTGATTAGTAGGTAGCAATAGATCTACCTTAGTCGAATCTGAGAAAGAGTTCACTTTTAAGAAGAGATTGAAGTCGTTCACTTTCCTGCGAATTACAAATTGTGGTGATACTGATTCAGCCCCCCTCTCAGTATCACAAACTAGTAGATCCTAGGGTGAAGTTGGGAACTTCAAGTTGAATATCAAAAAATTAGAGTATATTGTAGTTCTCATTTGGCAAATCCCACAATACACTATTGTCTTGACACACCCTTGAGAAGGAAATATGGTGGATATGGAAGAGATGTACTTGCTTTGACCTTAAGCTTTAAATGCAATATGGATCTTCTTGCTAATTTACTCAAATCACCACTAACTATTTAAGGTGTGATTGGAATATCATAAACGATCAATTCAAAAGATTGTCCTATCCTATAAATTGATGCCACTAAGTATGATTTAGAATTACACATTTGAAAATTACCTTTCTTAGTGAAGATCTTGAAGAGGAAGTTTATATAGATCAAATTGACCTTTTTTCATATATGGTAAGGATCAAATAATGTGTTGACCCAAAAAGTAAATATATATGGACAAAGACAAGCATCCTAACAATGGTATTTTACATTTAATTTATCATGACATCTTTTGGGTTTAAAGAGAACGTTGTTAATTGGTGTATTGAATAAAAAAATTAAAGGAAGTAAGTTTATTTTTCTAGTCCTATATATAGACGATATTTTAGTTGATGCTAATAATTTAAGCATATTGCATGGGACTAAAGAATTTCTCTAGAAGGATTAAAATCCATTGGTGGGAAAAGTTTGACTTTTTTAATAATGGATTATATACATGCAAAGGAATCATCTGTATAAACATACCCAAGGCTCCACCACAAAGCCTATCTTGTTAACACCGAAAGAATTACTTTAGACTTTAATGGAGTTTGTGTCTAAAGAGATGTTATTATAAATGATGACATCATTGTTTCAACCAAAATAAGAGACACAGACAAGTCACACCAAAAGTAGTAAGAGGCCTAATAATGATGAAATCATGTAAGATTCTCAATATCTGTAAGAGCTTTAAACAATAAATAACTTTCAGTGGAACAATTAACTGCCAACTTTTATTAAAGCTACTTTGAAAAGGCATGGAATCAAGGAAAAATTACTTTATTTAAAGTGATTCCTTATGTTAGTTAAGACCAATCTTTTCTTGTATAAATGGAGGTCTTTAAGGAAGTTAAAGGAAGAGTTTAATTTCCATCTATATTAAATCTTTTTTCTTCTCTTTTCACTTGTAAATTATAAGCTTGTAACGACCTTGGGCATGGAATTAAAGTTTTGTTTCTATAAGTTATTTTCAGTAATTACTTTTTTAATAGTAATTTGTGCATAATATTTATGCATGGCCTACTTATTTAAATATATTTGCTTGATCTTATGTGTTACTAAGATAGGAATGCTATCAAAACTCAGGATGTTCTAAGGACTAATAAAGTTTTAAGCTTGTTTGTGTCACCTTGTTGAAAACCGAAGTCACGTTGTCTTTGTGTACATGTTGCTATGATTAGGCATGAAGAACTATAGTGTAATTCATTGACAATGATACCATGAGATATGGATAGATTAAGACCTAATCAGCTTTTTAGAGGTCATACTTATAGTAAGAGTAGAAATATAGAAATCATTATTAATGAAAACTTACATGATAATTATTTATAGAATTAGACTCTGCCTTCTTCTTTTTTGTCCCAAGTTTATAAACAAGGAAGTTTTTTTTTCTAAAACCAACTATGTTATTAAGTAATTGAAGAAGCATTACCCTTAATTGAGCATTATAATGGTTTCTTTTTACTATCCTAAGAGCTTATTAGTTTGCATTATCAAAAGTATAAGTTTATTCATATTGAGATGGTATAAGTGGCATTAAAACTTACCACAAGACTAGGTTTAAATAACTCAGTAATTATTTGCATAAGAGTCAAAAGACAGTAGATTTCATGACTTCTTATTTGGAGTAATTGAATCATTTTTTTAAAGGATGCAAAAGGTCCATTACACATTCCAAAAGGCCCAATAACACAAATTAGAGTGAAAAAGATGAAAGAAGCAATAAATAGGCTGATTAAGGACATTTAGGCCAACCAAGCTACAAATGTTGTGAATTCAAACTTAAAAAAGAGTCAAGGCCTTATTGATATGATTGGAGTACTTAATGGGCCAAGACTAAGTTATAGAATTCACTCCTAAATACAACTTTATTCTAAATAAGTAATTGTATAAAAGTGAAAGTTTTTTATGTAAGAATTTGTCCTAGATAGTAGTTTCTCCTAAATAAGAATTTATGCCTTTTTGGGATTGATATCTTAGCCTATAAATAGGCACCTCCTTATAAACTCTAGAACATCAAACAACTTTGAGAGAAGTAAAAAGTAAGGGTTTTCTCCTTCAGTTCTATTAAAACCTAAAGAACTTATCACGAAGTACCTCTTTTTGTGGCGTTCAACTCGACTTATCACTTCCAATTCCCTTTTTTTTCTAGAGTGTTGTGTCCATATCTTTCTTAAATACCCTAGGTTCACATTCCTTTGAATGTTGGGTCTAGGGTTTATGTTATTAAAGTCTAATTTAGCTTTCTTGGATATTCTTTGATTCCTTGTGTGCATTAGGTTTCTAAGTCACGTCTTTTGGGGTTTTCTGCATTAGTTGGTATCATAGTCAAGTTTTGAATCAGGTTGGATTAACTAATTCTTCAATTTCTTGCCTTGTGATTTATTTATTTCTATTTAGTTTGTCTATTAAGCACACTACCATTTAAATGCATTAATCTATCTATTTGTAACCTGTCTCACTTTGCTCATTTGTTTGAGATCATAACTATCAAAAACATGCTAATTTCAATTCTAATTGTTGTCTTTAAGTATTTTACTATTATTTTGTGTTAAGCAAAGGAAAAGAAAAAAAAGAAAGAGAGGAATGAAGAAAAAAAAAAGAGGAATAAAAAAAAGACATTAAATTCAAGTTATTGATAAAAATTAAACAGTTTGGTCATATTGGTCATAATAATAATATAGTTTCTGTTACTCAACTCCAATTCTACTATCTATTTTCTTGTTATGTTGTCCAAGTTAGTCCCCTAAATTTAACCCTTTATCCTAATTTTTGTGAGTTTAGTTCATTAAATTTGTTTGCCTTGATATCCTTTTTTATTTTTTTTTTCTTCTTGTTCTCTAATTAGTTTAATTCTACGTCATTTATCTTATTTTGTTCAAAATAAATCCTTTGATTTAGTTTGTTTAGTTCTTTAAAGAGCTGAAAAGGGAAATTTGAGTAGTAAAAGGCAAGAGTGCAAGTTCATATTAAGAAAAAGCCATAAAAAGTGAAAACATGAGGGTATGACACTTTTTTCTTTTGAGTGAAACACATAAGAGAGTGTTTTGTGAGGTATCCTAATCATTTTGTGCAGAAGTAATACTATGACTTCTAAAGACAAAGGTGTAGCTCAGGACAAAGTTAGTGATGTGTCCTTCATGCTCAAAGCTATGCAACAACAATTTGAGCACATGAATACTAGATTTGATGATATGAGGGACAAAATGAAGGAGCAAGGTAATACAATAATAGAGTTGAATATAAGGCATGGGGACTATGAGGCTCTTAATGCAAAAAGGTAATTAAGATGAGCCTATGACCATAAAGATGATATAAAAATGATGAATTTGATGATCAAACTACTTTGGTTAGAATTGCCAACAATAAAAGTGATTGAAGAGATTTTAAGAGGTAAGCCACCTATGATCATGATTTGGGTAGTATTAAAATGACACTTCCTCCATTCCAAGGTAAGAATGATCTTGATGTGTACCTAGAATGGGAGAAGAAGGTTGAATTAGTTTTTGACTATCACAACTATTTTGAGGAGAAAAAGGTAAAGTTTGTTGTTGTTAAATTTACTAATTATGCTATTATTTGGTATAATCAACTTATTTTGACTAAGAGAAGGAACCATGAGAGGCCTATTGATATATGGGTGGAGATAAAGACTATTATGAGGAAGAGGTTCATCCTTAATCACTATTATAGGGAGTTGTACCAAAGGCTACAAACGCTTACTAAGGGCACCAAAAGTGTGGAGGACTACCACAAGCAGATAGAGATTGCCATGATTAGGTCAAATGTAGAGGAAGATAGAGAGGGAACCATGACTCAATTTTTGCATAGGCTAAATGGAGACGTAACTAACATGGTTGAGTTACAACACTATATGAAATTAAAAGACATGGTACACCTAGCAATGAAAGTTGAAGAAACAACTTAAATGAAAGGATTCCATATTGTTTGGGCAGAATTCGGATTCTACCTCATCTTAGAAGCCAAATTAGAGCAAAAGGGATGAGAATGCCGAATGCAAGTCTAAAGTCAAACTATCCAAGAGCAAGAATATAGGTTCTAGCAAAGAGGTAGGTAACTATGATCCTTAACCAAGTAAAAATAGAGATATTAAATGTTTTGAGTGTTTGGAAAAAGGTCACATTGCATCTCAATGTCCAAATAAGCGTGCAATGATCTTGAGAGGTAACAATGATGTTAAAACTATAAGTGAATCAGATGATGATTATGTGTCATCATCAGAGGGTAAAAGTGATGAAGAGGAGTATCAGATTAATGGAGTAGCTCTCATCACAAGGCATGCATCGAATGTGCAAGTGAAGGAAGAAAATGAAGAGAAACTAGATAATATCTTTCATATAAGGTATCCTACGATAGATAAGGGTTATAAGTCCATTTCTTAAAAGAAAATTGTTCATCCAGAGGAAAGAGAAAAGAAAAGACTTAGTTCGTAAAAGAAAAGGTGATGCAAAAAACCCCAAAAAACATGGTTTAAGGACCCAATGCACACAAGGAATCAAAAAATAGCCAATAAAGCTAAATCAGACTTTAATAACACAAACCTTAGACCCGATATTCAAACAAACATGAATCTAGGGTATTTAAGAAAGATATGGATGTCACATTCTAGAAAAGAAGGGAATTGGGAGTGATAAATCGGGTTGAACACCACAAAAGGAAGTACCTCTTAATGAGTTCTTTAATTTTCAAAACAACCGAGGGAGAAAACCCTTACTTTCTATTTCACTCAAAATTGTCTAATAATCCAAAGAATACAAGGAGGTGCCTATTTATAAGTTAAGATAGCAATCCTAAAGAGATGAATTCCTACTCAAGAAAAATCCTTATTTAGGAAGAATTTCTATCTATGGACAAATTCTTACACAAACAATAAACTCCTAATTAGGAGTAAATGTTATTACTTAGTCCTGACCCATTGAGTACTCTAATCATATTAATAGGGTTTGGACTCTCTTTTAGGCTTAAATTTGCACCATTTGAAGCTTGGTTGGCTTGAATGTCCTTAATCAGCCCATTTAGTACTTCTTTCATCTTTTTGGCTCTATCTTGTGTTATTAGGCCTTTTGGAATGTGCAATGGATCTCTTACATCATTTGAAGCCTTCCACCCATCATCTCTAAGGTTCTCATCATTCCCCCTCTCCTTGAAAGGATTCATTGTCGAATCATCACTTGAAATGGACCATCTCCTCCTGGTTGTAGCTTTGAGCACCCTTGAGTTGGGAATTGTTTCTTACTCATATGCACCTAAACCCAATCACTAAGTTCAAACACCACCTTCTTTTGCCCTTTGTTAACATATGATACATGTTGTTCAATTTGTTTTTCAATATATTAAGGCACCTTCTCATGCAATTCTTTTTACCATGTCAGCCTTGTGTTCACCATCTAAACTAGCACACTCATCGATAGGTATAGGTACCAAATCCAAAGGAGTCAACAAATTAAAACCATATACAATTTCAAATAGAGAGTAACTAGTAACAAAATGAACATTCCTATTATATGCAAACTCGACATGAAATAAACAATCTTCCCATGTTTTCAAATTTGTTTGAATAATAGCATGCAAAAGAGTAAAAAGAGACTGATTAACCACCTTAGTCTACCCATCAGTTTGTGGATGACGAGTAGTTAAAAACAATAGCTTAGTACCTAATTTACCCTACAAAGTCTTCCAAAAGTAGCTTAAGAACTTTGTATCTTGGTCTAAAACTATGCTTTGTGGCATGCCAAGCAAACGTATTACTTCTCTAAAGAATATGTTAGTCATATTGCTTAAATCATCAATTTTATGGCATGGGATAAAATGTGTCATCGTTAGGGCATTCATCTTCAAATTCTTGCAAAAGAGAAATAATAACCCTAGGCAAAGATGAGTCAAACTTGTTAGTGTTAAAATAAACCTCTTTGTACAAAAGTAAAATTATAAGGTACTTGGCATAAAATGCTTTGTTGACATCACATTCTTTTGCATAGAAACTTTCTATTTTCTTCACTCTCTCTCTTGTGTCCTCACATTTTCTCCTCTCTTTTCTCTTTTTTCTGTTCACTTTCATTTTTAATCCTTAATTGATCCTCATATGCTTGTTAAAGTGATAATGGTACAAGAGTGATGGGTTTTTCATTCATTACAAAGGAATATCGATTCTTGAATTCATTATGCATAACTTGCTTGTCAAATTGTCATGGCCTTCCTAATAGAATATGCCTTGCATGTATAGGTACAACATCACATAAAATTTCATCATGGTACTTTTCAATAAAAAATGAGATGAGCACTTGCTTATTTACCTTGACTACTCTCATTTAACCATTGAAGTTTATATGGTTTAGGATGCATCATAGTAGGTAAATTCAACTTTTCAACCATAATTGTGCTAGCAACATTAGTGCAACTCCCACCATCAATAATCATACTACATACCTTATCTTTAATGAGACACCTCATTTGAAATATGTTATCTCATTGCACCTTATTTTCTTCCTTCATTTGCATATTTAATACTTGCCTTGTTACGAGAGCTACCCCATTAATCAGATACTCCTGTCCATCACTTTCACCCTTTGTTGATGGCACATAATCATCATTTGATTCACTTGTAGTTTTAACATCATCGTTACCTCTTAAGATCATTGCACACTTCTTTAGACATTGAGATGCAATATGACCCCTACCCAAACACTTAAAACATTTAACATCTTTATTTCTACTTAATTGGGGGTCAAAATTACCTGTCTCCTTGTTAGAACCCATATTATTGTGTTTAGGTAGCTCAGCTTTTCCCTTGTAATTGGCCTTCTCATCCCTTTTACTCCAATTTGGCTCCAAGATAAGGTAGAACCCAAATTCTACCCAAACCATATGGAACCCTTTCGTTCATGTTGTCGTTTAACTTTCATTATCATGTGCATCATGTCTTCTAATTCCACATAGTGTTACAATTCAACCATATTGGCTATGTCTCTATTTAGCCCTTGCAAAAATTGAGCCATGGTTGCCTTTTTATCTTTTTATACATTCACCCTAATTATGACAATCTTCATCTCCTTATGGTAGTCCTCCAACCTTTTGGTGCCTTAAGTAAGCCTTTGGAGCCTTTGGTACAACTCTGTGTAATTGTGATTAGGGACAAACCTCCTCCTTATGATGGCCTTCATCTCCTTTCATGTATCAATAGGTCGCTCATGATTCCTTCTTCTAGTCAAAATAAGTTGATTCCACCAAATAATAGCATAATTAGCAAATTCAATGACAATAAGTTTTACCTTCTTCTCCTCGGAATAGTTATGGCAGTCAAAAACCAATTCAACCTTCTTCTCCCATTTGAGGTATGCATAAAGATCATTCTTACCTTGGAATGGAGGAATTGTCATTTTAATACTACCCAAATCATAATCATAAGTGCCTTGCCTCCTAAAATCTCTTTAATTCCTTCTATTGTTGGTAGTTCTAACCATAATAGTTCCATCATCAAATTCATCATCTTCATGGTCATAAGCATGTCTCAATTGCCTTCTTGCTTTAAAAGCCTCATATTCCCCATGCCTCCTTTGCAACTTTGTTATTGTATTAGCTTGCTCCTCTATCCTCTCCCTCATATCGTCAAATATGATATTCATGCACTCAAATTATTGTTGCATAACTTTGATCATAAAGGACACATCTCAAACTCTCTCTTGAGCTACAACTCTGTCTATGGAAGTCATAGTATTACTTATGCATAAAATGATTAGGATACCTTACAGAACCTTCACATGTTTCATTCAAAAGAAAAGGTGTCACACTCCCTCATGTTTACACTTTTTATGGCTTTTTTCTTAATATGAATTTGCACTCTTACCTTTTACCACTTAGATTTCCCCTTTTAACTCTTTAAAGAACTAAACAAACCAAATCAAGAGAATTGATTTTGAACAAATAAGATAAAATGACATAAAATTGAACAAATTGGAGAACAAGAAGTCAAAAAAAATGAAAAAGGATATCAAGGCGAACAAATTTAATGAACTAAACTCATGAAAATCAGGATAAGGGGTTAAACCTAGAGGATAAACTTAGATGACATAACAAGAAAACATATGGCAAAATTGGAGTTGAGTAAGAAAACTATATTATTATTGTGGTCAATATGACCAAACTTTTTAACTTTTATTACTAACTTGAATTTGATGTCTTTTTCTTTCTTTTATCAACAATAGTAGAATACATAGAGACAACAATTAGAACTAAAATTAGCACATTTTTAATAGTTGTGATCTAAAAAAAAAAGCAAAGTGAGAAAGGTTATAAGTGGACATATTAGCAAATTTGAATGGTAATGTGCTTAATAGGCAAACTAAATAGAAATAAATAAGTCACGAGGTAGCAAATGGAAGAATTAGTTGATCCAACCTAATTTAAAGTTGGGCTCCAATACCAATTAATGGGGAAAACCCCAAAAAGATGTGACTTAGGGACCTAATGCACATAAGGAATCAAAGAATATCCAGGAAAGATAAATCAGACTATAATAACATAAACCCTAGACCTAACATTCAAAGGATCACAAACCTGGGGTATTTGAGAAGAAAATGGGTGTCACACTCTAGAAAAGAAAGTACCTCTTAATAAGTTCATTAGTTCTCGAAAGAACCAAAAGAGACAACCCTTGCTTTTTATTTCTCTCAAAGTTGTTTGATGTTCTGGAGCTTATAAGGAGGTGCCTATTTATAGGCTAAGATAGCAATCCTAAAGAGATATAAATTCTTATCTAGGGAAAATCCTTATTATGAGGAATTCCTATCTAGAACAAATTCTTATACTAAAAATTCACTTTTATGCAATCACTTATTTAGGATAAACTACTATTTAAGAGTGAATGCTATCACATAGTCTTAGCCCATTAAGTACACTAATCATGTTAATAAGGCCTCAACTCTCTTCTAAGTTTAAATTCACACCATTTGTAGTTAAGTTGGCCAAAATGTCCTTAATCAGCTCATTTAGTACTTCTTTCATCTTTTTGGCTCTAACTCGTGTTATTGGGCCCTTTGAAATGTGTAATGGACCTCTTGCATCCTTTAAAGCCTTCCACCCACCATCTCTAAGGTTCTTATCAAAGTAAATCTCTAAATTTGAAAAAGACACCTTTTGAGGATTCTCTGTTTTTTTTTTTTTCACTCTTTCCTCAATAATTCTTCACATTTATGAATCAAATTAACTCTAAATATTCACTTTTCCACTTATAAAAGAAAGTAAAATATGTAAAAACTAAATAAATTAACTCTAAATATTCACTTTTCCCTTTTCATACAAAAGAAAGTAAAATATGTAAAAGTTAAATAAATTAACTCCAAATAATCACTTTACCCCTTTTTCTGAAGGTATCATTTAACCTTTTATAATTCATACAAACCCACCCCCCAATCATTGTCCTAGTAGGAATCAATTCATTTGGATCATTCTTCACAATAATCATACCTTCCTTTTTAAGTACTACTTAAACTAAACTTACCCACCTCATTTTTTACTACATCTTGAATACTCAAGTTTAGCCTTCTTTAGTGTTGGGCTTATAATCTTCTTGCATGAGAATTTTGTGCATGTAAATGAAAGGATTGATTCTCTTGATGTTGGCTGTTGTCTACCCTTAGGCTTTCATATGCTCCTTCAAAACTCTAAAAAATTTCTCCTTCGTCAAATCTATCAAAGAAGAAGAGTTAACTTCATAGTCAAAAGTATTTATTGCAAAACCAATATCATCATCAAAGGGATACTTAATAGCTTCAAAAACATTAAAGGTGACCTGTTTATCTTGCCTTCTAAGGATTAACTTTTTTTGTAGCTCATCAATTAAACTTTTACCTGTAGCTCAAAAAGGTATCCCTAAAATAAGAGGTACCTCACAATCCTCCTTTATGTTCAAACCAAAAAAAAGAAAAAAACATCCATAAGAAAAATAAACTTGTCAAGCTTTTTAAAACTAAGTTTAATTTATTAGAAAATTATGCAAAATCACTCCTAAGATTATTCATGTCATACTAGAAGGCTTGAATATCATCTTGGTGTATGTGATGAGATGATGATCTAATGGCTCTTGCAATATAGGTTTGATCCATTAATGTCACATTATAAAGGCATGCCAGCTTTCAAACAAAAAATTAGTAGAACAACAATATTAAGGCACAAACCTTACATGTCATCATCAAGGTTGAACATATTAAAGGTCATTAGTCCTTCCTAGACTAGTTTGTTGTGGAAGATGGATGATGGAGTAATAGAACATGTGGTGGCAAAAAGTTGGGCAAGCATTTCTAGTTATTCCTAACCAAATTTGGCATATGGTGCCTAAAAATACGTAGATCGGTAAGTAGTGGTTCCCAAGGAAATGACTTCCATGTAGTGATAGTGAGCAGTGGCAGTGATGCATATGGCGGCATTAATAGATACCTTACAAGAAATAGTGGCAATAGTGGCAAAAAAAAAATTCTAAGGTTTTTTGTGATATTTTGGTATGCAATTTAAGCTCTAATGTCAAATTTGACATAAGATGACTAAGAAAAATAAAAAAGTAATGGAAATATACCTAAAATTCAACTTTCAACTCAATATTCAATAGCAATTTGTGATATTCATAACAAGTCTAATGATACAAGTCTTGGCAGCACACAAGAAGACATAGGAATTTAATTGGCAATAACTAGCAATAATAATGAACTAATTTACAAAAAGCTATAATTGGCAAGCAATTTAATGACAATAATTAAAAAATCAATGAAATTAAATGACTTACAAAAATAAAGCTTTCATTTCATAGCAATGGTCAATACAAGCTTATATTTTACAAGTGATAAGATAAAAAGAATAGAAATTAATACAAATGACTATTGGACTCTACTCTTCTTTGTCTTAGCAAGACTTATTTATATTGAAAAAACTTTTAAAAAAAAGAGAGAGATAACCATCATTGCCTCTTTTTCCCCGTTAAGTTAAGTTGTCCTTGATTCCTTACATTTCCTAAAGTGGCTTTAATAAAAGCTGTTTGTCGGGCATCTTTGCCTGTTTTTTACCCAAAGTAGTTTGTTGTTTTTTACAACTCATAAGGATCCAGTGAGTCCTGCATAAAGTCATCAGTATCATGACCTTGACCGTTTTCAACTTGACTTACCTATAGGGTCATCTCTTGTTGGAGTAATAAGGCCATCATTTCCAAAAGTCTTTCTTTTGATACTAACTTTATTAGGGCTTTTAATAATTCTTCTAGGTTACCAAATGGCATAGGCTTTAAAGGAGGCTTTAGACCATTTATTTGTGGGAAGGACTTCTAATTCTTCAACTTGTAACAAAATCACAACATACACCTTAATAGATGAATAAGTACCAAATGGCTCTTCTACATTGCTTAACTTGTTTGTGCAACCATTGTAAATATCTGAAATTTTGCTAGTGTCATCCAAGACTTCCAATCCAATCCAATCATTTTTGTGTCTAATAATCTCTTACATAAGCAAAATAAGACCAAAAGCCCCATTTAGATAATAACCAAACCAAACCAAACCTTAACCTCTGTTGTTAAGACTATGACCATATCTACTATCATAGATCACATAAGGATTAAAATAGTTAACAACTCATAATTAACCTAACCCTTTTGATCTAGGTTTATGGCCCATGGCACTAAAATACTAACTCTTTTGAGGGGCAGTAACCTGGTCCTTAACACATGCTACTAGCAAGGTTTAGAACCTAGTCACCTGCTGCAATACTAGTAAACTTAGTGCTTCAAAAAGTCCAAGCCAATGCCCCATTTCATCACTAAAGAATGGAAGATCACACACAACAACAAAAATTGCTACTCCTACATCACTGCTCATGTACCACTGAATATATTGCTAATGAAGACATCTCTTGGACATGAACTCACAACTAGACATGTATCACACATAAATGCTAATTTCCACCTATATTTAATACAATCAATAACAATTAGGAAGGTGATAGCTATCTCGGTCCATGCTAAGGATTAAGTCATTTGCCACTGTAATCTCTTGTTCTTCTTAAGGACAAATGGATGTTGTAGACCTTGATTTTAAGCATAGGTTCTCCAATTTGTTGGCTAAAAGTCAAGGTTTATGACTGAAGTAGTTTAATAGGCCTACACATAAAGCCATATGACATGCTTGTCTTGACCACAATTGATCTTAATAAATCAATACAACTGATGGCATGAATTTAGACCATTATGTAGCCTTCTCACAAAATGACTCTATTAGTATGGAAAGTGCATTGTAGCCATTAAATATGTCAAATCATGGTTTTGAGAATTAAAGAACTCATTATCCATAATTGTGTCAAATTGAAGAAAGAACCTGCCAAACCCAATGTTATTATTTACCTTAGTAAGTTTAAAAACTTATGAATGGGACGATATTAGCTTTTCTTCTCTCTCTACTACAAGCTGCTTACATGCACATTATGTAAAGGGAGTGGTGTTTCAATGCAACCAAGAATATCAAGGAGTGAACTTAACTTAGCAAAATTAAGTATTGTAGGAGCACCATGACAAAGAGTGATAGGCGCAAAAGCCAAACTGTCCTATTGGAAAAGTTTGCAACCCCCATAGAAGCTAGTGCATTCCTAGGAACTTTCAAGATTACATACTTTTTCATTATAAGCACACCATAGGTCCTTGTTGGCCCTCAATATTTTCCTTAGGACCTCTTAACACTTGTTGTGCCCTCCTATCATTTACCTAAGGTGATGGAGTATTCATAAACAATAGTTTAATGGTGTTAGTTAGACACAAGCCATCACTATAGTGGAAAATAGTGCCTCTAAATGAAGTCTCTAAATTGGAAACAATTGATTCTTTGTTTAGAAGGCCAAAACAACTAGCAGTCACTTATATAATAGGAAAGTCTAAGGGAGAAGGCTTTACCACATCGAGTGTTTATTTAAAAACCTTTGTGATTGTCCTCCCTAAATTATCAAGTTCCATACAAATGAATTTAACATGAGGCACCTTAGGAAGTAAAACCGCACACTCTTCCATTCCCACTTCCTTATTATCAAAATTTTTTTATGCTTTTGTCAATTGTAGCAACATTGGTAACTAATAAAGCTTCATTGTAAATAAATCTAGTAACCAAACATTCATCATAAACTTTTGCTCCTCTTTTACCCCTAATGCTTGATGCCTTCCCACTAACTATTAACTTCCTTACTCATAATAGTTGAGTTAATATTCTCATCATATATCTCCAACAATAGGTTCTGATTATTGTCATAATGTCCATAAGGACTAAAGATACAAATTAGAAATTCTTCTAACATTAAGATACTACACACAAACCCTTTAGAATTCAACATTTTAGAAGGTAACCAAGACATTAGGTGATGAAGCATATGTGGCTTGTGGAAGTACTTATGAATGTATGAATTTTAAAGTAGCTTCATGTAGCTTTGCTAAGGCATATGCATCATTAAAGGTTTTATGGGGAAATAATCTCAAATGCTCCTGCAATTCTAGATTTAATCCAAAAACAAAGCAATTGACTATATAATTTATAGGTAAGGAACCCAAATTGCAAAAAGAATGGAATTGAGCAATGTAATCCTTAATCATACCATGCTGCTTGATGTTGTAAAGCTTAACTTCTTAGATCTAGAAGGAAGATCGATTTGTTGAAGTTGCCATGGTTCTCACATGTCACAAGAAGTAGAGGATTGTCTTTTTCACAAATAGGTAGTAGATATAACACCCAAAAGAAAAAATAGAAATAGAACATAGGTAGCAAAGAATTTCCCCATAAGTAACATGATTGCAAGTTCTAATACCATTGATGTAAGGAGAACTAGTTTTGAAGGAAATCAAGTAGGAATTCAAAGATTGGTGGTTAATCAATTTTGAGCTTAATTAATAATGGAGACCATAAAGGAATTTCAAGAGAGAGATAAATAGAGAATAAGAGTTGTAAAGATAGTATTGATAAAATGAGATTTGTTTGCACTTTTCACATACTATTTCTCATGCACCTATTATACTAATCCTTGATGGTTACAAACTCTAGAATTTAGCAATTAACTACATAATTTATAGGTAAGGAACTCAAATTGCAAAAAGAATGGAATTGAGCAATGTAATCCTTAATCATACCATGCTGCTTGATGTTGTAAAGCTTAACTTCTTAGATCTAGAAGGAAGATCGATTTGTTGAAGTTGCCATGGTTCTCACATGTCACAAGAAGTAGAGGATTGTCTTTTTCACAAATAGGTAGTAGATATAACACCTAAAAGAAAAAATGGAAATAGAACATAGGTAGCAAAGAATTTCCCCATAAGTAACATGATTGCAAGTTCTAATACCATTGATGTAAGGAGAACTAGTTTTGAAGGAAATCAAGTAGGAATTCAAAGATTGGTGGTTAATCAATTTTGAGCTTAATTAATAATGGAGACCATAAAGGAATTTCAAGAGAGAGATAAATAGAGAATAAGAGTTGTAAAGATAGTATTGATAAAATGAGATTTGTTTACACTTTTCACATACTATTTCTCATGCACCTATTATACTAATCCTTGATTGTTACAAACTCTAGAATTTAGCAATTAACTACATAATTTATAGGTAAGGAACTCAAATTGCAAAAAGAATGGAATTGAGCAATGTAATCCTTAATCATACCATGCTACTTAATGTTGTAGAGCTTAACTTCGTGGATCTAGAAGGAAGATCAATCTGTTGAAGTTGCCATGGTTCTCACATGTCACAAGAAGTAGAGGAAGGTCTTTTTCACAAATAAGTAGTAGATATAGCACCTAAAAGAAAAAATGGAAATAGAACATAGGTAGCAAAGAATTTCTCCATAAGTAACATGATTGCAAGTTCTAATACCACTAATGTAAGGAGAACTAGTTTTAAAGGAAATTAAGTAGGAATTCAAAGATTGGTGGTGAATCAATGTTGAGCTTAATTAATAATGGAGACCATAAAGGAATTTCAAGAGAGAGATAAATAGAGAATAAGAGTTGTAAAGATAGTATTGATAAAATGAGATTTGTTTACACTTTTCACATACCATTTCTCATGCACCTATTATACTAATCCTTAATGGTTACAAACTCTAGAATTTAGCAATTAACTACATAATTTATAGGTAAGGAACTCAAATTGCAAAAAGAATGGAACTGAGCAATGTAATCCTTAATCATACCATGCTGCTTGATGTTGTAAACCTTAACTTCTTAGATCTAGAAGGAAGATCAATCTGTTGAAGTTGCCATGGTTCTCACATGTCACAAGAAGTAAAGGAAGGTCTTTTTCACAAATAGGTAGTAGATATAACACCAAAAAAAAAATGGAAATAGAACATAGGTAGCAAAGAATTTGCCCATAAGTAACCTGATTGCAAGTTCTAATACCATTGATGTAAGGAGAACTAGTTTTGAAGGAAATCAAGTAGGAATTCAAAAATTGGTGGTTAATCAATTTTGAGCTTAATTAATAATGGAGACCATAGAGGAATTTCAAGAGAGAGATAAATAGAGAATAAGAGTTGTAAAGATGAAGAGATGGAAGTTTAGTATCAATAAAATGAGATTTGTTTACACTTTTCACATACCATTTCTTATGCACCTCTTATACTAATCCTCAATGGTTACAAACTCTAGAATTTAGCAATTTACAAATTCAAAGTAAGATTGAAATAATTCAAATATCCAATTCACTATAACTTCCAATTATCTTTTTATTCTTGTACTTCCATATATATAATCAAGCTAGCTCTTATTTTCCTCTATATAAAAAATATTGCAAATGAATAAATGAAATCAAAAGAATCTAACACAAGAATTCAACAAAATAAGCATGGATTAACAAAAGATTACAAAAAACCCAACATCCCATATGAAAAAAAAAAAAAAAAACCAACACATCCACTATAGATAGAAACATGTATAATTAACCATAAAACAATGTCCACAACCACAAAAGCACAAATTGAAGAGAGAAAAATCAAGAACTTTCTAAATGTTGTTAATTACCTTTTAAGAATAGACTCAGTGTGGATAACATTTTGTCGTAGCTACATTTCACGCTCGACAAGGTTTTAGATGAAGCCACTATTGACTAGTTATCATGACTTTCTTTGAGTAAACCTTAATAATCATCATTCCTTCTTCATTATTTTTGGCTATGGTAAAGATCCAATAACAAGAAATTGAAAAAACTCTAATCAATAGCTTTTAAAGAGAAGGAATTTCCCTCTCTCACACTCTCTCTCTCCCTCTCTTTCTCTATCTCTTTCAAGGTTTAAAGGGAGATAGAGAATGCATGCACTATGGCTTAGGATTTTTTTCAAAGGGCTTTGCTTTTATAACAATTCATGGTTGGTAAAGATGATATTGGTTTAGTGGATTTTTCCTCCCAATCCTACTATGCCAGTAAGAAATAAATTTTTCCTAGTACCCTATTAATGGCTAGTTCTTATAGCTTAAGAAGTAGGCTTTTAAAGACTACCCCTTTCCAATAGATGTCATCCTTCTTAACTAATGAAGATATCCTTAATCCTTTACTAATATACAAAACAAAAATCAAAATAAGGTATAATTTGTAACATGAACACACACACATTAATAAGTTTAATCACAATTTGGTTGAATATTTAATTTTTGCAAAGCTCATTTAGGTTCCAATGTTTTTGGTACCTATGGATAGTAAGTAATTGAAATCCAATAAATTTGGCATCCAAATAAATAATGAACGACATTAATAAAGAAACTTAATAAAGGAAAAATAAGACATTAAGTTTCTTTCAATTAGGCTCCTTTCATTTAGGGGGACAATGGGAAAGGGAAAAGGAAAGAAAAGTAGTAAGAGAATTGCAAATAACTCGTCTTGCAATCAATTCCACTTTCTTGACAAAAGAAGGAGATAAAATATCAAACAAAAATGTTAGATACCCAAAAAAAAAAAAGGCAAGTAATCAAAACAAAATGGGAAAAAATATATAATTACCTAAAAGATACTAGTTGAACAAAATGATTGATACTGTCATCAAAGAATCCACTCAAGTTTTTGATGATTTTATTGCTAAGCATGTTCTTAATGGAGATGGAACAAGAAAGAAAAACAAGTTTTTCATGTTTAAGACAAATGCTATGCCTTTCTACTAGGTCAATGTCCAATTTATAAACAAATTTCAACTATTATTATACAAAAAAATGCATGTTGAAATGGGGTAACACAAAAAAAAGAAATTAAATTTGGAATCAAAGTTATCTAATTCTTCTTTTTTTATTTACAGGAAAAGTGATAAATTTAAATAAACTTATAGAATATAAACTATCTATACATTCCTTGTCAAATCTATGATTAGAGGCTTATATAACTTAATCTACTACCCTGCGAATTCTACAAAACAAGGGGCATACATATCATGAAAGAAATAACTTAAAGCTTAAAAAATGTGACATAGAAAAAAGAAAAAACCAAGTAAGCTAAAACATTTCCTTTTGTCTCCTTCATTACTCCATGGTTGTATTTGTTGAATTATTCAAAGGATATAGAAGTTTTCCAATATAGATAATTTTAACAAATTTCTTGATTGCTACTTTTGTCAATTGTTACTGTTGATTATTAATTAGTATTACTAATTACTGTTATTGTTTAGTTGAATTAATATTACCTATAATTGTTAATTTTATTAAAATTAATTATTAGAAACTTTATTTATTGTGAAAAAGATAAAAAAGATATTTAAGTATCTAAAATTTATTATTGAAATTATTTAGATTAAATACCATTTATTAATTATTCTTCAATGAAAAGAGAAGCCTTACTAGTTAGGAATGAAGTAACGGTCTCATCTTTCAAGCAATGAGTCATTCCATGTAAGAAAAGCTAATCAAGATAATGGAACTACCATATTTGAGATAATGCATCAACTACCTCATTCCCCTTACCTTATTTATATTTAATAACGTAGGAAAAGGTCTTAATGAATTCAACCCACTTGGCATGTCTTTTGTTCAACTTCCTTTACCCCTTCAAGTGTTTCAAGGATCATGGTCATAATGAAATTAATGTTCAATGTAGATATGCATGTTAATTGCATGATAATTTGTGTGAATGATTCCCATGGAATGATGGATATGCCTTATTATTGAGGAATCTAGTAAGTAGTCTCAAATTTCAAGCATACAATGATGTCAAAGGCAAACATAACCATAACATAAAAATCATCAATAAAGGAGATAAGATAGTTTCTCGTT
Source organism: Bruguiera gymnorhiza (assembly GCA_020883675.1). NCBI lineage: Eukaryota > Viridiplantae > Streptophyta > Magnoliopsida > Malpighiales > Rhizophoraceae > Bruguiera > Bruguiera gymnorhiza. The sequence continues at coordinate 216,948 of JAIRCJ010000160.1, read as the reverse complement.
AAGTTTGCAAATATTGATGCATAATTTCAAGAAACTAATTGTGTTTCACATGCTTACCCTTAATGCAATCAACATGGTTTTAACATAGTAAAATCTTGATTCAAATAATCTCATTATTCAACAATCTCACTAATCTTCTTGTATAATACAACATAATATTTATGCCACAATGTTACACTTAATTCAAATATTATAATGCACGATTAAGTAAGAATTCTACATAAAAATTATCAAGTTTTAGTCTATATAAACCATCAATAAGAATAAATTAGCCAATAATGATTTTGTTCTTATATAAACTTAAATAATTGAATCATAATGAATGCCTTGCATCATATTAGTTACATGAGTAATAGCATAGAAGTCACCAAATATCATCAGGAATATCAATTAAATTCATACTAAGGTATTCAATTTACCTTTTTCCTTCTTTAAACTAAACTTTCCATTTTGGTAATATTTTGTTACACTTTTTGTTTATGAAATAGTTTTCTTATGTTGTTTCAACAATCACTATTATAAACATAAGACTTAACTTGTTATTTTATTTCTTTGTTTATGATATAACTTCTCTTTCTCAATACTTGAATCTGTAACAACAATAGTCATTAAAAGTATAGTTTGAAATCCATAGCACCTAACTAGCAATTGGCTTGTTCATGTAATTATGAAAAGTTCAATCCATTGAACAAAATAATAGATGAAACATGCAAATGAATAAACCTAGTTATATAATTGTAAATAACTATAATTAATCATAAGTTGAATATAAAAAATTAAAGTATATTGTAGTTCTCATTAAGAAAATCCCACAGTACACTATTATCTTGACACACCCTCAAGAACGAAATGCAATGGACATGGAAGAGATGCACTTGTTTCGACCTTGAGCTTTAAATGCAATTTGGATCTTCTTGCTAATTTACTCAGATCACCACTAACTATTTAGGGAGTGATTGGAATATCATAAATGATCAATTCAAAAGACTGCCTTATCTTATAAATTGACGTTACTAAGTATGATTTAGAATTACACCAATATATGTGAAAATTACCTTTCTTAGTGAAGATCTTAAAGAGGAAGTTTATATAGATCAAATTGACCTTCTTGTCATATAAGGTAATGATTAAATCATGTGTTGACTCAAAAAGCTATTATATATGAACAAAGACAAGCATTCTAACAATGGTATTTTACGTTTAATATTATCATGACATCTTTTAGGCTTAAAGAGAACATTGTTAATTGGTGTATCGAATAAAAAAATTAAAGGAAGTAAATTCATTTTTCTGGTCCTATATATAGATGATATTTTACTTGAAGCTAATAATTTAAGCATATTGCATGGGACTAAAGAATTTCTCTTAAAGAATTTTGAAATGAAAGATATCGTAAAGACATATTATGTGATCAAAAATGAAATATTATGTGACAAATCATAAAGAATGTTAGGATTGTCTTCTAAAGGCCATATCAAAAAAGTGCTTAAGAATTTCTAAGAAATGAAGTGAAAAACTCATTCTTCATGAATTAAACCATTTAACACCTATAAGAAATGCTAACTATGAATAATGACTCCTTTGTTTGACTCAATGCAATAGATTTAGTGTACCTAAGGTGTATGGATGCAATTGTTGCAATGAATATACTCTTTGGTGCAGAAACAAGAGTCAATTTCAATGAGTTTTTACAACAACAAGAAAACCTTTGATCCTTCTTTGTTTAACCCATTTAAACAATGAAATTCAAAGCTTTTCTTACAAGTATCTTTGGTTCAACTCTTGAATAATGAAATTGTCCCTCCATTTCTTTCGAATAAGGCTCCACCTTTTGTTGCAAGAACACACTCACTGAAAATGATCTTGAAAATAACTTTTGTGGCTATAATGAACATTATATTCATTGCAACAAGCATGTCTTAAGACCTTACTACTAGGAATCAATTGAATTCCATCAAGGGGGTCTTTGAAAATGATTAGCTTTTCTTACAAGTGTTTTTGGTTCCATCAAGGGGGTCTTTCACAATGATTAGCTTTTCTTACAAGTGTTTTTGGTTCAATTCCTTAATAATAAGGTTGTCTTTTCATTCTTCTAAACAAGGCTCCACCTTTCATTGCAAGAACTCATTCACACAACATGATCTTGAAAATAACTTCTATGCCCACAACAAACATTATAGTTATTTCAACAAGCACATCTTTACACCTTTGCTACTATGAATCAATTGAATTCCATCTAAGAAAAGGTCTTTGATAATGACTTGTGTGTTTGTGTGGCACGCTAGGAAGCATAGTTTTAGATCAAGCTACCAAGTTCTTAAGCTACTTTTGGAAGATGTTGTGGGGTAAGTTGGGAAGTAAACTCTTGTTTTCAATTACTTTTCAGCCACAAACGGATGGATAAATTGAAGTAGTAAATAGAACTTTATCAACTCTATTATGTACTATTAGTTTATGGTTTTAATTTAATAACTTTGTTGGATTTGTTAAACCTCTTAATGAGTGTTGATGCAGAAAACCCCACACGGCGTGACACTTAGGGACACAACGTACACAAGGAATCAAATAATATCTAGGAGAGCTAAATCAAACCTTAATAACATAAACCATGGACCCAACACTCAAAAGAACATAAATTCTTATGAAGAGGTGTCTATTTATGAGCTAAGATAATAATCCTAAAGAGGCATAAATTCCTATTTAGGACAAATCCTTATTTAGGAAGAACTCTTATCTAGGGCAAATTCTTACACAAAAAGCTTTCACTTTTATACAACGACTTATTTAAGATAAACTCCTATCTAGGAGTGAATGTTATTATTTTGTCTTGGCCCCTTAAGTACTCCAATCATATTAATAAGGCCTTGACTCTCTTTCAATTTTGAATTTGCATCATTTGTAGTTTGGTTGGCCTAAATGTCCATAATCAACCCATTTAGTGCTTCTTTCATCTTTTTGGCTCTAACTCATGTTATTGGGACTTCTGGAACGTGTAATAGACCTCTTGCATCCTTCAAAGCCTTCCATGCATCATCTCTATGGTTCTCATCATTCCCTCTCACTAGGTTTAAACACCATCTTCTTTCACCTTTGTTGACATGGGATGCATATTGCTCAGTTCATTTTTTAATATATTAGTGCACCTTCTCATGCAATTTTTTTACCATGTTAGCTTTGCGTTCACTATCTAAATTAGCATACTTATTAATAGCTATAGGTATCAAATCCAAAGGAGTCAATGGATTAAAACCATATATAATTTCAAATAAAGAGTAACTAGGAGCAGAATGAACACTGCTATTATATGCAAACTCAACATACTGTAACCAATCTTCTCATGTTTTCAAATTCATTTGAATAATGGCACACAAATGAGTAGGAAGAGTTTGATTAACCACCATGATAAGAACCTTAGAGATAATGGGTGGAAGGTGTTAAAAGATGCAAAAGGTCCATTACATATTTTAGAAGGCCCAATAACACGAGCTATAGCCAAAAAGATAAGAAAGGCACTAAATGGGCTGATTGAGGACATTTAGGCCAACCAAGCTTCAAATGGTGCGAATTCAAGCTTGAAAGAGAGTCCAAGCCTTATTAATATGATTGAAGTACCTAATGGGTCAGGACTAAGTAATAGCATTCACTCCTAATTAGGAGTTTATTGTCTATGTAAGAATTTGCCCCTAGATAGGAATTCCTCCTAAATAAGGTTTTTTCTTAAGTAGGAATTTGTGCCTCTTTAAGATTGCTATCTTATCCTATAAATAGGCACCTCTTGTAAGCTCTGGAAGATCATACAATTTTGAGTGAAATAAAAAGTAAGGGTTTTTCTCCCTCGGTTCTTTTAAGAACAAAACAACTTATCAAGAGGTACTTCTTCTTGTGACATTCAAATTGACTTTTGACTCCCAAGTCCTTTCTTTTATGGAGTGTGGCATCCATATCCTTCTTAAATACCCTAGGTTAGTGCTCCTTTGAATGTTGGGTCTAAGGTTTGTGTAATTAAAGTTTGATTTAGTTTTTCTAGCTATTCTTTGATTCTTTGTGTGCGTTGGGTCCCTAAACTACATCTTTTTAGGGTTTTTCACATCAATTGGTATCAGAGCCCGACTCTAAATTAGGTTGTATCAACTCATTCTTTAAATTTCTATCTTGTGTTTTATTTATTTATGTTTAGTTTGTCTATTAAGTGCATTACCATTCAAATGCACTAATTTGTTTGTTTGCAATCCTTCTCTTTTGCTTATTTGTTTAAGATCATAACTATAAAAAACATGCTAATTTCAATCCCAATGGTTGTGTCTAAATATTATACTTTTTTTTGTGTTAAGCAAAAGAAAAGAAATAAAAAAAGCAACGAAAAAAAAGGAGAAAAAGAAAAGAAAAGGAACAAAAGAAAAAAGGCATCAAATTCAAGTTATCGATAAAAGTTAATAACTTGGTCATATTGGCTACAACAATAATATAGTTTCCTTACTCAACTCCAATTCTATCATCTATTTTCTTGTTATGTCATCCAAGAGCTCATGTCATTTTCTATCGGAAGGTACCATGATGAAGTTTTATGTGATGTTGTACCTATGCATGCGGGACATATTCTATTAGGAAGGCCATGGCAGTTTAACAAGTAAGTCATGCATGATGGCTTCAAAAATCAATATTCTTTTGTAATAAATGAAAAACCCATCACTCTTGTACCATTATCACCCCAAAAAGCTTATAGGGATCAGTGAAGGATTAAAAGTGAGAGTGAACAGAAAAGAGAGATTGACAAAAGAGAAAATAGAGGAGAAAACGTAAGGACATAAGAGAGAGAGAAGAAAATAAAAAGTTTTTATACAAAAGAAAGTGATGTCAAAAGAGCATTTTATGACAAACAGCCTATGATTGTACTTTTGTACAAAGAGGTTTATTTTAATATTAACAAGTTTGACCTGTCTTTGCCTAGTGTTGTTGTTGCTATATTGCAGGAATTTAAAGATGTATTCCCTGATGATGTCCCAAGTGGATTGCCACCTAAGAGAGGAATTGAGTATCAAATTGATTTCATCCCTAGTGCATCCATCCCTAACTGGCCAATAACTAAGAGTAATCCCAAGGAGACAAAGGAGCTTCAAAGGCAGGTTAAAGAGCTTATTTCAAAAGGATATGTGAGGGAAAGCATGAGTCCTTGTGTTGTTCTTATCCTACTTGTACCCAAAAAGATGGGACTTGGAGGATATGTGTTGATGTCGAGTGATCAACAAAATCACTATAAAGTATTGTCACCCCATACCTAGGTTAGATAACATGTTGGATGAATTGCATGGTTCATGTGTCTTTTCTAAGATTGATTTGAAAAGTGGATATCACTAGATTAGGATAAGAGTGAGAGATAAGTGGAAAACAACTTCCAAAACTAAGTATGGTTTGTATGAATGGCTTGTTATGCCATTTGGTCTCACTAATGCTCCAAGCACTTTTATGCAATTGATGAATCATATTTTACGTTCATTCATTGGTAAAGTTGTGGTTGTGTATTTTGATGATATTTTGATTTATAGTAAAAGCTTAAAAGAACATCTTGATCTTTTACGTTCTATTTTAATTATTTTACGTTCTGAGAAATTGTATGCTAACTTCAAGAAATGTTCTTTTTGTACCAATTAGGTCACATTTCTTGGCTATATTGTGAGTGCTAAAGGTATTTAGGTTGACGAGGAAAAAGTTAGAGCTATCCAAGATTGGCCTACTCCGAAGTCAATTAGTGATATACATAGTTTTCATTGTCTAGCTAGTTTCTATAAACACTTTGTTAGGGACTTTAGCACCATTGCTGCACCACTCACTGAGCTTATAAAAAAGAACATGAGTTTTAGGTGGGGTAATGACCAAGACAAGGCCTTTAATTACATCAAGGAAAAATTAAGTTATGCACCCTTACTTGCTTTACTTGACTTTGCAAAAGCTTTCAAGATTAAGTGTGATGCTTCAAGTATTGGCATTGGAGCTATTTTGATGCAAGAAAGGCACCCAATTTGCTTACTTTAGTGAAAAGTTAAGTGGAACAAGCCTTAATTATCCTACTTATGAAAAAGAGATGTAAGCATTAGTATCGGCTTTGGAGACATGACAACATTACCTTTGGCCTAAGGAGTTTGTCATCCATACTGACCATAAATCCTTGAAGCACTTAAAGGGACAAGGAAAGTTGAACAAAAGACATGACAAGTGGATTGAATTCATTGAGACCTTTCCTTACATCATGAAGTATAAACACAATGATGATTTAAGGACAAATCCTTTTGTCGAGAGGAGGAATGATGAAAAGCTTAGAGATGATGGGTAGAAGGCCTCAAAGGATGCAAAAGGTCCATTGCACATTTTAGAAGGCCTAATAAGATGAGCTAGAGCCAAAAAGATGAAAGAGGCACTAAATGGGCTGATTGAGGACATTCAGGCCAACCAAGCTTTAAATGGTGCGAATTTAAGCTTGAAAGAAAGTCCATACCTTATTAATATGATTGGAGTACCTAATGGGTCAGGACTAAGTAATAACATTCACTCCTAATTATGAGTTTATTGTCTATGTAAGAATTTATCCCTAGATAAGAATTCCTCCTAAATAAAGATTTTTCTTAAGTAGGAATTTATGCCTCTTTAGGATTGTTATCTTAACCTATAAATAGGCACCTCTTGTAAGCTCTAGAAGATCAGACAATTTTGAGTGAAATAGAAAGTAAGGGTTTTCTCCCTCTATTCTTTTGAGAACTAAAAAACTTATTAAGAGGTACTTCTTCTTGTGGCATTCAAATTGACTTATCACTCCCACTAGGTAAATAGGTAAATGGAAGAAATTGTTGAATATAAAAATGGGGATGTTGAAATTTGATTTGCACCATCTAGAAGTATGAGGTTAAACCAATCGACTTTCCCCCTTCAATTTTAGCTTCTATGGTTAATAAATCACTAGAAATGTCTAGTCAGACTTCTAGGCCTAGATCTCCTTCTTTATTTGATATAGGATATCAAGATGAAGATAGAAGTCTCTATGTCCTTGAAATAATAAATAAGATAAAAGAAAAGGTAAAAAAGTTATTTTACTCTCCAAAAAATGCTACTAAAAGAAAATGGTTTTTTTTTTATGACCTTTAGCCATAAGGAGCTAGAGATCTAGAGTAAACATCATAAAAATATATTGCTGAAATGGGAGTAATTGATATCTTAACCTAATTAAAGAAGGTTTATAAAAGTAAAAGAAAACCTTTTCCAAATTTTTTTGCCCCAAGGAGTGTATGATCCTTAAGAAAGTCTATCAAGAATATACTACAAAAAACGAAAATAGGGTTATTAGCTCCTACTTTGAATTTAAGTATAAATGTAGATTATAATTTCACCATATAAAGTAGAACCATCTACTAGTACTGTTATATAGTAAGAAAACTACACCAATCTTTACCTCTAATCTATAGGCAATCAATTTAATAAAGTGTAAGAAAAAATTGAAAAAAATATCTTATCAAGCACCAAAACCTCTGGTTAAAATAGAAATAGAAAAAAGAGTTTTATTTAAACCCCTATCTTTAAAAGAAGTAGATTATAATATATTAGGTAAAAATCCTAAACAAATTGAATTAGTAGATGAGATAGTCAAAAGGTTAAAAAACCTCAGTCCAAAGGAGAAAAAGGCCTCTATTCTTGGAAAAGAGGAACCAATTAAAGAAATAGATGAAGACATTGAAAATCATATTGATAAATTAGAAGAAATGTTCTTATTAGAACAAAATCCACTAAACAAAGAACCTATCACATTCTTACAAGAAGGTTCCTACAAAATTGTATTATTCTAGACCAACACCAGTTCACCCCTTATTGGAGGAAAAGTTTAAGTACAATTATATTCAATATGATGGAAGCAATACCATAGAATGGAATCTTGATGGAATGTTTAAGCATTAGATCCTTATTTTACTACATTATATGATGATATTTGTTATTACTGTAAAATCAAAGGGTAATTCTAACCCTCAAATAGCAAGATTATAGCTAGTAAATTTACTAGATAGATTAAAGGCTAATGAGATTTGTATTTATCAAAAAGAGTTAAAGGTCAAATTTTTTCTGCTATGAAAATAGAACAAGGTATGCAACTAGTTAATAGTATTAATACATTGATTTATATAATTAGCAATCATTTCATTGGTATGACCACCTTATTGATAGATAAGACATATAAGTAACTTATTAATCTGAGACGCCTAAATTTGTCTCATTTTAGGTGGTACAAAGATGTTTTCTTCTCTAAAATTTTTATGAGGGAAGAAAGTTATAGTATCTTTTGGAAGGAAAAATTTTTGTCTAGGTTGATGCAGAAAACCCCAAAAAGACATGGCTTAGGGACCCAACGCACACAGGAAATCAAAAAATATCCAAGAAAGCAAAATCATATTGTAATAACATAAACCCTAGACTCAACATTCAAAGGAACATGAACCTAAGGTATTTAAGAAGGATATGGATGCCACACTCTAGAAATGAAAGGAATTGGGAGTGATAAGTCAAGTTGAACACCATAAGAAGAAGTACCTTTTGATAAGTTCGTTAGTTCTTGAAAGAACTGAAGGAGAAAATCCTTACTTTTTATTTTCTCAATGTTGTCTAATGATCCAGAGAATACAAAGAGGTGCCTATTTTTATAGGCTAAGATAGCAATCCTAAAGAGGCACAAATTCCTACTTAGGAAAAATCCTTATTAGGAAGAATTCCTATTTAAGGACAAATTCTTACATAGACAATAAACTCCTAATTATGAGTGAATGATATTATTTAGTTCTAACCCATTAAGTACTCCAATCATACTACTAAGGCTTGGACTCTCTTTCAAGCTTGAATTTGCACCATTTGAAGCTTGGTTGGCCTGAATGTCCTTAATCAACCCATTTAGTGCTTCTTTCATCTTTTTGGTTTTAGCTCATGTTATTAGGCCTTCTAGAATGTGCAATGGACCTCTTGCATCATTTGAAGCCTTCCACCCATCATCTATAAGTTTCTTATCATAGGTTATCTACCTTATTTGTTGAAAAAGTAAAGAACAGGTTAAAATCCTATCATGTTGAAGTTATTGATAGTTCTAACTACACATATGGAGAATTAGTTGCAAAAGTAGTAAGAGGAGTTAAACTCTATAAAGAAATAAAACTATATAAGAAGTTCCAAAACGAGAAAACATAGGGTAGAAAAACTCTAGAAATTTTTATGAAGAAATGGGATATTTACCCATGATATTATCCTAAAATATTCAAAGAAAGGAGTTATAAACCATTAGTTCAAAAGAAAACCTTTCATTCAAAGGAAAAGAATAAAGAGAAAGAAATGAAGAAGATAGTAGTTTGTTATAAATGCAGAAAAATAGGGCATTATTCTAATAAGTGCAAAGTGAAGCAAAAAATCCAAGAATTATCTTTGGACAAAAACTTAAGAGATCATTAATGCACATTTTCTCATTTGAATGTGAATTTGAAGAATTAGACTTAGAAATAGATCTTCTTGAAGAAGGAGAAACTACCTCTAAAGATAATTTAGATAGTAGTTTTCATGAGTAATGCAACTATTATCAACCTTTATGAAAAAAATAATAATTTAGTAGTCCTTACAAAAGAAGATAATTTGATATTAAATCTTATTGATAAAATAATAGATCCAAAAAAAAAAAGAATAGTTAGAGAAATACCTTCATCTAGTTAAAGGTGAGAATAAAATAAATGAACCAAAAGAAGACTACAATTTAAAAATTATTATTTAGAGAATTTGGAATAATCACTATATTTTAAAAACTAGAGCTATAGAACATTTGACAATTAAGAGCTTAAAATTGAAATAAATTAGTTAACAACTAAGATAAAAGAGGTAAAGTAAAGAATTTTAGTTCTAGAAATAATTTTGTAAAAGGTTGAAAACCCTATAAACATTCCAAATACCTATTTAAAAGAGGACTTAATTGTGCTTCAATATGTTAATCTAATTGATAAGGTTATTACCCATAAATGACATACTAAAATTATCATTGTTATTAATAAAGAGTATATTTTTTCTACCATCACCTTAATTGATTTAGGCACTACCATTGAAGGAATGGAATCTTGATGGAATGTTTGATGAGAAGCTTAGAGCTAATGCATGGAAGGCTTCAAAGGATGCCAAAGATCCATAGCACATTTCAGAAGGTCAAATGACGTAAGCTAGAGCTAAGAAGATGAAAGAAGCACTAAATGGACTGATTAAAGACATTCAAGCCAATGAAACTATAAATGGTGCAAATTCAAGCTTGAAAGAGAGTTAAGGCCTTATTAATATGATTAGAGTGCTTAATGGGCCAAGGTTAGGTAATAGCATTCACTCATAAATTGGAGTTTGTCCTAAATAAGTGTCTGTTATAAAAGCAGAAATTTTTTGAATAAGAATTTGTCCTAGATAGGAGTTTGTCCTAAATAAGTGTCTATTATAAAAGCAAAAATTTTCTGAATAAGAATTTGTCCTAGATAAGAGTTTGTCCTAAATAAGGATTTGTCCTAAATAGGAATTTATGTCACTTTTAGAGTTGTTATCTTAGCCTATAAATAGGGGCCTCCTTGTAAGCTCAAAATAAACAGTAAGAGTTTTTTCCTTTGGTTTGTTTAATAACTAACAAACTTATTAAGAAGTAAGTCTTTTTGTGACATTTAACCCAACTTATCACTCCCAATTCCTTTCTTTTATGGAGTGTGGCATCCATATTCTTCTTAATGCCATAGGTTTATGTTCCTTTTAATATTGGGTCTGGGGTTTGTGTAATTGATATTTGTCTTAGCTTTCCTTGGAATTGTTTGAATCCTTATGCGTGTTGACTCTTTAAGTCACATCTTGTGGGGTTTGCATTAGTTGGTATTAGAGCCAAGCTCTAAATCAAGTTGGATCAATTAATTTGATGCCTAGTGATTTGTTTATTTCTATTTAGTTTGTCTATTAAGCACATTATCATTTAAACGCACTAATCTGTCTATTTGTAATTCTTCTTACTTTGCTCATTTGTTTAAGTGCATAACTATCAAAATGTGTTATTTCTAATTCCATTTGCTATCTTTTAGTATTCTACTATTGTTTTGTGTTGAGCAAAAAAAACAAAAGAAAAAAAAAAGGAATGAAAAAAAAGAGGAACAAAAAAAAAAGCATTGAATTCAAATTATCGATCAAAGTTAAATGGTTTGGTCAAATTGGTCACTATAATAATATAGTTTTCTTGTTCAACTCCAATTCTACCATATATTTTCTTGTTATGTCATCCAAGTTTTTCCTTTAGGTTTAACCTTTTATCTTGGTTTATGTGAGACTAGTTCATTAAATTCAATTGCCTTTGATATCCTTGTTCATTTTTTTAACTCCTTATTCTCCAATTAATTCAATTCTATCCCATTTACCTTATTCTATTCAAAATCAATCCTCTTAATTTAGCTTGCTTAGTTCTTTATATAGTTAAAAAGGGACATTTGAGTGGTAAAACCAAGAGTGTGAGTTCATATTAAGAAAAAGCCATAAAAAGTGTAAAACATGAGGGAGTGTAACACCTATTTTGAGTGAAACATGTGAGGGAGTGTTTTGTGAGGTATCTTAATCAATTTTGTGCAGAAGTAATACAATGACTTCCAAAGACAAAGGTGCAGCTTAAGAGGGAGTTAGTGATGTATCCTTCATGATCAAAGCTATGCAACAACAATTTGAGTGCATGAATACCATATTTGATGATATGAGGGAGAGGATGGAGGAACAAGCTAATACAATAGCAGAGTTGCAAATGAGGCATCAAAACTATGAGGTTACTAATGCAAGAAGGCAAGTAAGACAAACCTATGACCATGAAGATGATGAATTTGATGATCAAGCTACGGTTAGAATTGCCAACAATAGAAAGGATTAGAGAAATTTTAGGAGGTGATGCACCTATAACCGTGATTTAGGCAGCATTAAAGGAACAATTCCACCATTCCAAGGCAAGAATAATCCTAATGTGTACCTAAAATGGGAGAAGAAAGTTGGATTGGTTTTTGGCTGCCACAACTACATAAAAGAGAAAAAGCCAAAGCTTACTGCTGTTGAATTTACTGATTATGCCATTATTTGGCGAGATCAACTTGTTTTGACTAGGAGAAGGAATCCTAAGAGGCCTGTTGATACATAGGAGGGGATAAAGGGTATCATGAGGAAGAGGTTCATCCTTAATCACTATTATAGGGATTTATACCAAAGGTTGCAAGGGCTCACTCAAGGTACCAAAAGTGTTTATGACCTTCACAAGGAGATAGAGATTGCCATAATTAGGGAAAATGTAAAAGAAGATAGAAAGGCAACCATAGTTTAATTTCTCTTAGGGCTAAATAGAGACATAGCTAATGTGGTTGAGTTGCAACATTACGTGGAATTAGAAAACATGGTGCACATGGCAATAAAAGTTGAAAGACAACTTAAACAAAAAGGTTCCATATGATTTAGGCAGAATTCAAGTTCTATTTCATCTTGGAAGCCGAATTGGAGTAAAAAGGATGAGAAGGCTGATTACAAGTCCAAAGCTAAGCTATCCAAGAGCAAGAGTGTGGGTTCTAGCAAGGAGGCAGCTAATTCTAATCTCTAACCAAATAGAAATAGAGATGTTAAATGTTTTAAGTGTTTAGGAAGGGGTCACATTCCATCTTAATGTCCAAATAAGTGTGCAATGGTCTTGAAAGGTAATGGTGATGTTGAGACTACAAGTGAGTCAAATGATGATTCTATACCATCATCAAAGGGTGAAAGTGATGGAGAGAAATAGCTCTTATCACAAGGTGAGGATTAAATGTGCAAGTGAAGGAAGAGAATAAGGTATAATAAGATAACATCTTCCATATGAGGTGTCTCATCAAATATAAGATATTTAGTATGATTATTAATAATGTAAGTTGCACTAATGTAGCTAGCACAATTATGGTTGAAAAACTGAATTTACCTACCTACTATGAAGCATCCTAGGCCATACAAGTTTCAATGGTTAAATGAGAGTGGTGAAGTCAAGGTAAGTAAGCAAATGCTTGTGTCATTTTCTATTGGAAGCTACCATGATGAAGTTTTATGTGATGTTGTACCTATACGTGTGTGTCAAATTCTATTAGGAAGGTCATGGCAGTTTAACAAGTGAGTTATGCATGTGTGAGGAAAAGCATGAGTCCCTATGTGGTTCTTGTCCTACTTATACCCAAGAAGATAGGACTTGGAGGATGTGTGTTGGTTGCCAAGCGATCAACAAAATCACTATAAAGTATTGTCTCACCATACCTAGGTTAATGACATGTTAGATAAATTGAATGGTTCATGTGTCTTTTCTAAAATTTATTTGAAAAGTAGATATCACTAGATTATGATGTGAAGGGAGATAAGTGGAAAACAACTTTCAAAACCAAGTATGGTCTATATGACTGACTTGTTATGCCATTTGGTCTCATTAATGCACCAAGTACTTTTATGCAATTGATGAATCATGTTTTGCATACATTCATTAGTAAATTTGTGGTTGTGTATTTTGATAATATTTTGGTCTATAGCAAAACCCAAAAGAGCATCTTGGTCATTTACATTTTACTTTAATTGTTTGACATTCTTAGAAATTGTATGCTAACTTCAAGAAATGTTTCTTTTTTACTAATTTGATCATATTTCTTGGCTATGTGAGTACTAAAGGTATTGAGGTTGTTGGGGAAAAAGTTAGAGCAATCCATGATTGGCTTATACCTAAGTCAGTTAGTGATGTGTGTAGCTTTCATGGTCTACCTAATTTATATAGACGCTTTGTTAAGGACTTTATCGTCATTGCTGCACCACTAACTAAGGTTATTAAAAAGAATGTGAGTTTTAAGTGTAGCCATGAGCAAGACAAGGCTTTTAATTACATTAAGGAAAAATTAATTTCTACACCCTTATTTGCTTTACTTAACTTTGCAAAAACTTTCGAGATTGAGTGTGATGCTTCTTCAGCTATTGGCATTAAAGCTATTTTGATGCAAGAAAGGCTTTCAATTGCCTACTTTAATGAAAAGCTAACTGGAGTAGGCCTTAATTATCCTACTTATGATAAAGAGATGTATGCATTAGCATAAGCTTTGGAGACATGGCAACACTACCTTTGCCCTAAAGAGTTTGTCATCCATACTGACCATGAATCCTTGAAGCACTTGAAGGGACAAAGAAAGTTGAACAAAAGACGTGCCAAGTGGGTTAAATTCATTAAGACCTTTCCCCATATCATCAAATACAAACAAGGAAAATGTGATGACTGATGTATTATCTCGTAGGTATGCCTTTATCACTACACTTAATGCAAAATTATTAAGATTTAAATATATTAAAGATTTATATATGAAAGATCCTAACTTTACCAATGTGTATAGAGCATGTGAGAAGTCAACCTTTGAGAACTTTTATAGGCATAAGGGTTTCTTATTTAGGGAAAATCATTTATGTGTGCCAACGAGTTCTTTAAGGGAGTTGGTTATGAGAGAAGCTCATGAGGATGGTTTAATGGGTCATTTCAGAGTTAGGAAACCTAGATGTCTTAGCTGAACATTTCTTTTGGCCACACATGAAATGAGATGTTGAGAGGGTATACGAGAAATGCATAACATGCAAACAAGCTAAATCTAGAGTTTTACTACATGACTTGTACACCCTTTTACCCATACCTACCTATCCTTGGGTTGATTTATCTATAGACTTTGTACTAAGGCTATCACAATTAGAAAGGGGTAGAGATTTTGTATTTTTTCTTTTTGTTGATAGATTTTCAAAGATGACACACTTCATTCCATGCTATAAAACTGACGATGCAAACAATGTGGTTGAATTATTCTTTAAAGAAGTAGTACATTTGCTTGGCATGCCTCGAAGTATTGTTTCAAAAAGGGGTAGGGATTTTGTATTTGTTGTTGTTGATAGATTTTCAAAAGTGGCACACTTCATCCCATGCCATAAAACTGACGATCCAAACAACGTGGCTGAATTATTCTTTAAAGAAGTACATTTGCTCAGCATGCCTCAGAGTATTATTTTAGATTTGGATACAAAGTTCTTAAGCTACTTCTAAAAGACTTTGTGGGGTAAGTTAGGTACTAAGCTATTGTTTTCAACTACTTGTCATCCATAAACTTGATGGGCAGATTAGGGTGGTTAATCAAACTCTTTCTACTTTGTTGCATGTTATTATTTGAATGAATTTGAAAACATGGGAAGATTATTTACTACATGTCAAGTTTGCATATAATAGGAGTGTTCATTCTGCTAGTAGTTACTCTCTCTTTGAAATTGTATATGGTTTTAATCCTTTATCTCCTTTGAATTTCGTGCCTATACTTGTCAATGAGTATGCTAACTTAAATGGTGAATGCAAGGTTGACATATTGTAAACTGATCTAAGTAATATGCATCCCATGCCAATAAAGGGTAAAAGAATATGGTGTTTAAACTTGGTGATTAGGTTTGGGTGGATATACGTAAGGAATGGCTCCTAACTTAAAGGCATTCAAAGTTAAAGCCTAGAGGAGATGGCCCATTTCAAGTAGTAGCACAAATTAATGGCAATGCCAATAAGTTGGACCTTCCTAATGAGTATAATGTAAGTGCAACATGTAATGTTTATGATCTTTCTCCCTTTGATGTAGGTGATGATTCAAGGATGAATCCTTTTAAGGAGAGGGGGAATGACGACAAGCTTGGAGCTGATGTGTCCAAGGCTTCAAAAGTTACAAGAGATCTATTGCACATTCTAAAAGGTCTAATAACATAAGTTAGAGTCAAAAGATGAAAGAAGCACTAAATGGGTTGATTGAAAACATTTAGGACAACCAGGTAACAAATGGTGCGAATTCTAGTTTAAAAGAGAGTGAAGACCTTATTAATATGATTGAAGTGTTTAATGGGCCAAGGTTAAGTAATAACATTTACTCCTAAATAAGAGTTTGTCCTAAATAAATATCTGTTATAAAAACAGAAATTTTATAAATAAGAATTTGTCATAGATAGGAGTTTGTCCTAAATAGAGATTTGTCCTAAATAGGAATTTATGTCTCTTTTAAGGTTGCTATCTTATCCTATAAATAGGTGCCTTCTTGTAAGTTCAAAAACAGACAATTGGAGCAAAATGAATAGCAAGGGTTCTCTCCTTCAATTCTTTCAAGAACTAATGAACTTATCAAGAAATAAGTCTTCTTATGGCATTCAACCTAACTTATCATTACCAATTCCCTTCTTTTCTAGAGTGTGGTGTCCATATTCTTCTTAATACCTTAGATTTGTGTCCCCTTGAATTTTGGGTCTAAGGTTTGTGTGATTGAAATCCAACTTAGTTTACCTAGGAATTGTTTGATTCCTTACGCGTGTTGGGTCTTTAAGCAACGTCTTTTGGCGTTCACATCAATGTTTGAGCATCAAATCCTTATTCTACTACATTATATGATGATATTTGCTATTGCTGTAAAATCAAAGGGTAATTCTAACCCTAAAATAGCAAGATTTATAACTTGTGAATTTAGTAGACAATTTAAAGACTGATAAGATTTTTATTTATCAAAAAAATGCTAAAGCTCAAATTTTTCTACTATGAAAATAGAATAAGGAATGTAGCTAGTTAATAGTGTTAATACACTTATCTATACAATTACCAATCTTTTCATTGGTATGACCACCTTATTGATAGATAGGACATATGAGTAACTCATTAATCTGATATGCCCAAATTTGTCTCATTTTAGGTGGTAAAAAGATGTTTTCTAATCTAAAATTTTTTCTAGGGAAGATAGCTATAGTATTTTTTGGAAAGAAAATTTTTGTCTAGGTTATCTACCTTATTTGCTAAAAGAGTAAAGAATAGGTTAAAATCTTATCTTGTTAAAGTTATTGACAATTCTAACTACACATGCGGAGAATTAGTTGCAAAAATAATAGCAGAAGAAGTTAAACTCTGTAATGAAATAAAACTATATAAGCAATTACAGAATGAGAAAACACAAGGTATAAAAGCTTTCTAAATTTTTATGAAGAAATGGGTTTTTAACCCATGATATTATCCTAAAAAATTCAAAAAAGGGAGTTATAAACCCTTAGTTCAAAAGAAAACTTTTTATTCAAAGGAAAAGAATAAAAAGAAAGAGAAGAAGGGGCCTAGCTTGCAGATGAAGAAGAAGATAGTAGTCTGTTATAACTGTGATAAAAATAGGGCATTATTCTAATAAGTGCAAAATGAAGCAAAAAATTCAAGAATTATCTTTAAACGAAACCTTAAGAGATCATTAATGCACATTTTCTCATATGAAAGTGAATTTGAAGAATCAAACTTAGAAATAGATCTTCTTGAAGAAGGAGAAACTACCTTTAAAGATAATTTAGATAATTTGATATTAATTCTTATTGATAAAATAATAAATCCAAAAAAAAAAAGAACAGTTAGAGAAATACCTTCATTTCATTAAAGGTGAAAATAAAATAAATGAACTAGAAGAAGACTATAGTTTAAAAATTGTTATTCAGAGAATTAGGAATAATCACTATCTTTTAAAAACTAGAACTATAGAACCTTTGACAATTGAGTGCTTAAAATTGAAATAAATCAATTAACAACTAAGATAAAAGAGGTAAAGTAAAAAATTTTAGTTTTGGAAACAATGTCATAGAAGGTCAAAAATGCTCCAGACATTCCAAATACCTCTTTAAAAGAGGACTTAATTGCACTTCAATATGTTAATCTAATTGATAGGGTTATTACCCATAAATGACATACTAAAATTATTATTGTTATTAATAAGAAGTATATTTTTTCTACCATCGCCTTAATTAATTCAAGCGTTAATATGAATTGTATTAAGGAAGGAATAGTTCCTTCAAGATGTTTTTCAAAAACTACTAGAGTGTTTTAAATACGACAAATAAAGGTAAACTTATTATTAAATACAAGTTATCATAAACTATTATATGCAATGAAGGAATTTGCATTAAAATTCCTTTTGTCCTTGTTAAGAACTTATCTCAGGATGTTATCACGGAAAATCCTTTTTTGCATATGTCGTATCCTATTAAGAAAATTAGTGATCAAGAGATTTACTCAAAAATTAATGGAAAGATTATTAATTTTAAGTTTGTATCTACTCCTTAATATAGGAAGATAGATCTATTACAAAAACTATTAAAAGAAAAGAGAAATTTATTCAATCTTTATAATCTCATGTTAAAAATAAATATTTACAAGAAAGAATTAATACTTATGTTATCTGGGTTAAGATACCAGAACTAAAAATAAAGTTAAAAGCCTCAGTTTTCTCTTTTCTTCCTACAACTTTTTAGAATAGAAAAAGGCATGTAGTAGAGTTACCATATGAATAGACTTTTAATGAAAGTTAAATACCAACAAAAGCTAGGCCTATATCCATGGGACTAAGACATTTAGAGATCTCTAAACATGAGATTAATGATTTTTTTGGAAAAAAGGTTTATTAAAAAAGGCAATAGCATTTAGACTTGCCTAACTTTCTATGCAAAAAATGTCGCAAAATTAGAAAGTGTCCCAAGATTGGTTATTAATTATAAGCTTTTAAAAAAGGTATTACGATGGATTTGGTATCCTATATCTAATAAGAAAGATTTACTTAATAGAATTTATGAAATACAAATTTATTTAAAATTTGATATGAAATTTGATTATTAGCAAATCCATATTCATGAAAAGGATAAATATAAAATAGTATTTACAGTTTCATTTAGACATTATGAATGAAATGTAATGTCATTCAAATTAAAAAATGTACTATTTGAATTTTAGAAGATTATGAGCAAAACATTTAATTCTTATTTAACATTTATGATTGTTTATATTGATGATGTGTTAGTATTTTCTAATACCATTAAACAATATTTTAAGTATTTGAACCTTTTCTTAAAGTTATTGAAAAAGTAGGATTAACAGTATCTGCTAAAAAGATAGAGTTATTTCAAATTAGCATAGGGTTCCTTGGCTACTTCATTAAGAATGAAGCAATAATTCCTATTGATAAAGCAATTGAGTTTGCCTTTAAATTCCCTGATGAGATAAGGGGCAAATAACAAATGCAAAGATTTTTAGGGAGTTTGAATTATATTTCAGAATTCTATAAAGACTTGGCTTACGATGCCAAGCCACTCTTTGAAAGATATAGAAAAATTTGCTAGATTGGACTGATAAGTATACACAAGCAGTTAAGAAAATAAAATTTAGAGCTAAAGAATTGCCATACTTAGGCCGTCCTCATTTAGACACCCATAAAATAGTAAAAACAAATGCGTTATGGTTATGGAGGAATCTTTAGACAAAAGATTAATTCTAAAGAACAGTTAGTACGCTTTACTTCAAGAGTTTTGAGAGGAGTAACAATTAATTACTCTACTATAACAAAAAGAGAAATTTTTGCTATTATGCTATACATTCAAAAATTTGAAAATGATATATTAAATCAAAAATTTCTCTTAAGAATAAACTGTGAAGCAGATAAGGATATCCTTACTAGAGAGGTTTAAAACATTACTTATAAACAAATCTTTACTAGATGGTAAGGAAATTTTATTTGTATTTGATTTTGACATCAAGTTTATTAAAGGAACTTTTAATTCCTTACTAGATTTCCTAACTCATGAATTTTTGTTAGGTACTACTCAAAGAGTAGACAGACCCTTATGTAGGGGCTTCAATCCTTAGCAAAGTTAGTTATTTCATTAGCAAAAGTTACAAGTAGTTCAAAAAAACAAAAAGTTCATAAACTTTTTAAAGATACTTATGAGTGAGCTTTAGATAAATCCATAATGTATCCTTTGATTGCAAAGCACATTGATATTTTATATGCTATTGAGAATAATTATGTTCAACTTTAAAATAATGAGGTCGCTAGATTTTACCTTAAAAATAATATGTATTCTCATACTAGTATTAAGGATTACTTATATTATCAGCAAATTTTGGTTCAAATAGGTTTAGTGATTATTAAACCTATTGAACGAGGAGGCTTTGGCTTGGCTAATGGCTTTAGAGATTGGGCCTATGTTAAATTCAAGATAAAGAAAATTCTTTATCAAGAAGATTGGCAAGGTGATTTTTTTTGGCTTTTTTTTATTATATTGAATTATGGAAAAGAGCCTTATTATATGAAAATTGTCAAAAGAAACTTAATTGATTCATTCAAATCCATCTTCCAAATAATCCAAAGAATTTTTCAAATTGGTTTAAAACCTAATTTTTTAAGTGGCATTTGCATTACTTAACCTTGCCTAGCAAGGTAAGAGTTGTTTATGAAGAGTTTTGTGAAAGGAATGATAAGATTAAAGATCCCTTGTTAACATTTGCCTTTTAGTATCATGTCTCCCAAATTATTAAATGGGATTATACTATTATGGCAAAATAAGACAACGTGTTAAATGTGGACATTAAATATGTACCATAGTTGGCAAGAAGGATTAATATCCATTGGTGGGAAAAGTTTGACTTTTTTAATAATGGATTATATACATGCAAAGGAATCATCTGTATAAACATACCCAAGGCTCCACCACAAAGCCTATCCTGTCAACACCAAAAGAATTACTTGAGACTTTAATGGAGTTTGTGTCTAAAGAGAGGTTATTATAAATGATAACATCATTGTTTCAACCAGAATAAGAGACACAGACAAGTCACACCAAAAGTCGTAAGGGGCCTAATAATGATGAAATCATGTAAGATTCTTAAGATCTATAAGAGCTTTAAACTATAAATAACTTTCAGTGGAACAGTTGACTGCCAACTTTTATTAAAGCTACTTTGAAAAGGCATGGAATCAAGGAAAAATTACTTTATTTAAAGTGATTCCTTATTTTAGTTAAGACCAATCTTTTCTTGTATAAATGGAGGTCTTTAAGGAAATTAAAGGAAGAGTCTAATTTCCATCTATATTAAATCTTTTTTCTTCTCTTTTCACTTGTAAACGACCTTAGGCATGGAATTAAAGTTTTGTTTCTATAAGTTATTTTCAGTAATTACTTTTTTTAATAGTAATTTGTGCATAATATTTGTGCATGGCCTACTTATTTAAATATATTTTCTTGATCTTATATGTTACTAAGATAGGAATGGTATCAAAACTCAGGATGTTCTAAGGACTGATAAAGTTTTAAGCTTGTTTGTGTCACCTTGTTGAAAACCCAAGTCATGTTGTCTTTGTGTTCATGTTGCTATGATTAGGCATAAAGAACTATAGCATAATTCATTGATAATGATACCATGAGATATGGATAGATTAAGACCTAATCGGCATTTTAGAGGTCATACTTGTAGTAAGAGTAGAAATATAGAAATAATTATTAATGAAAACTTACATGATAATTATTTATAGAATTAGACTCTGCCTTCTTCTTTTTTGTCCCAATAGGGAAGTTTTTTTTCTAAAACCAACTATGTTATTAAGCAATTGAACATTACCCTCAATTGAGCATTATAATGGTTTCTTTTTACTATCCTAAGAGCTTATTAGTTTGCATTATCAAAAGTATAAGTTTATTCATATTGAGATGGTATAAGTGGCATTAAAACCTACCACAAAACTGGGTTTAAATAACTTAGTAACATATAAGATTTCATGACTTCTTATTTAGAGTAATTGAATCATTTTTTAATGATAAACTAATGAGAAGCTTAGAGATGATGCATGGAAGGCTTTAAAGGATGCAAAAGGTCCATTGCACATTCCAACAGGCCTAATAACACAAACTAGAGTCAAAAAGATGAAAGAAGCAATAAATGGGCTAATTAAGGACATTTAGGCCAACCAAGCTACAAATGGTGTGAATTCAAACTTGAAAAAGAGTCAAGGCCTTATTGATATGATTGGAGTACTTAATGGGCTAAGACTAAGTAATAGAATTCACTCCTAAATACAAGTTTATCCTAAATAAGTAATTGTATAAAAGTGAAAGTTTTTTGTGTAAGAATTTGTCCTAGATAGGAGTTTATCCTAAATAAGGATTTGTCCTAAATAAGAATTTATGCCCTTTTAGGATTGATATCTTAGCCTATAAATAGGCACCTCCTCGTAAGTTCTAGAACATCAGACAACTTTGAGAGAAGTAAAAAGTAAGGGTTTTCTCCTTCAGTTCTATTAAGACTTAAAGAACTTATCATGAAGTACCTCTTCTTGTAGCATTCAACTCAACTTATCACTTCCAATTCCCTTTTTTTTTCTAGAGTGTGGTGTCCATATCCTTCTTAAATACCCTAGGTTCACATTCCTTTGAATGTTGGGTCTAGGGTTTGTGTTATTAAAATCTAATTTAGCTTTCTTGGATATTCTTTGATTCCTTGTGTGCGTTAGGTTTCTAAGTCATGTCTTTTGGGGTTTTCTGCATCAGTTGGTATCATAGTCAAGTTTTGAATCAAGTTGGATTAACTAATTCTTCAATTTCCTGCCTTATGATTTATTTATTTCTATTTAGTTTGTCTATTAAGCGCATTACCATTTAAATGCATTAATCTATCTATTTGTAACTCATCTCACTTTGCTCATTTGTTTGAGAGAATAACTATCAAAAATGTGCTAATTCCAATTCTAATTGTTGTCTTTAAGTATTCTACTATTATTTTGCATTAAGCAAAGGAAACAAAATAAAGAGAGGAATGAAGAAAAAAAAAGGAACAAAAAAAAGACATTAAATTCAAGTTATTGATAAAAATTAAACAGTTTGGTCATATTGGTCACAATAATAATATAGTTTTTGTTGCTCAACTCCAATTCTGCTATCTATTTTTTTGTTATGTTGTCCAAGTTAGTCCCTTAGATTTAACCCTTTATCCTAATTTTTGTGATTTTAGTTCATTAAATTTGTTTGCCTTGATATCCTTTTTTGTTTTTTTTTTCTTCTTGTTCTCTAATTAGTTTAATTATACGTCATTTATCTTATTTTGTTCAAAATAAATCCTTTCATTTAGTTTGTTTAATTCTTTAAAGAGCTGAAAAGGGAAATTTGAGTGGTAAAAGGCAAAAGTGCAAGTTCATATTAAGAAAAAGCCATAAAAAGTGAAAACATAAGGGTGTGACACCTTTTTCTTTTGAGTGTAACACATGAGGGAGTGTTTTGTGAGGTATCCTAATCATTTTGTGTAGAAGTAATACTATGACTTATAAAGACAAAGGTGTAGCTCAAGACGGAGTTAGTGAAGTGTCCTTCATGCTCAAAGCTATACAATAACAATTTGAGCACATGAATACTAGATTTGATGATATAAGGGAAAGAATAAAAGAGCAAGCTAATACAATAACAGAGTTAAATATAAGGCATGGGGGCTATGAGGCCCCTAATGCAAGAAGGCAATTAAGATGAGCCTATGTCCATAAAGATGATATAAAAGATGATGAATTTGACGATCAAACTACTATGGTTAGAATTGCCAACAATAAAAGTGATCGAAGAGATTTTAGGAGGTAAGCCACCTATGATCTGATTTGGGTAGTATTAAAATGACAATTCCTCCATTACAAGGTAAGAATGATCCTGATGTGTACCTAGAATGGGAGAAGAAGGTTGAATTAGTTTTTGACTATCACAACTATTTTGAGGAGAAAAAGGTAAAGTTTGTTGCTATTAAATTTACTAATTATGCTATTATTTGGTAGGATTAACTTATTTTGACTAAGAGAAGGAACCATGAGAGGCCTATTGATATATGGGAGGAGATAAAGACTATCATGAGGAGGAGGTTCATCCTTAATCACTATTATAGGGAGTTGTACCAAAGGCTACAAGGGCTTACTCAAGGCACCGAAAGTGTGAAGGACTACTACAAGGAGATAGAGATTGCCATGATTAGGTTGAATGTAGAGGAAGATAGAGAGGGAACCATGACTCAACTTTTGCATAGGCTAAATGGAGACATAGCCAACGTGGTTGAGTTACAACACTATATGGAATTAAAAGACATGGTACACCTGGCAATGAAAGTTGAAGGACAACTTAAATGAAAGGGTTCCACATCGTTTGGGCAGAATTCGGATTCTACCTCATCTTAGAAGCCAAACTAGAGCAAAAGGGACGAGAACGCCAAGTGCAAGTCTAAAGTCAAACTATCCAAGAGCAAGAATATAGGTTCTAGCAAAGAGGCAGGTAACTATGATCCCTAACCAAGTAGAAATAGAGATGTTAAATGTTTTAAGTGTTTGGGAAAAGGTCACATTGCATCTCAATGTCCAAATAAGCATGCAATGATCTTGAGAGATATGCAATGTCCAAATAAGCATGCAATGATCTTGAGAGATAACAGTGATGTTAAAACTATAAATGAATCAGATGATGATTTTAAGTCATCATCAGAGGGTGAAAGTAATGGAGAGGAGTATCAGATTGATGGAGTAGCTCTCATCACAAGGCATGCATCGAATGTGCAAGTAAAGGAAGAAAATGAGGAGAAACTAGATAATATCTTTCATATGAGGTATCTTATGATTGATAAGGGTTATAAGTCCATTTCTCAAAAGAAAATTGTTCATCCAGAGGAAAGAAAAAAGAAAAGACTTAGTTCGTAAAAGAAAAGGTGATGCAAAAAACCCCAAAAAGGCGTGGCTTAAGGACCCAATGCACAAAAAGAATCAAAGAGTAGCCAAGAAAGCTAAATCAGACTTTAATAACATAAACCCTAGACCCAATATTCAAACGAACATGAACCTAGGGTATTTAAGAAAGATATGGATGCCACACTCCAAAAAAGAAAAGGAATTAGGAGTGATAAATCGAGTTGAACACCACAAAAGGAAGTACCTCTTAATAAGTTCTTGAGTTTTCAAAAGAATTGAGGGAGAAAACCCTTACTTTTTATTTCACTCAAAATTGTCTGATGATCCAAAGCATACAAGGAGGTGCCTATTTATAGGTTAAGAAAGCAATCCTAAAAAGACATAAATTCTTACTTAAGAAAAATCCTTATTTAGGAAGAATTCCTATCTAGGGACAAATTCTTACACAAACAATAAACTCCTAATTAGGAGTGAATGCTATTACTTAGTCCTGACCCATTGAGTACTCCAATCATATTAATAAGGTTTGGACACTCTTTTAAGCTTGAATTTGCACCATTTAAAGTTTAGTTGGCCTTGAATGTCCTTAATTAGCCCATTTTAGTACTTCTTTCATCTTTTTGGCTCTAGCTTGTGTTATTAGGCCTTTTGGGATGTGCAATGGATCTCTCACATCATTTGAAGCCTTCTACCCATCATCTCTAAGGTTCTCATCATTCCCCCTCTCCTTGAAAGGATTCATCCTCAAATCATCACGTGAAATGGACCATCTCCTCCTAGTTGTAGCTTTAAGCACCCTTAAGTTGGGAATTATTTCTTACTCATATGCACCTAAACTCAATCACTAGGTTCAAAACACCACCTTCTTTTGCCCTTTATTACATGGGATACATGTTGTTTCAGTTTGTTTTTCAATATATTAAGGCACCTTCTCATGCAATTTTTTTTTACCATGTCAGCCTTGTGTTCACCATATAAACTAGCACACTCATCGATAGGTATAAGTACCAAATTCAAAGGAGTCAACAAATTAAAACCATATACAATTTCAAATAGAGAGTAACTAATAACAAAATGAACACTCCTATTATATGCNTTTGAGCGCCCTTAAGTTGGGAATTTTTTCTTACTCATATGCACCTAAACTCAATCACTAGGTTCAAACACCACCTTCTTTTGCCCTTTGTTAACATGGGATACATGTTGTTCAGTTTGTTTTTCAATATATTAAGGCACCTTCTCATGCAATTTTTTTTACCATGTCAGCCTTGTGTTCACCATATAAACTAGCACACTCATCGATAGGTATAAGTACCAAATTCAAAGGAGTCAACAAATTAAAACCATATACAATTTCAAATAGAGAGTAACTAATAGCAAAATGAACACTCCTATTATATACAAACTCGACATGTAATAAACAATTTTCCCATATTTTCAAATTTGTTTGAATAATAGCATGCAAAAGAGTAGAAAGAGACTGATTAACCACCTTAGTCTGCCCATCAATTTGTGGATGACAAGTAATTAAAAACAATAGCTTAGTACCTAATTTACCCCCACAAAGTCTTCCAAAAGTAGCTTAAGAACTTTGTATCTTGGTCTAAAACTATGCTTTGTGGCATGCCATGCAAACATATTACTTCTTTAAAGAATATGTTAGTCATATTGCTTAAATCATCAGTTTTATGGCATGGGATAAAGTGTGTCATTATCAGGGAATTCATCTTCAAATTCCTACAAAAGAGAAATAATAACCCTAGGGAAAGATGAGTCAAACTTGTTAATGTTAAAATAAACCTCTTTGTACAAAAGTACAATTATAAGCTACTTGGCATAAAATGCTTTGTTGGCATCACATTCTTTTGCATAGAAACTTTCTATCTTCTTCACTCTCTCTTGTGTCCTCACATTTTCTCCTCTCTTTTCTCTTTTTTCAATCTCTTTTTTCTGTTCACTTTCATTTTTAATCCTTAACTGATCCTTATATGCTTGTTAAAGTGATAATGGTACAAGAGTGATGGGTTTTTCATTCATTACAAAGGAATATCGATTCTTGAATTCATCATGCATAACTTGCTTGTCAAATTGTCATGGCCTTCCTAATAGAATATGCCTTGCATGCATAGGTACAACATCACATAAAACTTCATCATGGTACTTTTCAATAGAAAATGAGATGAGCACTTGCTTATTTACCTTGACTACTCTCATTTAACCTTATATGGCTTAGGATGCATCATAGTAGGTAAATTAAGCTTTTCAACCATAGTTGTGCTAACAATATTAGTGCAATTCCCACCATCAATAATCATACTACATACCTTATCTTTGATGAGACACCTCATTTGAAATATGTTATCTTATTGCACCTTATTTTCTTCCTTCACTTGCATATTCAATGCTTGCCTTGTGACAAGAGCTACCCCTTTAACTGGATACTCCTGTCCATCACTTTCACCCTTTGATGATGGCACATAATCATCATTTGATTCACTTGCAGTTTCAACATCATCGTTACCTCTTAAGATCATTGCACACTTCTTTAGACATTGAGATACAATATGACCCCTACCCCAACACTTAAAACATTTAACATCTTTATTTCTACTTAGTTAGGGGTCAAAATTACCTATCTTCTTGTTAGAACCCACATTATTGTGTTTGGATAGCTCAGCTTTTCCCTTGTAATTGGCCTTGTCACCCCTTTTACTCCAATTTGGCTCCAAGATAAGGTAGAACCCAAATTCTGCCCAAACCATGTGGAACCCTTTCGTTCAAGTTATCATTTAACTTTCATTATCATGTGCATCATGTCTTCTAATTCCACATAGTGTTACAATTCAACCATATTGGCTATGTCTCTATTTAGCCCTTGCAAAAATTAAGCCATGGTTACTTTTTTATCTTTTTATACATTCGCCCTAATTATGACAATCTTCATCTCCTTGCAATAGTCCTCCAAACTTTTGGTGCCCTGAGTGAGCCCTTTGAGCCTTTGGCACAACTCTGTGTAATAGTGATTAGGGACAAACCTCCTCCTTATGATGGCCTTCATCTCCTTTCATGTATCAATAGGTCGCTCATGATTTCTTCTCCTAGTTAAAATAAGTTGATTCCACCAAATAATAGCATAATTAGCAAATTCAACGACAACAAGCTTTACCTTCTTCTCCTCGGAATAGTTATAGCAGTCAAAAACCAATTCAACCTTCTTCTCCCATTCTAGGTATGCATCAAGGTCATTCTTACCTTGGAATGGAGGAATTGTCATTTTAATACTACCCAAATCATAATCATAGGTGCCTTGCCTCTCAAAATCTCTTCAATTCCTTCTATTATTGGCAGTTCTAACCATAATAGTTCCATCATCAAATTCATCATCTTCTACATCATCTTCATGGTCATAAGCATGTCTCAATTGCCTTCTTACTTTAAAAGCCTTATATTCCCCATGCCTCATTTGCAACTCTATTATTGTATTAGCTTGCTCCCCTATCCTCTCCCTCATATCGTCAAATATGATATTCATGCACTCAAATTATTGTTGCATAACTTTGATCATGAAGGACACATCTCAAACTCTCTCTAGAGCTACACCTTTGTCTATAGAAGTCATAATATTACTTCTGCATAAAATGATTAGGATACCTTACAGAACCTTCATATGTTTCACTCAAAAGAAAAGGTGTCACCCTCCCTCGTGTTTACACTTTTTATGGCTTTTTTCTTAATATGAATTTGCACTCTTGCCTTTTTCCACTTAGATTTCCCCTTTGAACTCTTTAAAGAACTAAACAAACTAAATCAAGAGAATTGATTTTGAACAAAATAAGATAAAATGATGTAAAATTGAACAAATTAGAGAACAAGGAGTCAAAGAAAATGAAAAAGGATATCCAGGCAAACAAATTTAATGAACTAAACTTATGAAAATTAGGATAGGGGGTTAAATCTAGAGGATAAACTTGGATGACATAACAAGAAAACATATGGCAAAATTGGAGTTGAGTAAGAAAACTATATTATTATTGTGGCCAATATGACCAAACTTTTTAACTTTTATCACTAACTTGAATTTGATGTCTTTTTCTTTCTTTTATCAACAATAGTATAATACATAGAGACAATAATTAGAACTAAAATTAGCACATTTTTTGATAGTTGTGATCTCAAAAAAAGAGCAAAGTGAGAAAGGTTATAAGTGAATAGATTAGCAAATTTGAATGGCAATGTGCTTAATAGGCAAACTAAATAGAAATAAATAAGTCACGAGGTAGCAAATTGAAGAATTAGTTGATCCAACCTAATTTAGAGTCAGGCTTTAATACCAATTAATGGGGAAAACCCCAAAAAGACGTGACTTAGGGACCCAATGCATATGAGGAATCAAAGAATATCCAGGAAAGCTAAATCATACTATAATAACATAAACCCTAGACCCAATATTCAAAAGATCACAAACTTGGGGTATTTGAGAAGAAAATGGGCGCCATACTCTAGAAAAAGAAAGAAATTGAGAGTGATAAGTCGAGTTGAATGTCACAAGAAGAGGTACCTCTTAATAAGTTCATTAGTTCTCGAAAGAACCAAAAGAGACAACCCTTGCTTTTTATTTCTCTCAAAGTTATTTGATGTTCTGGAGCTTACAAGGAGGTGCCTATTTATAGACTAAGATAACAATCCTAAAAAGGTATAAATTCTTATTTAAGGCAAATCCTTATTACGAGGAATCCTATCTAGGACAAATTCTTACACTAAAAATTCACTTTTATGCAATCACTTATTTAGGATAAACTACTATTTAAGAGTGAATACTATCACATAGTCTTAGCCCATTAAGTACACCAATCATGTTAATAAGGCCTCGACTCTCTTCTAAGTTTGAATTCACACCATTTGTAGTTAAGTTGGCCTAAATGTCCTTAATCAACCCATTTAGTACTTCTTTCATCTTTTTGGCTCTAACTCATGTTATTGGGCCCTCTGAAATGTGTAATGGACCTCTTGCATCCTTTAAAGCCTTCTACCCACCATCTCTAAGGTTCTCATCAAAGTAAATCTCTAAATTTGAAAAAGACACCTTTTAAGGATTCTTTTTTTTTTTTTTCACTCCTTCCTCAATAATTCTTCACATTTATGAATCAAATTAACTCTAAATATTCACTTTGCCCCTTATAAAAGAAAGTAAAATATGTAAAAACTAAATAAATTAACTCTAAATATTCACTTTTCCCTTTTCATACAAAAGAAAGTAAAATATGTAAAAGTTAAATAAATTAACTCCAAATAATCACTTTACCCCTTTTTCTGAAGGTATCATTTAACCTTTTATAATTCATACAAACCCACCACCCAATCATTGTCCTAGTAGGAATCAATTCATTTGGATCATTCTTCACAATAATCATACCTTCCTTTTTAAGTACTACTTAAACTAAACTTACCCACCTCATCTTTTACTACGTCTTGAATACTCAAGTTTAGCCATCTTTAGTGTTGGACTTATAACCTTCTTGCATGAGAATTTTGTGCATGTAAGTGAAAGGATTGATTCTCTTGATGTTGGTTGTTGTCTACCCTTAGGCTTTCATATGCTCCTTTAAAAATCTAAAAAATTTCTCCCTCATCAAATCTATCAAAGAAGAAGAGTTAACTTCATGGTCAAAAGTATTTATTGCAAACCAATATCATCATCAAAGGGATACTTAATAGCTTCAAAAACATTAAAGGTGACTTGTTTATTTTGCCTTCTAAGGATTAACTTTTTTTTGTAGTTCATCAATTAAACTTTTACCTGTAGCTCAAAAAGGTATCCCTAAAATAAGAGGTACCTCACAATCCTCCTTTATGTTCAAACAAAAAAAAAATCCATAAGAAAAATAAACTTGCCAAGCTTTTTAAAATTGAGTTTAATTTATTAGAAAATTATGCAAAATCACTCCTAAGATTATTCATGTCATGTTAGAAGGCTTGGATATCATCTTTGTGTATGTGATGAGATGATGATCTAATGGCTCTTGCAATATAGGTTTGATCCATCAATGTCACATTATAAAGGCATGTCAGCTTTCAAACAAAAAATTAGTAGAACAACAATATTGAGGCACAAACCTTACAAGTCATCATCAAGGTTGAACATATTAGAGGTCACTAATCCTTCCTAGACTAGTTTGTTGTGGAAGATGGATGATGGAGCAATAGAACATATGGTGGCAAAAAGTTGGGCAAGCATTTCTAGTTATTCTTAACCAATTTTGGCATATGGTGCCTAAAAACACGTAGATTAGTAAGTAGTGGTTCCCAAGGAAATGACTTCCATGTAGTGATAGTGAACAGTGGCAATGATGCAAATGGTGGTATTAATAGATACCTTACAAGAAATAGTGGCAAAAAAAAATAAATTCAGAGGTTTTTTGTGATATTTTGGTATGCAATTTAAGCTCTAATGTCATATTTGATATAAGATGACTAAGAAAAATAAAAAAGTAATGGAAATATACCTGAAATTAAACTTTCAACTCAATATTCAATAGCAATTTGTGATATTCATAACAAGTCTAATGACACAAGTCTTGGCAGCACACAAGAAGACATAGGAATTTAATCGGCAATAACTAGCAATAGTAATGAACTAATTTACAAAAAGCTATAATTGGCAAGCAATTTAATGACAATAATTAAAAAATCAATGAAATTAAATGACTTACAAAAATAATGCTTTCATTTCATAGCAATGGTCAATACAAGCTTATATTTTACAAGTGATAAGATAAAAAGAATAGAAACTAATACAAATGACTATTGGACTCTACTCTTCTTTGTCTTAGCGAGACTTATTTATATTGAAAAAAGAAAAAAAAAGAGATAACCATCATTGCCTCTTTTTCCCCGTTAAGTTAAGTTGTCCTTGATTCCTTGCATTTCCTAAAGTGGCTTTAATAAAAGCTGCTTGTCGGGCATCTTTGCCTGTTTTTTACCAAAAGTAGTTTGTTGTTGTTTACAACTCATAAGGATCCTGTGAGTCCTGCATAATGTCATCATTACCATGACCTTGACCGTTTTCAACTTGACTTGCCTATGGGGTCATCTCTTGTTGAAGTAATAAAGCCATCATTTCCAAAAGTCTTTCTTTTGATACTAACTTTATTAGGGCTTTTAATAATTCTTCTAGGTTACCAAATGGCATAGGCTTTAAAGGAGGCTTTATACCATTTATTTGTGGGAAGGACTTCTAATTCTTCAACTTGTAACAAAATTACAACATACACCTTAATAGATGAATAAGTACCAAATGGCTCTTCTACATTGCTTAACTTGTTTGTGCAACCATTGTAAATATCTGAAATTTTGCTAGTGTTATCCAAGACTTCCAATCCAATCCAATCATTTTTGTATCCAATAATCTCTTACATAAGCAAAATAAGACCAAAAGCCCCATTTAGATAATAACCAAACCAAACCAAACCTTAACCTTTGTCATTATGACTATGACCATATTTACTATCATAGATGACATAAAGATTAAAATAGTTACAAACTCATAATTAACCTAACCCTTTTGATCTGGGTTTATGGCCCATGGCATTAAAATACTAACTCTTTTAAGGGGCAGTAACCTAGTCTTTAACACATGCTACTAGCAAGGTTTAGAACCTAGTCACCTGCTACAATACTAGCAAACTTGGTGCTTCAAAAAGTCCAAGCCAATGCCTCATTACATCACCAAAGAATGGAAGATCACACACAACAACAAAAATTGCTACTCCTACATCATTGCTCATGTACCACTAAATATATTGCTAATGAAGACATCTCTTGGACATGAACTCACAACTAGACATGTATCACACATAAAAGCTAATTTCCACCTATATTTAATACAATCAATAACAATTAGGATGGTGATAGCTATCTCGGTCCATGCTAAGGATTAAGTCATTTGCCACTATGATGCGGAAAACCCCAAAAAGACGTGGCTTAGGGACCCAACGCACACAATGAATCAAAGAACAACCAGGAAAGCTAAATCAGGGTTTAACAACACAAACCCTAGACCCAAAATTCGAAGGAACACGAACCTAGGGTATTCAAGATGGATATGGACGCCACACTCCAGAAGAGGAAGGAATTGGGAGTGATAAGTCGGTTTGAACGCCACAAGAAGAAAACCTCTTGATAAGTTCTTTAGTTCTCAAAAGAACCGAAGGAGAAACCCTTGCTTTCTATTTCACTGAAAGTTGTCTGATTTCTTGATTGTCTGATTTCCAAAGCTTACAAGGGGTGCCTATTTATAGGCTAAGATAGCAATCCTAAAGAGACATAAATTCCTAGTTAGGACAATTCCTTATTTAGGCGGAATTCCTATCTAGGTACAAATTCTTATATGGAAAATAAACTCCTAATTTGGAGTTACTACTATTATTAGTCCTAACACTTTAATTACTCTAATGATATTAATAAGGCCTGGACTCTCTTCCAAGTTTAAATTCGCACCATTTGAAGTTGGGTTGGCCTGAGCATCCTGAATCAGCCCATTTAGTACTTATTTAATCTTTCTGGCTCTAACTCGTGTTATTGGGCCTTCTGGAATGGGCAATGGACCTCTTGTATCCATTGAAACCTTCCACCCTTCATCTCTAGGATTCTCATCATTCCCCCTTTCCTCGAATGGATTCGTCCTCGAATCATCACCTTGTTTATACTTGATGATGTAAGGAAAGGTCTGAATGAATTTGATCCACTTGGTATGTCTTTTGTTCAACTTTCCTTGTACAAGGAGGACAGGAACTGCACAAGGACTCATGCTTTCCCTTACATGCCCTTTTGAAATATGTTCCTCAACCTGCCTTTGAAACTGCCTTGTCTCCTTTAGGTTACTCTTATATGTTGGCCGATTTTGGATGGATGCACCAGGGATGAAATCAATTTGATACTCAATTCCTTTCTTGGATGGCAATCCACTTAGGCCATTGTCATGGAATACACTTTCAAATTCCTGCAATAGAACAACAAGACTAGGCAAAGATGGCTCAAACTTATTAGTGTTAAAAGAAGCCTTTTTGTACAAAAGTATGATCATAGGTTGTATAGCAAAAATTGCTCTTTTGGCCTCACTTTCTTTTGCATAGAAACTTTCTGTTTTCTTCTCTTTCTCTTGTGTGCTCACGTTTTCTGCTCTCTTTCCTCTTTTTTCAATCTCTCCTTTTTGTTCACTCTCATTCTTAATCCTCAATTGATCCTCATAAGCTTGTTGAGGTGATAATGGTACAAGAGTGACGGGTTTTTCATTCATTACAAAGGAATATCGATTCTTGAATCCATCATGCATAACTCGCCTGTCAAACTGCCATGGCCTTCCTAATAGAATATGGCCTGCTTGCATAGGTACAACATCACATAAAACTTCATCACAGTACCTTCCAATAGAAAATGACACGAGCACTTGCTTATCTACCATAACTTCACCATTCTCATTCAACCAATGAAGCTTATATGGCCTAGGATGCTTCATAGTAGATAAGTTCAGCTTCTCAACCATAGTTATGCTAGCAACATTAGTGCAACTCCCACCATCAATAATCATACTACATACCTTGTCTTTGATGAAACACCTTGTCTGAAAGATGTTATCTCGTTGCACCTCATTTTCTTGCTTCACTTGCACATCCAATGCTCGCCTTGCGATGAGAGCTACTTCATTAATCAGATACTTCTCTCCATCACCTCCACCCTTTGTTGATGGCACAGAATCATCATCTTCATGGTCATAGGCACGTTTCAATTGCCTTCTTGCTTTAGGAACCTCATAAGTTTCGTACCTCCTTGGCAACTCTGATA
Source organism: Bruguiera gymnorhiza (assembly GCA_020883675.1). NCBI lineage: Eukaryota > Viridiplantae > Streptophyta > Magnoliopsida > Malpighiales > Rhizophoraceae > Bruguiera > Bruguiera gymnorhiza. The sequence continues at coordinate 182,524 of JAIRCJ010000160.1, read as the reverse complement.
TTGTATTAGCTTGCTCCTCCATTCTATCTCTCATATCATCAAATCTGGTATTCATGTGCTCAAATTGTTGTTGCATAGCTCTGATCATGAAGGACATGTCAACAGCTCCCTCCTGAGCAGCACCTTTGTCTTTTGAAGACATATTATTTTTTTTATTTTTTTCTGATTTAGAGCCAACTGATTTAGACCCGGGCTCTGATACCAACTGATGCGGAAAACCCCAAAAAACGTGGCTTAAGGACCCAACGCACACAATGAATCAAAGAACAACCAGGAAAGCTAAATCAGGGTTTAACAACACAAACCCTAGACCCAAAATTCGAAGGAACACGAACCTAGGGTATTCAAGATGGATATGGACGCCACACTCCAGAAGAGGAAGGAATTGGGAGTGATAAGTCGGTTTGAACGCCACAAGAAGAAAACCTCTTGATAAGTTCTTTAGTTCTCAAAAGAACAGAAGGAGAAACCCTTGCTTTCTATTTCACTGAAAGTTGTCTGATTTCTTGATTGTCTGATTTCCAAAGCTTACAAGGGGTGCCTATTTATAGGCTAAGATAGCAATCCTAAAGAGACATAAATTCCTAGTTAGGACAATTCCTTATTTAGGCGGAATTCCTATCTAGGTACAAATTCTTATATGGAAAATAAACTCCTAATTTGGAGTTACTACTATTATTAGTCCTAACACTTTAATTACTCTAATGATATTAATAAGGCCTGAACTCTCTTCCAAGTTTAAATTCGCACCATTTGAAGTTGGGTTGGCCTGAGCATCCTGAATCAGCCCATTTAGTACTTCTTTAATCTTTCTGGCTCTAACTCGTGTTATTGGGCCTTCTGGAATGGGCAATGGACCTCTTGTATCCATTGAAACCTTCCACCCTTCATCTCTAGGATTCTCATCACACTATAGTCTCTTGTTCTTCCTAAGGACAAATGGATGTTGTAGACCTTGATTTTAAGCATAAGTTCTCTAATTTGTTGGCTAAAAGTTAAGGTTTATGACTAAAGTAGTTTAATAGGCCTACACATAAAGCCACATGACATGCTTGTCTTGACCACAATTGATCTCAATAAATCAATACAACTGATGGCATGAATTTAGACCATTATGTAGCCTTCTCACAGAATGACTCTATTAGTATGGAAAGTGCATTGTAGCCATTAAATATGTCAAATCATGGTTTTGAGAATTAAAGAACTCATTATCCATAATTGTGTCAAATTGAAGAAAGAACTTGTCAAGCTCAATGTTATTATTTACCTTAGGAAGTTTAAAAACTTATAAATGGGACGATATTAGCTTTTCTTCTCTCTCTACTACAAGCTGCTTACTTGCACATTATATAAAAGGAGTGGTGTTTCAATGCAAGCAAGAATATCAAGGAGTGAACTTAACTTAGCAAAATTGAGTATTGTAGGAGCACCATGACAGAGAGTGATAGGCGCAAAAGCCAAACTGTCCTATTGGAAAAGTTTGCAACCCCCATAGAAGCTAGTGCATTCCTAGGAACTTTCAAGATTACATACTTTTTCATTATAAGCACACTATAGGTCCTTGGTGGCCCTCAATATTTTCCTTAGGACCTCTAAGCACTTGTTGTGCCCTCCTATCATTTACCTAAGGTGGTGGAGTATTCATAGACAATAGTTTAATGGTGTTAGTTAGACACAAGCCATCACTATACTGGAAAACAGTGCCTCTAAATGAAGTCTCCAAATTGGAAACAATTGATTCTTTGTTTAGAAGGCCAAAACAACTAGCAGTCACTTATATAATAGGAAAGTCTAAGGGAGAAGGCTTTACCACATCGAGTGTTTATTTAAAAACCTTTGTGATTGTCCTCCCCAAGTTTTCAGGTTCCATACAAATGAATTTAACATGAGGCACCTTAGGAAGTAAAACCACACACTCTTCCATACCCACTTCCTTACTATTAAAATTTTTTTATGCTCTTGTCGATTGTAGCAACATTGGTAACTAATAAAGCTTCATTGTAAATAAATCTAGTAACCAAACATTCATCATGAACTTCTGCTCCTCTTTTACCCCTAATGCTTGATGCCTTCCCATTAACTATTAACTTCCTTACTCATAATAGTTGAGTTAATATTCTCATCATAGATCTCCAACAATAGGTTATGATTATTGTCACAATGTCCATAAGGACTAAAGGTACAAATTAGAAATTCTTCTAACATTAAGATACTACACACAAACCCTTTAGAATTCAACATTTTAGAAGGTAACCAAGACATTAGGTGATAAAGCATATGTGGCTTATGGAAGTACTTATTAATGTATGAATTTTAAAGTAGCTTCATGTAGCTTTGCTAAGGCATATGCATCATTAAAGGTTTCATGGGGAAATAATCTCAAATGCTTTTGCAATTCTAGATTTAATCCAAAAACAAAGCAATTGACTACATAATTTATAGGTAAGGAACCCAAATCGCAAAAAGAATGGAATTGAGCAATGTAATCCTTAATCGTACCATATTGCTTGATGTTGTAAAGCTTAACTTCTTAGATCTAGAAGGAAGATCGATTTGTTGAAGTTGCTATGGTTCTCACATGTCACAAGAAGTAAAGGAAGGTCTTTTTCACAAATAGGTAGTAGATATAGCACCCAAAAGAAAAAATGGAAATAGAACATAGGTAGCAAAGAATTTTCCAATAAGTAACATGATTGCAAGTTCTAATACCATTGATGTAAGGAGAACTAGTTTTGGAGGAAATCAAGTAGGAATTCAAAAATTGGCGGTTAATCAATTTTGAGCTTAATTAATAATAGAGACCATAAAGGAATTTCAAGAGAGACATAAATTGAGAATAAGAGTTGTAAAGATAGTATTGATAAAATGAGATTTGTTTACACTTTTCACATACCATTTCTCATGCACCTATTATACTAATCCTTAATGGTTACAAACTCTAGAATTTAGCAATTGACTACATAATTTATAGGTAAGGAACTCAAATTGCAAAAAGAATGGAACTGAGCAATGTAATCCTTAATCATACCATGCTGCTTGATGTTGTACAGCTTAACTTCTTGGATCTATAAGGAAGATCAATCTATTGAAGTTGCCAAGGTTCTCACATGTCACAAGAAGTAAAGGAACGTCTTTTTCACAAATAAGTAGTAGATATAGCATCCAAAATGAAAAATGGAAATAGAACATAGGTAGCAAAGAATTTCCCCATAAGTAACATGATTGCAAGTTCTAATACCATTGATGTAAGGAGAACTAGTTTTGGAGGAAATCAAGTAGGAATTCAAAAATTGGTGGTTAATCAATTTTGAGCTTAATTAATAATAGAGACCATAAAGGAATTTCAAGAGAGACATAAATTGAGAATAAGAGTTGTAAAGATAGTATTGATAAAATGAGATTTGTTTACACTTTTCACATACCATTTCTCATGCACCTATTATACTAATCCTTAATGGTTACAAACTCTAGAATTTAGCAATTGACTTCATAATTTATAGGTAAGGAACTCAAATTGCAAAAAGAATGGAACTGAGCAATGTAATCCTTAATCATACCATGCTGCTTGATGTTGTAGAGCTTAACTTCTTGGATCTAGAAGGAAGATCAATCTATTGAAGTTGCCAAGGTTCTCACATGTCATAAGAAGTAAAGGAACATCTTTTTCACAAATAAGTAGTAGATATAGCACCCAAAAGAAAAAATGGAAATAGAACATAGGTAGCAAAGAATTTCTCCATAAGTAACATGATTGCAAGTTCTAATACCACTAATGTAAGGAGAACTAGTTTTAGAGGAAATCAAGTAGGAATTCAAAAATTGGTGGTGAATCAATTTTGAGCTTAATTAATAATGGAGACCATAAAGGAATTTCAAGAGAGAGATAAATAGAGAATAAGAGTTGTAAAGATGAAGAGATGGAAGTTTAGTATCAATAAAATGAGATTTGTATACACTTTTCACATACCATTTCTCATGCACCTATTATACTAATCCTTAATGGTTACAAACTCTAGAATTTAGCAATTTACAAATTCAAAGTAAGATTAAAATAATTCAAATATCCAATTCACTATAACTTCCAACTATGTTCTTATTTTTGTACTTCCACATATATAATCAAGCTAGCTCTTATTTTCCTCTATATAAAAAATATCGCAAATAGATAAACGAAATCAAAAGAATCTAATGCAAGAATTCAAGAAATAAGCATGGATTAACAAAAGATTACAAAAAACCCAACATCCCATATGAAAAAAAAAAAACCAACACATCCACCATAGAGAGAAACATGTATAATTAACCATAAAACAATGTCCATAACCACAAAAGCACAAATTGAAGAGAGAAAAATCAAGAACTTTCTAAATGTTATTAATTACCTTTTAAGAATAGACTCAGTGTAGATAACCCTTTGTCGTAGCTACATTTCGTGCTCAACAAGGTTTTAAACGAAGCCACTATTGACTAGTTATCATGGATTTCTTTGAGTAAACCTTAATAATCATCATTCCTTCTTCATTATTTTTGCCTATCTTGGTAAAGATCCAATAACAAGAAATTGAAAAAACTCTAATCAATAGCTTTTAAAGAGAAGGAATTTCCCTGTCTCGCACTCTCTCTCTCCCTCTCTTTCTCTATCTCTCTCAAGGTTTATAGGGAGATAAAGAATGTCTGCACTATGGCTTAGGATTTTTTCAAAGGGCTATGCTTTTATAACAATTCATGGCTGGTAAAGATGACATTGGTTTAGTGGATTTTTCCTCCCAATCCTACTATGCCAATAAGAAATAAATTTTTCCTAGTACCCTATTAATGGCTAGTTCTTCTAGCTTAAGAAGTAGGCTTCTAAAGACTACCCCTTTCCAATAGATGTCATCCTTTTTAACTAATGAAGATATCCTTAATCCTTCACTAATATATAAAACAAAAATCAAAATAAGATATAATTTGTAACATGAACACACACACACATTATAAGTTTAATCACAATTTGGTTGAATATTTAATTTTTGCAAAGCTCATTTAGGTTTCCAATGTTTTTGGTACCTATGGATAGTAAGTAATTGAAATCCAATAAATTTTGGCATCCAAATAGATAATGAACGACATTAATAAAGAAACTTAATAAAGGAAAAAATAAGACATTAAGTTTCTTTCAATTAGGCTCCCTTCATTTAGGAGGGACAATAGGAATGGGAAAGAAAAGTAATAAGAGAATTGCTAATAGCTCGTCTTGCAATCAATTCCACTTTTTGACAAAAAAAAAAAGGAGATAAAATATCAAACAAAAAATGTTAGATACCTAAAAAAGAAAAAAAGGCAAGTAATCAAAACAAAATGGGAAAAAAATATATAATTACCTAAAAGATACTAGTTGAACAAAATGATTCATACTATCATCAAAGAATCCACTCAAGTTTTTGATGATTTTATTGCTAAGCATGTTCTTAGTGGAGATGGAACAAGAAAGAAAAACTAGTTTTTCATGTTTAAGACAAATGCTACGTCTTTCTACTAGGTCAATGTCCAATTTTATTGACAAATTTCAACTATTATTATACAAAAAATGCATGTTGAAATAGGGGAATAACACAAAAAAAGAAATTAAATTTGGAATCAAAGTTATCTAATTCTTCTTTTTTTATTTACAAAGAAAAGTGATAAATTTTAATAAACTTACAAAATATAAACTATGTATCATTCCTTGTCAAATCTATGATTGGAGACTTATCCAACTTAATCTACTACCCTGTGAATTCTACAAAACAAGGGGGCATACATATCATGAAAGAAATAACCTTAAAGCTTAAAAATGTGACGTAAAAAAAAGAAAAAACCAAGTAAAGCTAAAACATTTCCTTTTATCTTCTTCATTGCTCCATGGTTGTATTTGTTGATTATTCAAAGGATATAGAAGTTTTCCAATATAGATAATTTTAACAATTTTTTATTGCTACTTTTGTTAATTGTTACTGTTGATTATTAATTAGTATTACTAATTACTGTTATTGTTTAGTTGAATTAATATTACCTATAATTGTTAATTATTAGGACCTTTATTTATTGTGAAAAAGATAAAAAAGATATTTAAGTATCTAAAATATTATTATTGAAATTATTTAGATCAAACACCATTTATTAATTATGGTTACATCTAAAAAGTAAACAAAAACCACTTTTTCTTATTAGTTATTTTTAAATGGGTCTATCAATAAATTATGACCTTTAAAAATTTTACCAAATATCTAAGACCCTACTTTTTAAAATTAAATAGCTATAATACTCCCTAAAAGCAAACACAAAATCCTTTTTTATTCTGGCTATTTTTTAATTTTAAGTAACCATTCAATTTTATTTATATAAACATAGTTCCCAATAAAATGAAAAATTTTACCCAATTGTATACTAAAATGAAAAAGGGTTTGTATTTATCTCTAAATACTACTATTAAACCTACCTGAAATACAAATTTATTATATTTATTAATAATTATATATTTATTTATATTATATTTACATGAATACAATAAAAAGAGATATAACTTATAAATATTTATTTAAAAAAATAAAAAATAAATTTGAGAATAATATTTTTGTTGTCTATTTTAAGAAATAAAAAGGGAAAAAGATACTTAAATTATAAGTATTTTTTTTGTCAAACAATATAAGTTTAAAAATATTTTTTTCTCTTTAAAAAAATATAGGAGGAATTTAGGATTATATTTTTAGAAATTATTTTTCATATTTTTGTTATTTTTTTAATCATGAATATTTATATTGTATAGATTTTAGACATATATAAAAATTATTAATAAGAATTAAATAAATTATAATACATATTAAATTATAATTAAATAAATTGATTAAACTAGATTTATGTTGAAATTTTAATTACATTAAAACATTAAAAAAACTACACATTAATTATTAAAATGATGTAAAATATTAAAAATTGTTAAAATTTATTAAAAAATTAGAAATTAAATCAAATACTTATATATTTTTAAAATTAAGTAAATGTCATCAAATAAATATTTTACCGATTTTTTTCATTTAAATAATATATACTTATATACACATAGATTTATTTTTAAAACAAAAAAGTTAAGATATACTCCATTTTTTAAAATAAAATGTATTATATTGAGGTACTTTTTTTACTTGTATTTTTGTAAAAGAAATAAAAGGCATTACATTTCAAATAAAATGCTTAATTTTCACTTTCTTAAAATTATATTGTATTTTTCTAAATAATTATTTTTTTAAAAAAATACAAATAATAAGTGCCTTATAATCTTCTTCAAATAAAAACTAAATAAGTGATAATTAAATTTAAGGCCTATAAATGTTTTCCTAAAAGTATTACACTTAACATTTGAACATATAATGATTAAGTATCATAAGTCATAGTTAAACAATACCAAAATCTATATGTACATTAATATTATTAAAATTAAAACAAAAACATATAATTTTAAGTGAAAAAATGTTAGTATGATAACTTTTTTTTTAATTTTAAGAATTTTTTACTAAATTTTCACGGTTTATAATGTTTAATATTAACTAAATAATTACTTAGTTACTATTTTAATAGAATTAAAATTTTAACACATATTTTTTTGACACTATAAAATTAAGTATATTTGATTTTTCTTTTTATTATTTTCTTTTTCTTAATCAAATTATTTAATTTTATATATTAACTTTTTTGTCTGAACAAATTTTACATATAATAATATTATTTAATGAAAATTTTAATTATAAATTTAATTATTATTAACATATATTAATAAAATTTACTTTATTTTTAATGAATTATTTAATTTTAATCTTATTTAATCTTTTCAACACATATTTAAATTTAAAAACTTCTAAATTAATTAAAATATTAATTATAATTGATAATAAGATTAGTTTAAATTTTACTTAATTATTTTTTTAATTTGAAAATTTAAAATTAAAAGAAAACTAATTTAATTTATTATCATTAAAAAATTTAAATTTTATTATTTTAATACTTTTTATTAGATATATATATATAACTGATTTAATATGTGAATCTAAATTTAAGCTTACATTTATTTTTGTAACAAAGTTGATAATGTTACAAAACAAGTATTGGAAAAAAAAAAGTTAATTCCCTAAAAATGTATGAACTTTTCATTTTGTTTTAAATGTATTATGAATTTTTTTTTTTTGTATTATAAACATATCACTATGACATGGTAGCGAATTTTATTAATGTGGGGATTCAACATGGTATACATTGCTACATAGACATGCCACACACAGAGCGAAGCTTGAATGTTTAATATTGGGTCAGACATTGGAATCTAATGAGAAAATAAAATCTAATAGGATTATTTTGAGAAAGTCCAACAATCGCATTTTTATCAGGCAAAAAAGAAAAAGAAAAATGCCTAAAAGAGGTGGCTGGGACGAAGGAGAGCTCTACTCTTTTTAGCGAGGTTTTCTTGAGCTTGGTTACATCAAAATAAAAATTAGTTGAACTAAAGACAAATCTATTGAACAATTTCTAAACTCATAAAAACAAAGAGAAAAATGAAAAATAAAATTATTTTCTCCATTTAATTGCTTTTTTTACTATTTCTAAGCAAACTAACATAATACAATTAAAATTTTATAAAATTGTAAATATTTGAATAAAAAGAACATATTTATATATATATGTACATATATATTATTAAAATTAAAAAAATTAAAATATATTTATTTAATTTTATAAATATATAAATAGTTAATTTAAATTTAAATTTTATTAATAGATTTTACAATTTATAAAATTTAATAATTTATTAATAATTATTTTTAATATGTTAATATAATCAAAATTTTAATATATATTTGATTACTTAATTATAATTTAATATACATTATAATTTATTTAATTTATATTAATAATTATATGTATAATTTATATAATATAAATATTTATTATTAAAAAAACATAAAAAAATAAAAAATAACTTATAAATTAACGTCAATTTTTTGTTTTACTTTTCAAAAAAAATTTAAAATTTATTTTTTAAAATATTGATAATTTAAACTTTTTTTTACTCTTTTGTTTTCTTAAAAAATATTTTTAAATTAAAATTTTATTTTTAAAACATTAATAATTTAAATTTTTTATTTTTTATTTAAATAAAATGTAAATACGTATTAAATTAATATCGCATGATGGTGGATGTCCCGTCCAGGAAGTGCAGGAGGGGGAGGAGGCGGTGGGGGAGAAGGCAGAAGAGGAGGAGCAGCCAAAAATCAAAAGAGCTTGTTTACGTGAGAAGGGGAAGGAGAAGGCCCAAGAGAACGATAAAGAGTACTACTTTAATTGAAATATTATAAATAACAACAACAACAAAATGGCAATGGGTGCTGAGGATGGGAGCTTCAGCAAGATCCCTCCTGAGATCCTTTCCGACATCCTCAATTCCTTTCTCCCGAGGTCTTCCTTCCCTCTTTACCCTGTTGTTCTTCCTTTAAAAATATTTTAAATGAAAAATAAGACAGGGATTTTCTTTTTCTGGTTTTATTACTATGGTTATTGATACCCGTTTGCTTTTTTCTTTCTCCTTTTGGGTTGTGTAAAATATCAAACAGGACCTCATGGCATGCTCTCTGGTTTGTAGATATCTGAATTCTGCAGCTTCTGATGAGTACTTATGGTATCGCCTGTTAGTAGCTTTCAGCCCCCAAAGTTTCTTCCTTTATTGTACCGTATGATTATTGTTGCTGCTATTGTTACTATGAACTTTTCGTGCTTTAAGCTCTCTCTGTTTTTTTTTTTTATTTGTTTAGTGAGTGTTCATCAATTAGATTGTGTTAAATGGAAATTTCTGAATATTTTTGCATTTATGTGAACTGCTACACTTTAGGAGTCCACTTGCCTTTCCAAGTTCAAGTTTCAGAAAAGACTTTTGCCTAACATCGATTGTCTCTACATATGTGACTCCTGTTTTCACTTCGTGATCTTTAAAGTGATGCTACTCATGGGTGTAATGTTGCCTTAGAATTTAAAACAAATGTCAGAAAGACTCGGAGCACACGGGAAAAATGCCCAGCACCTGCTGGTGCTGCTGGAGCCTGCACCAGCACCAGTTAGGGCCATGAGGCTGCATGCTTTTAGTAACTACTTGTAGTCTCAAAACTTTTTCCATCTAATTGAACCAAAGAAAAAGTACTTTTTCTTCTTATTATCAATCTGTTTATTTCTTTGACATGGTCACTCTTAGATCCAGCCATTCCTTAGAGATTATTCAATACACTTCCTGTTAGGTCCTTAGGATTTGAGTTTTCTCGTACCTTCTCAAAGGAAAGGAGGGCACTATCAAAATCTCAGTATCTTACTACTCCAAATGGTTCTACTTGTGCTTTATTTAACTTTCCACTGACATGCAGATTTATTTGCTTTGGTGGTTTTAATCATCATTGCTTATATATACTTATACACATGGTTACGTGCATCGTTCACATTTCTAATGTTTGTGCAGGTACGATATGCGGTGGGGTCCATGTCATTCTTCCAAAAAGTTTTCATCAGAGTGTGCATGGAAGAAGCTGTATATTCAGGTAGCACTTTATTGCAAAATTTCTTTTCTCTCTCCTCTTTTCTATATCTTAAGAAAATTATATCCATCCCAACAATTTTCCATTTTTACCTTTCCTGAAGTTTGGTTCTTTCCTTTACTTTGCAAAAACATCAATTTTAGTAATTCCATGCAGAAAAAATGCACACTTAATATTTATCTTTGCTAGATTCTTAATGGGTAATTAATGATGGTCAATGTCCCCAGTGGGCCATGACACCATGTTTGCACATAAAAAGGTTTAAGTCAAATTACTTTGACAATTTTAAATTTTGAAATGGTCATGATATGTGATTAGAAGTCAATTTTAATTTATAAATATAAATTGATTAAATTAAAAAATAAAAAAATTTAATTTATCTAATCTTTTAGAATTATAATTCATATTCATTGTCATTACATTGAGATCCCAATAGCTCACGTGGTAAGAACAATTGTGAAAATATAAAATGGAGTTTTGGTTGGACTTGATTGAAATGTTTAGGAAATTTTTAAGGTATATTATATGATTTTATGATTTTGAATATATAAAGATTAAAATACAATTTACTTGAAATTGACACAAATCACCTAAATAAGATTCAAGAGTCAAAATCCTTATAAATACTCCATCATAAGGCCAGCCACCACATGTCTAGTAAATTAGGATCATTAATTTCACTCATCTTTTTCTCACTAGGAGTGTTTTGAGTTATAAGAGATATTTATCATTATTTGTATGGATTACTATTAAAGGATAGACACTTGGACAATAGTGGTTATTGACCACTTCTTAAGAAATTGGGAGAAGAAAAATCAAAGGTTATGTTGGTAATAGTTTTGTTTTTTAAGATAAATTGTAATTATATTTATCAAGTAGTTAATCTATTATTAGAAATAAAAAATTTTAAATGTTCATTCCACTTGCAAGTGCAAAATTTTTTCACTAATTCTTACATAAATAATTAGATTAAATGGATGGGGTTGTTCTTAAATTTTTATGATGCTATAGAGAAACTGTACTTAGTTTATGTGAAAACAATTTTATTCCCTTCATTTCTGGATGATGGTGCTCTTTGTTAATATGGTTTTGCTGTTAACTTAGACCCAAAGTCACATAATAGAAAGATACTCTTGCTTTGAAGGAAGAGTCAGTGGGATCCCTTCCAAAATAATAACAAATTACTGGTTTAAGGTGTTCCAAAACTATTTGTGATAGTGGAGTGGTTAACATATTCTAAAATTGCTTTAGGTTTTGGAATTTAAACACCTTACACAGCAAAATATGAGGTCTTGCATCCAAAGATGTCAGGCTCATATTTTATTTCAAACAAAAGGAGAGCCTTCCTGCGGGAAAACGTGAGTTCTGGCAAGCCCATAGTCTCAATAGTTTTTAAAAGATAAGACAACCAGCCTTTTGTATACAGACCTCACGGTCTATTTTTTATTTTGTTTCTATTCTGTTTGTTTTTCTGTTAAACATGCTCAACATCACATTTATAATGTAAGTGCAGGCAAATATGTGCAGTGAACTCTAAGAAACAATAACTGATTGTAGTGTGTTTATTCAATGAATAAAGTTCCTTGAAAATATGTCTCATTTTAGGTGGATTTTATACTGGAAATATCATATGCCTTTACAATTGGTTGGTTTTAATTTGTCCTTGTACTATACATTATTGATTCTAACCCCTGTATTGGATTGTGGGTTAGGTAAGTAAAATGAAGTCCAGGACCAATTGGTTAGGCCTGGTCCTGTTAACTGAAAAATTTTAACCTCTAGACCTTGCAATTTATGGTGCTGTTATGCACAATAAGACTAAGGGTGGGTGTCATTGGGCCACAAGACCCCACACTTAGAAATAGTTGTGTGACTTTTGCACGGAAATTGCATTACTTCTGTGAATAGTTTGGAAACACTCTAAACACATTTTGTTATCATGTCTATATTATTTTTGAAAAAAAAAACCCTTTTCTAAAATTTTACTTATCATTTTGTAGTATGAGAAAGAGGACATGATTAAGATTTTTTGGTACTGTCCACCTGAGTGTAAAGAGTATTATGTCCAGATGCACAAAGCAATGAGGAGTCAACCACCTCTTCCATCCTAAGTGAGACTGGTCATTGATGCTTCACATCTGCCCTGCTCCTCTCATCCATGATTTTTTCATAACGTAATTGTAAATACAGCGCATGGTTGTTACTTCTAGCAATTACCACATCCTACTTCACCATCCTACTTCACCATGGAGTCTGGAAGTAGTTTATAGGCTTTTTCATTCAAGTAAAGCAATAATATTGAGGATGCATTCACTTGAATGGATTTTAAAACATTTACTCGATTTGCTATTAGAGCATGTTCTAGTTGGTGCACATGTCATTATTATTCAACAAAAGGAAGTCTAATTCTAATATGACACATTGGTATATTGTGAACTTATGATTGGACTTTTACCTTTATGTTTATAAAGTTATGATGCTTCACTTTTTTCTTTATTAAGATGATCTTGTGATAATCAGAAACCAAATAAAGAAAAAATTTTCAAGTGATACCGTTATGACATTTGAGTTTCTGGTTTTAAATAATATTTAGATGGGTTTTGTTTAAAGAGATACAAAATACTTTTATAAGTTTGTTGAGATATTTTTAAGATAATTTTGTCTTTCTTTCCTTGGTCTTTTCCTCTTTTTTTTTTTTTAAGTATAACTAGTTCTAAAAGAAGCCAAATTATTGCAAGATTCAAATCTCTAATTTGTGTTTTCAAGACCCAAAAAATATTAATTGCTCAAGAAATTATCATCGTGTGCGAATACTATTTTTAAGGTATAAGATCGTAAGATTATAGTTTCACCGTATAAAGAGTTACTAGTGTTATCATGAAATAGGAAAATTATACCAATATTTCTTTGGAATCTCTAGTTAAACTAAAAACGTAGAAAACGGTTTTATTTGAACTTATGTTATAAGAAAAAATAAATTATAATATATTAAATAAAAATCTTAAAAAGATAGAATTAGTTAATAAAATAATTAAAAGGGTAAAAAACTTAGAATTCAAAGAGAAACATACTTTGGTATTAGGAAAAGAGGAAGTAATTGTAGAAGAAAATACAGAGGTTAAAGATTATGTAGAAAAAATTTAAGAAATATTTTTATTAGAACAAAATCCTAATAAAAAACATCTATAATCTTTTGATAAGAAGGAAAGTCAGAAAATTAATAAGATAATTTATAATAAAATTTCTACAAAATTATATTATACTGAACCTATTTCGATCAATTTCTTATTAAAGAAACATTGTTAGTATAATTATGTATAATACGATGGTGATAGTATCATAAAAAGAAATTTATATGGAATGTCAAAGAATTAAATTTTTATTCTACTTTATTATATGATAATATTTGTTACTACTACAAAAATTATAGAAGGTAAATCTAATATCCAAATGATGAGATTTATAGTGAATAAATTTGCTAGATTGTTTAAAAATCGATAGTATTTTATTTAACAAATGAAGATAAATTTTAAATATTTAATATTATTAAAATAGAACAAAGTGTGCAAATATGTGATAGTATCAATACACTAATTTATACAATTATTAATTATTTTATTGATTCAACTATCTTATTAGTAGACAAAACATATAAACAATTCATTAATTTGAGGTGTTTTGGATTTGTCTCACTTTAACTAATACAAAAATGTCTTTTTCTCTAAAATCTTTAAAAGATAAGGTAGAGTATGTTTTGAAAAGAAAAATTTTTGTTTGAATTATACTTATCATGTTTTTTGAAAGAGTAAAAAATAAGTTAAAATTCTATTATGGTAGAGTTATTAATTACTCTAATTATACCTTTGAAGAATTAATCACTGAAGTGATAGGTGAAGGAGTTAAATTTTGTAATGAAATAAAATTATATAGATAGTTATAAAATGAAAAAACTCAAGGTAAAAAAGATTTAAGAAACTTTTGTAAACAAATAAGTTATCCACCAATAAAATATTCTAAAAAATTTAGGAAGAAGAGTTATAAATTTATATCTCAAAAAGAATCATTTTATGAAAAGGGAAAATCAAAAGAAATGAAAAGGCCTATTCCACAAAAAAGAAAAAGAAAAAGAAAAAAAATAATTATTTGTTATAAATGTGAAAAAATAGGGTATTATTCTAATAAATGTAAAATGAAATAGAAAATTTAAAAATTATCTATAGATGAAAATCTTAAGAGATCATTAATGTATATCTTCTTATCAGAAGATGAATCTAAAGAATTAGAGTTAGAAGTAAACTTTCTAAAGGAAAAAACCACCTCTAAAGAAGAATCTAATAATAGTTATGACAGTTAATACAATTGTTATCGAGATTTATGTAAAAATAATGGCTTATTAGTTCTTATAAAAGAAGATAAATTTGATATTAGATCTTATTGATAAAATTATAAATTCAAAAGAAAAAAAAAAGAGAACAGTTAGAAAAATATCTTCATCTATCTTCTAGGCTTTTACTATAGACCAAAATGATCAAAATATATAACTACAAATTTACTAATGAATGGATGCAAAACACGATTCACTAGTTGTATAAAAGCTTGGTGCATTAGTGAGACCAAATAACATAACAAGTCATTTATACAAATAATACTTAGTTTTGAAAGTTGTTATGTACTTATCTCCCTCTCTTATCCTAATATGGTGATATCTATTTTTTAAATCAATTTTAGAAAAAACACATGAATCATGCAATTCATCCAACATGTCATCTAACTTAAGTATGAGGTGACAATATTTTATAGTGATTTTGTTGATCGCTCGATAGTCAACACACATCCTTCAAGTCTCATCTTTCTTAGGTATAAGTAGGACATGAACAACACAAAGACTCATACTTTTCCTCACATATCCTTTCAAAATAAGCTCCTCAGTTGACCTTTAAAGCTTCTCAGTTGACCTTTGAAGCTCCTTTGTCTCCTTATGATTACTTCTATATGCTGTTCAATTTGGGATGCATGCACTAGAGATGAAATTAATTTGATGTTCAATTTCTCTTTTAGGTGGCAATCCACTTAGGATATCACCAGGGAAGACATTTTCAAATTCCTGCAATATAGTAATAATAATACTAGGTAAAAGCGGGTCAAACTTATTAGTATTAAAATAAACCTCTCTATACAAAAGTACGATCATAAACTATTTGGCATAAAATGCTCTTTTCATATCATATTGTTTTGCATAGAAACTTTCTATTTTATTATCTCTTTTGTCTCCTCACGTTTTCTTCTTCTCTTTTCTCTCTTTTTTCTGTTCACTCTCATTTTTAATCTTTAACTGATCCTTATAAACTTGTTGAGGTGATAATGGTATAAAAGTGACGGGTTTTTCATTGATTACAAAGGAATATCAATTCTTAAAGTCATCATGCATAACTTGCTTGTCAAATTGTCATAACCTTCCTAATAGAATATGACCCACATGCATAGGTGCAACATCACATAAAACTTTATCATGGTACCTTCTGATAGAAAATAATACAATCACTTGTTTATTTACCTCGACTTCTCCACTCTTATTCAACTATTAAAGCTATGGCCTAAGATACTTTATATTTGGTAAATTCAACTTTTCAACTATAGTTGTACTAGTAACATTAATGCAACTCTCATTATCAATAATCATACTACATACTTTATCTTTGATGAGACGTCTTGTTTAAAAGATATTATCTCATTGCACCTTATTTTCTTCCTTCACTTGCACATTCAATACTCTCCTTGTGATGAGAGTTACTCCATTAATCGGATATTCCTCTCGATCACTTTCACCCTTTGATAATTGCATAGAATCATTATTTGATTCACTTGCAGTTTCAACATCACCGTTACTTCTCAAAATCATTGCACACTTATTTGAACATTGAGATGCAATGTAACTCTTGCCTAAACACTTAAAACATTTAGCATCTCTATTTTTACTTGGTTGAGGGTTATAATTACCTACCTCCTTATTAGAACACACATTATTGCACTTGGATAGTTCTGCTTAGGACTTGTAATTAGCTTTTTCATCCCTTTTACTCCAATTTGGCTTCCAAGATGAGGTAGAACCCGAATTTTGCCCAAACCGTGTGGAACCCTTTCATTTAAGTTGTCTTTCAACTTTCATTGTCATGTGCACCATACCTTATAATTTCATATAGTGTTACAATTTAACTACGTTTGTTATTTCTCTATTTAGCCCTTGCAGAAATCAAGCATGGTTGCTTCTCTATTTTTTTCTACATTTGCACTAATCATGACAACCTTCATCTTCTTGTGGTAGTCCTCTGCACTTTTAGTGCCCTAAGTAAGCCCTTATAGCCTTTGGTACAACCCCTTGTAACAATGATTAGGGACAAACCTCCTCCTCATGATAGCCTTCATTTCCTCCCATGTATCAATAGGCCGCTCGCAATTCCTTCTCCTAATCAAAACAAGTTGATTCCACCAAATAATAAGTAAATTCAATGACAACAAGTTTTACCTTTTTCTCCTTAAAATAATTGTGGCAGTTAAAAATCAATTCAACCTTCTTCTCCCATTCTAGGTATGCATCAAGATCATTCTTACCTTGAAATGAAAGAATTGTCATTTTAATACTGCCCAAGTCACAATCATATATGTCTTGTCTCTCAAAATCTTTTAGATCCCTTCTATTGTTGGTAGTTTTAACCACAATAGTCTGATCATCAAATTCATCTTCTACGTCATTTTCATGGTCATTGGCATGTCTCTCAATTGCCTTATTGTTTTTAGAGTCTCATATTCCTCATGTCTCTTTTGCAACTCTACTATTGTATTAGTTTGCTCCTTCATCCTTTCCCTTATATCATCAAATCTGATATTTATGCGCACAAATTATTGTCGCATAGCTTTGATCACGAAGGACACATTGCAAACTCCCTCCTGAGCTGCACCTTTGTCTATGGAAGTCACAATATTACTTTTGTATAAAATGATTAGAATATTTCACAGAACACTCCCTTGCATGTTTCACTCGAAAAAAGAAGTGTTACTCTCCCTCGTGTTTATACTTTTTATGACTTTTTCTTCATATGAACTTGCACTTTTATCTTTTACCACTTAAATTTCCCTTTTCGGCTCTTTAAAGAACTAAATAAACAAAATCAAAACGATTGATTTTGAATAAATAAGACAAATGATATAAAATTGAACAAATTGAAGAATAAGGAGTCAAAAAATAAAAAGGATACTAAGGAAAATGAATTTAATGAACTAAACTCACAAAAATCAAGATAAGGGGTTAAACGTAGAGGACAAATTTGAATAACAAAATAAGGAAATAGATGGCAAAATTGAATTGAGTAAGAAAACTATGTTATTATTATGGTTAATATGACCAAACTATTAACTTTTGTCAATAATTTGAATTTAATATTTTCTTTCTTTTGTTCCTTTTCTTTTTGTTGTTGTTTCTTTTTTTTTTTTTTTGCTATTTCTTTTTTTTGTTTCCTTTTCTTTTGCTCAACACAAAACAATAGTAAAATACTTAAACACAACAATTGGAATTGAAATTAACACATTTTTGATAATTATGATCTCAAACAAATAAGCAAAGAGAGAAGGATTGCAAGCAAACAAATTAGTGCATTTGAATGGTAATGCACTTCATAGACAAACTAAAACAGAAAATAAATAAATCACAAGGTAAAAATTGAAGAATGAGTTGATTTAACTTGATTTTAGAGCTAGACATTGATACCAACTAATGTGGAAAACCCCAAAAAAACATGGTTTAGGGACTTAATACATGTAAGGAATTAAAGAATAATCAGGAAAGTTAAATTAAACTTTAATAACACAAATCCTAGACCCAACATTCAGAGGAACATGAATTTGGGGTATTTAAGAAGAATATGGACACCACAACTCCATAAAAGAAAGGAATTATGACTAATAAGTCAGGTTGAATGTCACAAGAAGAAGTACCTCTTAATAAGTTCTTTAGTTTCAAAAGAACTAAGGGAGAAAACCCTTGCTTCTATTTTACTCAAAATTGTCTAATGTTCTAGAGCTTATAGGAGGTATCGATTTATAATTTAAAGACATCAATCTTAAAGAGTTACAAATTCTTATTTAAGACAAATCTTATTTAAGACAAATCCTTATTTAGGAGGAATTTCTATTTAAGGACAAATTTCAGTACAGACAATAAACTCCTATTTATGAGTGAATGTTATTATTTAGTCTTGACCTATTAGATACTTCAATGATATTAATAAGGTCTGGACTCTCTTTCAAACTTGAACTTGCACCATTTAAAGTTTGGTTGGCCTGAATATCCTTAATCAGCCCATTTAGTAGCTCTTTCATCTTTTGGCTTTAACTCGTGTAATTGAATCTTTTGGAATATGCAATGGACCTCTTGCATCCTTTAAAGTTTTCCACCCATCATCTCTAAGGTTCTCATCACACAAAGTCTTCCAGAAATAGTTTAAGAATTTTATATCCTAATCTAAAATAATACTTTGAGGCATGTCATACAAATGTACTACTTCTCTAAAGAATAATTCAGCCACATTGTTTGTATTGTCAACTTTATGGCATGGGATGAAGCGTGTCATCTTTAAAAATTTGTCAACAACAATAAATACAGAATTCGTATCCTTTTTTTTGACTACGATAGCCCTAGTATAAAATTTATAGATAAATTAACTCAAGGATGACTAAGTATAGGTAAAGGGTGTACAAGTCATGCAGTAAAACTTTAAATTTAGTATGTTTGCATGTTATGCATTTCTCACATACCCTTTTAACAACTTGTTTCATGTGTGGCCAAAAGAAATATTTAGCTAAGACATTTAGGGTTTTTTTTAACTCTGAAATGACCTATTAGACCACCCTCATGAACTTCTCTCACAACCAACTCTCTCGAAGAACTTATAGACACTTATAAATGATTTTTCCTAAATAAGAAACACTTATGCCTATAAAATTTTTCAAAAGCTGACTTCTCATATGCTCTATACACATTAACAAAGTTAGGATCTTTCATATGCAAATCTTTAATATATTCAAATTCTAATAATTTTGCAATAAGTGTAGAGATAAAGATATACTAGAAGATAATACATTAAATACCACATTTTCCTTACTTTGTTTATATTTGATGATGTAGGGAAATGTCTCAATGAATTTGACTCACTTGGTGATGGAAGCCATATTATACTAACTCAAATTAATAAGAGAATTGATACTTTGCAAAACCATAGAGGACCAATGACAAAGGTAAGGTCAAAGAAAATAAAGGAAACTCTCAACAACTTGTTGTGCGACATTTACTATCAGAAAGTTATTAGGTACGAGTTAAGGATGACAGAGGCTTTACTAGGGCTTACAAATGTATCATCTATGGAGGAATTTGAAAACCATGACATTGGGAAGGAAGTTGATTTTAGGAGCCCATGTTTGGACATTTAAATGGGTTATTTTCATGAGTTTTTATTATTATTTAGTGAGTTGGACGAATTTCCTTAATAAGTTCATCTTATTAGCTAGGGTTTTGGGGTTAGCATATAAAAAGGGTGGCTGGAGGGGAGGGCGGTAGATTAGAGGAATTTCCTTAATAAACTCATCTTATTAGTTAGGGTTTTTTGGGGTTAGCATATAAAAAGGGTGGCTAGAGAAGAGGACAACAAATGATGAATGTATGAGCTATTTTTTCTAGTTCTTTGAGAACTAATTTTGAACTTTTATACTTGAATGTGTTGGTTCAATAGACTTATCTTCAACATTGTTGTTGTTAGGAGTGACATTTGAATCTTATAGCTTTGGTTTGTGATTGTTTATAATCATTGGGTCAGAACTCCAAATCCCTTAATCTTTGTTAGAACGATCCTATACCAACATTGGTGTTAGGTTCCATTTACAAATAATCAGAGTTTGTATCATTTGATATCAGAGCCATATTTTTTACTCAAGTTAGTTATACTTTTATTATCATCTCTTTCTTGTATTCTTAATTGTTGGTTGAATAATCAAAAAGAAAAAACAAAATCGTGTATTTCTTAAGTTGTCTTTCTGCTATTCGTTCCTTCTATAAAAATACCCATTAGTTAACTAAAAAAAAAAAAATGGCTTCATTGCTCAATTGGTCATTTACTCAATTATATTTGATAATTAATTGTTATATGATTGTACTACTCATATCATTGAATTCCTTCTTATTCTGTTTGCTTTATTGTCCATCTTCTTGATTGTATCACTTCTCTGAAAAGGTAAGTATAGGATTAATATATTCAAGTTTTGTTTGTTCTAAATTTAATTTGTTTGGAACTATTGAAAGAGCTCTTAAAGTCTTACAATTCAACGTGTGAAACACGAGAGTTGAGGACTATTATAGTTGAGTAGAGAGCAAACACGTAAGGGAGTGAGTTTTGTGAGGTATATTCTTTATTTACTAACAATCTTGCATATACAATATCTAATATTAAAAAAGGCAGTTTCCCACATAAAGAGGAGGAAGAAGTTGTTCCATGAAATCCTTAGAGTAGAAGTTTGATAGGATTGACCAAATGTTTTAGGAAGTTTGAGACAAGATGGAGAAAATAGACGGGGAATCGAGTGTCAATCCTAAGAGGCTAGTTGGGAGGGTCATAAAAGAACAATTTGAACATGACTTTGGTGAAGATGGTGATGATTATTATGATAACGGTAATAATGCTAGTAAAAACTTCAGAGGTGGATTTAGAGGAGGACTTGGTAATCGGAATGGTAGGGGAGTAAGAGGCAATGAAAGTGTTTATGATAGGTACAATGGAGGTTGAGATAACAGAAATAGAATGGAGGAAGGAGTAGATAAAAATCTTAGTAGTATTAAAATGAAAATACCTTCTCTAATGTCTATTTGGATTGGGAATGAAGGGTAGAATTAATATATGAGTGCCACAACTTTTCTAAAGAGAAGAAAGTGAAGTTAGCTGTGGCAAAGTTTACTAATTATGTTGTCTTATGTGGGACTAGCAAGTTAACACCAGGAGAAGAAATTTTGAGAGAATTGTAGAAACTTTGAATAAGTTGAAAACTGTGACGAGAAGGAGATTTGTTCCCAACTCTTATTATGAGGATTTGTATAATAAGTTGCAGAATCTTACACAAGGTTCCAAGAATATGGAAGAGTACCATAAGGAAATGGAAGTTGCTATGGTTAGAGCAAATGTAATAAAGGATAGGGAGGCAACCATGACTAGGTTTCTCCAAGGGTTGAATAGGAGCATAATTGATGTGGTAGAACTGCAACACTATGTAGAGTTTGAAGACATGGTATACATTGACATGAAAGTTGAGAGGCAACTTAAAGGAAGGAGCACTTCTAGATATAATCAGAACTTAGGTTCATCTCTTTGGAAGTTGAATTGGAGGAAGAAGGAAGAGAAGATGACTTCTAAGGTTAAAACCAATTCACGTAGACCCCAAACTAGTGGGGGTAGCCTAGAAAGGGGCAAATTTGAAGAAAAACTTGAGGACACTCAAAGAAAAGCTAGAGACATCAAATGTTTTAGATGTCTTGGTAGGGGTCATGTGACTTCATAATGTCTTAAAAAGAGAACCATATACCTTAAGGAGAATGGTGACTATTTGTCTGGCAGTGATGTTAGTGATGAAGACCATATGCCGCCACTAAAGGATACTAGTGATGTTGATGAAGGAATAAAGTATCCAAAGCATGGTGGAAGGCTTTTAGTAGTAAGGAGAGCCCTTAGTGTGCAAGTTAAGGAGGAGGATGATGTTGAGATGTAGCGGAAAAATATTTTCCATACTCAATATTTAGTTCAAGATAGACTCTGTTGGTTGATCATTGATGGAGGTAGTTGCACTAATGTAGCCAGTACAGAGTTGGTAGAAAAATTGAATTTGCCTACAACCAAACATCCTAAACCATATAATTTGCAATGGTTGAATGACAATGAAGTGGTGAAAGTGACTAAACAAGTTGTGGTTCCATTTTCTATTGGCAGATATAAGGACAAGTTGTTTTGTGATGTTGTACCTATGTAAGCCAAGCATTTGTTATTGGGCCGTCTTTGACAATTTGATAGAAAAGTTTTGCATGATAATTACAAGAACCGTTATTCTTTCACCATAAATGGAAAATCATTTACACTTGTTCCATTGACTCCAAAACAGGTGTATGAAGACCAAATGAGACTTTATGAAAGTGAGCAAAAAAGGAGGAGCGAAAAGAAAGAGAGTCGAGAGAAAAGAAAGTAAAGGAGAGAAAAATAAGGTAAACGCATGTGAGAGTATTAAGTACAAGAGTGGTCAGGTTCACAAGAGTGAAGATGAAAGAAAACAAATGAGTGTGTTTGCAAAAGGAGTAAATGTTAAGGTTTCCTTCCAAGCAAGGCAACAAATAATCTTAATCCTTTATAAGGATTCTTATTTTTCTAACATTGACCTTGATTCGTCTTTACTTAGTGCCATTTCATCTTTATTGTAGAATTATAATGATGTATTCCCTGAGGAGATCCCAGATGGTTTACCACCAAGGAGAGGGATTAAACACCACATTGATCTTATTCCTAAAGCTCCCCTTCCCAATAAGCCAGTGTATAGAAGTAATCCTGAAGAGACAAAGGAGCTTCAGAGGCAAGTTGATAAGTTGATGAAGAACGGATATGTAAAGGAGAGCATGAGTCCATGTGTAGTGCCAGTGTTGCTTGTGCCAAAGAAAGATGGATCTTGGAGGATGTGTGTTGATTGTAGAGCTATCAACAAAATAACAGTTAAGTATTGACATCTTATACCCAGGCTTGATGATATGCTAGATGAATTATATGGTGCATGTTACTTCTCTAAAATTGACCTTAAGAGTGGGTATAATCAAATTAGGATGAGAGAAGGAGATGAATGGAAAACTGCATTCAAGACCAAGCATGGTTTGTATGAATGGTTAGTTATGCCATTTGGTTTGACTAATGCACCCAGTACTTTTATGAGATTAATGAATCATGTTTTGAGACATCTCTTAGGAAAGTTTGTTGTGGCTTATTTTGATGACATATTAGTATATAGTAGAAATTTATAAAAGCGTGTTGAACATTTACATTGTGTGCTTGATGTTTCAAGGAAAGTGAAATTGTATGCCAATTTGAAGAAATGCATTTTTTGCAAGGATTATGTTATTTTCTTGGGTTATGTTGTGTCTGCTTATGGCATAGAGGTTGATAAAGCGAAAATTAAGGTAATTCAAGAATGACTTACACTTAAAAGTGTGAGTGATGTGAAGAGTTTCCATGGTTTGGCTAGCTTTTATAAGAGGTTCATTAAGGATTTTAATACCATAGCTACACCATTGAATGAAGTGATTAAAACGAGTGTGGGTTTCAAGTAGAGTGAAGAACAACAAGATGCCTTTGATTTGCTTAAGTCTAAGTTGTGTAATACACCACTTCTTGCTTTGCCTGATTTTTCTAAGATTTTTGAAATTGAATGTGATGCATCAGACATTGGGATTGGGGGAGTTCTCATACAAGAGAAACAACCTATTACATTCTTTAGTGAGAAGTTGAGTGGGGTAACATTGAATTATCCAACTTATGATAAAGAAATCTATACACTTGTTAGGACTTTAGAAATATGGCAGCATTACCTTTAGCCCAAGGAGTTTGCAATTCATACTGATCATGAGTATTTAAAATACTTAAAGGGGTAAGGTAAGTTGAATAAGAGACATGAAAAATAGGTTGAATTTTTTGAAACTTTTCCTTATATAATTCAATACAAATTAGGTAAGGAAAATGTTGTTGTTGACGCATTGTCATGTAGGTACACATTGATTAGCATTTTGAGCGTTAAGTTGTTGGGGTTTGAGCACATTATTGATTTGTATGCTAATGATGTTGACTTTAGTAACGTATATGCTGCATGTGAGAAAGCTGCCTTTGGTAAGTTCTATAGACATGAGAGGGTATTTGTTTAAAGTAAATAAATTTTGTATTCCTCAAGGGTCTATGAGAATATTACTTGTGAGAGAAACTCATGGGGGTGGTTTAATGGGACACTTTGGCATTCAAAAGACTTTTGATGTTTTAAATGAACATTTCTTTTGGCCATATATGAAAAGGGATGTTGAAAAAACCTGTACCAAGTGTATTTCTGTAGATAATTGTCTCCTTTACCTCAAGGCAATTTGAAATAATTTATATAATCTTCAGTCAAATTACTTAAGAAAAAGTAAAAGGAATCGACTGTAATAATAAGGTTTTGCACTCCCATCTGGGGATATATGCTTAAAACAACATTGAAACTTGGGTTTGCTATTTATAATATTCATCCACTAAAGTGTATTTTGTGCAATTGAGTCCATTACTCGTATTTTTGTTTAATTAACTTATTCAAAAGTTATATTTTTCACATATGATATTTTTCTCACCAATTAAATCAAATTACATTAACATTGAATTTAAAAATTAAAATATTTCAATTTTGCACTTTTTCGAATTTTAAAATCTGCTAGGGATCAGTGAATTGTCAATACTCTGTTGAATTTAAATTTTGCAATTTTCAGAATTGTCGCCTTTGCCTCAATGCAATTTGAAATAATTTCTATAATGTTCAAGCAAATTACTTAAGAAAAAGCAAAAGTAATCGACTATAATAAAAAGGCTTTCCACTCTCATCTAGGGATATATGGTTAACACAATATTGAAACTTGGGAATGGTATTTATAGTCTTCACCTATTAAAGTGTATTTTGTGCAATTGAGTCCATTACTTGTATTTTTGTTCAATTAACATATTCAAATATTATATTTTTGACATATTATATTTCCCTCACTAATTAAATCAAACGACATTAATAATAAATTTAAAAATCAAAATATTTCAATTTTGCAATTTTTTGAATTTTAAAATCTATTAGGGATAAGTGAATTGTCAATACTCTGTTGAATTTAAATTTTGCAATTTTCTAAATGGTCTCCTTTGCCTCAACGCTATTTCAAATGATTTATATAATCTTCAGGCATATTACTTAAGAAAAAGCGAAAGTAATGGACTGTAATAAGAAGGTTCTGCACTCCCATCTAGGGATATATGCTTAACACAACATTGAAACTTGAGACTGCTATATATAATATTCATCCACTTAATTGTATTTTATGCAATTGAGTCCATTACTTGTATTTTTGTTCAATTAACATATTCAAATATTGTATTTTTCTCACCAATGAAATCAAACGACATTAACAATAAGTTTAAAAATCAAAATATCGCATTTTTGCAATTTTTAGAATTTTAAAATCTGCTAGGGAGAAATGAATTGTCAATACTCTGTTGAATTTAACTTTTCCAATTTTCTGAATTGTCTCTTTTGCCTTAACGCAAATTGAAATTATTTATATAATTTTCAGGCAAATTACTTAAAAAAAAAAAGCAAAAGCAATGGGCTATAATAAGAACGTTCCGCACTCAGATTTAGGAATATATGCTTACCACAACATTGAAACTTGAGACTGCTATTTATAGTATTCACCCACTAAAATGTATTTTATGCAATTGAGTCCATTACTTGTATTTTTGTTCAATTAACATATTCAAAAATTATATTTTTCACATATTATATTTCTTTCACCAATTAAATCAAACGACATTAATAATAAATTTAAAAATCAAAATATTTTAATTTTGCAATTTTTTGAATTTTAAAATCTGCTAGGGATAAATGAATTGTCAATACTCTGTTGAATTTAAATTTTGCAATTTTCTTAATGGTCTCCTTTGCCTCAACGCTATTAGAAGAGATTGAAGTTGTTCACTTACCTGCGAATTGTGAATTGTGATGATACTGATTCACCCCCCTCTTAGTATCACAAACTAGTAGATCTTAGGGTGAAATTGGGAACTTCAATATAATATGTGGAAAATATAATATTTGAATTTGTTCATTGAGCAAAAATACAAGTAATGGACTCAATTTCATAAAAGACACTTTAGAGGATTAAATATTATAAATAGCAATCTCAAGTTTCAAGGTCGTGTAAAGCATATATCCCTAGATGGGAGTAGGGAACCATATTGTTAGAGTCCTTTCCTTTTCCTTTTTCTTAACTAATTTGTCTAAAGACAAGAATTCTATAAATTATTTCAAATTGCATTAAGGCAAAGGAGACAATTAGGAAATTTTCAAAATTTAAATTCAACAGATTATTGACAATTTATTTATCCCTAGTAGATTTTAAAATTCTAAAAATTACAAAAGTACAATATTTTGATTTTTAAATTTGTTGTTAATGTAGTTTGATTTAATTGGTTAGAAAAATACAATATTTGAATAAGTTAATTGAACAAAATTACAAGTAATGAACTCAATCGCATAAAATAAACTTTAGTAAATGAATATTATAAATAGCAATCCTAAGTTTCAATATTGTGCTAAGCACAAATCCCTATATGGGAGTGCAAAACCTTCTTATTACAGTGCATTACTTTTGCTTTTTCTTAAGTAATTTGCATAAAGATTATATAAATTATTTCAAATTGCCTTGAGGCAAAGGAGACAATTCAGAAAATAGCAAATTTTAAATTCAACATAATATTAACAATTCATTTATCCCTAACAGATTTTAAAATTCTAAAAATTGCAAAAATGCAATATTTTGATTTTTAAATTTATTGTTAATGTCGTTTGATTTGATTGGTGAGAAAAATATAATATGTGAAAAATATAATATTTGAATATGTCAATTGAAAAAATATACAAGTAATGGACTCAATTCCGCAAAAGAAACTTTAGTGGATGAATATTATAAATAGCAATCTCAAGTTTCAAGGTTGTGTAAAGCATATATCCCTAGATGGGAGTGGGGAACCATCTTTTTATAGTCCATTGGTTTTCCTTTTTCCTAAGTAATTTGTCTGAACACAGGAATTTTATAAATCATTTCAAATTACATTGAGGCAAAAGAGATAATTAAGAAAATTGTAAATTTAAATTCTATAGATTATTGACAATTTCTTTATCCCTTATCCCTAGCAGATTTTAAACTTCTAAAAATTGAAAAATTGCAATATTTTGATTTTTAAATTTGTTGTTAATGTCCTTTAATTTGATTGGTGAGAAAAATACAATATTTGAATAAGTTAGTTGAATAAAAATACAAGTAATGCATTTAATTGCATAAAATACACTTTCATGGGTGAATATTATAAATAGCAATCCCAAGTTTTAATGTTGTGTTAAGCATATATCCCTGAATGGGAGTGCAGAACTTTCTTATTACAGTCCATTGCTTTTGCTTTTTCTTAAATAATTTGCTTGAAAATTATATAAATCATTTAAAATTGCGTTGAGGCAAAGGAGACAATTTAGAAAATTACAAAATTTAAATTCAATAGAGTATTGATAATACAGTTATCCCAAGCAGATTTTAAAATTCAAAAAATTGAAAAATTGAAATATTTTGATTTTTAAATTTTTTGTTAATGTCGTTTGATTTAATTGGTGAGAAAAATATAATATGTGAAAAATATAATATTTGAATATGTTAATTGAACAAAAATACAAGTAATGGACTCAATTGCAAAAAATACACTTTAGTGGATGAATATTATAAATAACAGTCTCTTGTTTTAATATTGTATTAAGCATATATCCCTAGATGAGAGTGCAGAACCTTCTTATTACAGTTGATTGCTTTTGCTTTTTCTTAAGTAATTTGCTTGAAAATTATATAAATCATTTCAAATTACGTTGAGGCATAGGAAACAATTCCGAAAATTGCAAAATTGAAATTCAACAAAGTATTGACAATTCATTTATCCCTAGTAGATTTTAAAATTCGAAGAATTGCAAAAATGAAATATTTTGATTTTTAAATTTAATGTTAATGTCGTTTGATTTAATTGGTGAGAAAAATATAATATGTGAAAAATATAATATTTGAATATGTTAATTGAACAAAAATATAAATAATGGACTCAATTGCATAAAATACACTTTAGTGGATGAATATTATAAATAGCAAACCCAAGTTTCAATGTTGTGTTAAGCATATATTCCTAGATGGGAGTGCAGAACTTTTTTAGTACAGTCCATTGCTTTTGATTTTTCTTAAGTAATTTGTCCAAAAATTATATAAATCATTTCAAATTGCATTGAGGCAAATATGACAACTCAAAAAATTGCAAAAGTTACATTCAACAGAGTATTGACAATTCATTTATCCCTAGTAGATATTAAAATTCTAACAAATTACAAAAATGCAATATTTTGATTTTTAAATTTATTGTTAATGTAATTTGATTTAATTGGTGAGAAAAATATAATATGTGAAAAATATAATATTTGAATATGTCAATTGAACAAAAATACAAGTAACGGACTCAATTGCAGAAAAGACACTTTAGTGGATGAATATTATAAATCGCAATCTCATGTTTCAAGGTTGTGTAAAGCATATATCTCTAGATGGGAGTAGGGAACCATCTTTTTAGAGTCCATTGGTTTTCCTTTTTCCTGAGTAGTTTGTCTGAAGATAGGAATTTTATAAATCATTTCAAATTACATTGAGGCAAAGGAGACAATTAAGAAAATTGCAAAATTTAAATTCTACAGATTATTAATAATTTCTTTATCCCTAACAGATTTTAAAATTCTAAAAATATCAAAAATGGAATATTTTGATTTTTAAATTTATTGTTAATGTCGTTTGATGTGATTGGTGAGAAAAATACAATATTTGAAGATGTTAATTGCATAAAAATATAAGTAATGGATTCAATTGCATGAAATACAATTTAGTGAATGAATATTATAAATAGCAATCCCAAGTTTCAATGTTTTGTTAAGCATATATCCCTGGATGGGAGTGCAGAACCTTCCTATTACAGGCCATTGCTTTTGCTTTTTTTTTTTAAGTAATTTGCCTGAAGATTATATAAATCATTTAAAATTACGTTGAGGCAAATGAGACAATTTAGAAAATTGCAAAAATTTAAATTCAACAGAGTATTGACAATACAGTTATCCCAAGTAGATTTTAAAATTCAAAAAATTGCAAAATTGAAATATTTTCATTTTGAAATTTATTGTTAATGTCGTTTGATTTAATTGGTGAGAAAAATATAATATGTGAATAATATAATATTTGAATATGTTAATTGAACAAAAATACAAGTAATGGACTCAATTGCATAAAATACACTTTAGTGGATGAATATTATAAATAGTAGTCTCTAGTTTCAAGGTTGTGTTAAGCATATATCCCTAGATAAAAGTGCAAAACCTCCTTATTACAGTCGATTACTTTTGCTTTTTCTTTAGTAATTTGCCTAAAAATTACATAAATCATTTCGAATTGCGTTGAGGCAAATGAGACAATTCAAAAAATTGCAAATTTTAAATTTAACAAGGTGTTGACAATTCAGTTATCCCTAGCAGATTTTAAAATTTTAAAAATTGCAAAATTGAAAATTTTGTTTTTTAAATTTATTGTTAATGTCGTTTGATTTAATTGGTGAGAAAAATATGATATGTGAAAAATATAATATTTAAATATGTTAATTGAACAAAAATACAAGTAATGGACTCACTTGCATAAAAGACACCTTGGTGAATGAATATTATAAATAGCAATCTCAACTTTCAAGGTTGTGTAAAGCATATATCCCTAGATGGGAGTGGGGAACCATCTTTTTAGAGTCCATTGGTTTTCCTTTTTCCTAAATAATTTGTCTAAAGATAGGAATTCTATAAATCATTTCAAATTACATTGAGGCAAAGTAGACAATTAAGAAAATTGTAAAATTTAAATTCAACAGATTATTTACAATTTATTTGTCCATAGCAGATTTTGAAATTCTAAAAATTGCAAAAATACAATATTTTGATTTTTAAATTTGTTGTTAATGTCGTTTAATTTGATTGGTGAGAAAAATATAATATTTAAATATGTTAATTGAACAAAAATATAAGTAATGGACTCAATTGCATAAAATACCCTTTAGTGGATGGATATTATAAATAGCAAACCCAAGTTTCAATTGAACAAAAATACAAGTAATGGACTCAATTGCAAAAAATACACTTTAGTGGATGAATATTATAAATAGCAGTCTCTTGTTTTAATATTGTGTTAAGCATATATCCCTAGATGAGAGTACAGAACCTTCTTATTATAGTTGATTGCTTTTGCTTTTTCTTAAGTAATTTGCTTGAAAATTATATAAATCATTTCAAATTACGTTGAGGCATAGGAAATAATTCCGAAAATTGCAAAATTGAAATTCAACAGAGTATTGACAATTCATTTATCCCTAGCAGATTTCCAAATTCTAAAAATTGCAAAAATGCAATATTTTGATTTTTAAATTTATTGTTAATGTCGTTTGATTTAATTTGTGAAAAAATATAATATGTGAAAAATATAATATTTGAATATGTCAATTGAACAAATATACAGGTAATGGATTCAATTCCATAAAAAACACTTTAGTGGATGAATATTATAAATAGCAATCTCAAGTTTCAAGGTTGTGTAAAGCATATATCCTCATATAGGAGTGGGGAACCATCTTTTTAGAGTCCATTGGTTTTCCTTCTTCCTAAATAATTTGTCTGAAGATAGGAATTCTATAAATCATTTCAAATTACGTTAAGGCAATGGAGACAATTAAGAAAATTGCAAAATTTAAATTCAACAGATTATTTACAATTTATTTGTCCATAGTAGATTTTGAAATTCTAAAAATTACAAAAATGCAATATTTTGATTTTTAAATTTGTTATTAATGTCGTTTGATTTGATTAGTGAGAAAAATACAATATTTGAATAAGTTAATTGAACAAAAATACAAGTAATGGACTCAGTTGTATAAAATACAGTTTAGTGGATGAATATTATAAATAGCAATTCCAAGTTTCAATGTTGTATTAAGCATATATCCCTAAATGGGAATGCAAAACCTTCTTATTATAGTCCCTTACTTTTGCTTTTTCTTAAGTAATTTGCTTGAAGATTATATAAATTATTTCAAATTGCGTTAAGGCAAAGTAGACAATTCCGAAAATTGCAAAATTTAAATTCAATAGAGTATTCACAATTCATTTATCCCTAGTAGATTTTAAAACTCTTAAAATTGCAAAAATGCAATATTTTGATTTTTAAATTTAATGTTAGTGTCGTTTGGTTATATAAATCATTTCAAATTGGGTTGAGGCGAAAGGGACAATTCAGAAAATTGCAAAATTTAAATTGAACAGAGTG
The DNA here is from genome assembly GCA_020883675.1 of Bruguiera gymnorhiza. Taxonomy (NCBI): domain Eukaryota; kingdom Viridiplantae; phylum Streptophyta; class Magnoliopsida; order Malpighiales; family Rhizophoraceae; genus Bruguiera; species Bruguiera gymnorhiza. The sequence goes on along the minus strand of JAIRCJ010000160.1, from coordinate 150,673 downwards.
TTGACAATTCACTTATCCCAAGCAGATTTTAAAATTCAAAAAATTGCAAAATTGAAATATTTTGATTTTAAATTTATTGTTAATGTCATTTGATTTAATTGGAGAGAAAAATATAAAATGTGACAAATATAATATTTGAATATGTTAATTGAACACAAATACAAGTAATGGACTCAATTGCATAAAATACAATTAAGGGGATGAATATTATAAATAGCACTCCCAACTTTTAATGTTGTGTTAAATATATATTCATAGATGGGAGTGCAGAACCTTCTTATTAAAATCCATTACTTTCGCTTTTTCTTAAGTAATCTGCCTGAATATTATATAAATCATTTCAAATTGAGTTAAGACAAAGGAGACAATTTAGAAATCTGCAAAATTTAAATTCAACAGAATATTGACAATTCATTTATCCCTAGCAAATTTTAAAATTCGAAAAAGTGCAAAATTGAAATATTTTAATTTTTAAATTTAATGTTAATGTCGTTTGGTTTAATTGGTGAGAAAAATATAATATGTGAAAAATATAATATTTGAATATGTTAATTGAACAAAATACGAGTAATGAACTCAATTGCATAAAATATACTTTAGTGGATGAATATTATAAATAGCAAATCCAAGTTTCAATGTTGTGTTAAGCATATATCCCTACATGGAGTGTAGAGCCTTCTCATTACAGTCGATTACTTTTGCTTTTTCTTAAGTAATTTGCTTGAAGATTATATAAATTATTTCAAATTGCGTTGAGGGAAAGGAGACAATTCTGAAAATTGCAAAATTTAAATTCAACAGAGTATTGACAATTCATTTATCCCTAACAGATTTTAAAATTCTAAAAATTGCAAAAATGTAATATTTTGATTTTTAAATTTATTATTAATGTCATTTGATTTAATTGATGAGGAAAATATAATATGTGAAAAATATAATATTTGAATATGTCAATTGAACAAAAATACAATTAATGGACTCAATTGCATAAAAGACACTTTATTGGATCAATATTATAAATAGCAATATCAAGTTTCAAGGTTTTGTGAAGCATATATCCCTAGATGGATGGGAGTGGGGAACCATATTATTACAATCTATTGCTTTTCCCTTTTCTTAAGTAATTTGTCTGAAGAAAAGAATTTTATAAATCATTTCAAATTGCATTGAGGCAAAGGAGACAATTAAGAAAATTGTAAAATTTAAATTCAATAGATTATTTACAATTTATTTGTCCTTGGTAGATGTTAAAATTTTAAAAATTGCAAAAATGCAACATTTTGATTTTTAAATTTGTTGTTAATGTTGTTTGATTTGATTGGTGAGAGAAATACAATATTTGAATAAGTAAATTGAACAAAAATACATGTAATGGACACAATTGCATAAAATACACTTTAGTAGATGAATATTATAAATAGCAATCCCAAATTTCAATGTTGTGTTAAGCATATATCCTTAGATAGGAGTATAGAACCTTCTTATTATAATCCATTGCTTTTGCTTTTTCTTAAGTAATTTGCCTGAAAATTATATAAATCATTTCAAATTGCGTTGAGACAAAGGAGACAATTTAGAAAATCGGAAAAGTTAAATTCAATAGAGTATTGACAATTCATTTCTCCCTAACAAACTTTAAAATACTAAAAATTACAAAAATGTGATATTTTGATTTTTAAATTTATTGTTAATGTCATTTGATTTGATTGGTGAGAAAAATACAATATTTGAATATGTTAATTGAACAAAAATACAAGTAATGTACTCAATTGCGTAAAATACACCTTAGTGGATGAATATTATAAATAACAGTCCCAAGTTTCAATGTTGTGTTAAGCATATATCCCTAGATGGGAGTGCACAGCTTTCTTATTACAGTCGATTGCTTTTACTTTTACTTAAGTAATTTGCCTGAACATTATAGAAATTATTTCAAATTGCGTTGTGGCAAAGGAGACAATTCTGAAAATTGCAAAATTTAAATTCAACAGAGTATTGACAATTCACCTATCCCTAGCAGATTTTAAAATTCAAAAAATAGCAAAATTGAAATATTTTGATTTTTAAATTTAATATTAATGTCGTTTGATTTAATTGGTGTGAAAAATATAATATTTGAATATGTTAATTGAACAAAAATACGAATAATGGACTCAATTGCATAAAATACAGTTTAGTAGACAAATATTTTAAATAGCAAACCCAAGTTTCAATGTTCTGTCAAGCATATATCCCTAGATGGGAGTGCAGAACCTTCTTATTACAGTTGATTGCTTTTGCTTTTTCTTAAACAATTTGCCTGAAGATTATATAAATTATTTCAAATTGTGTTGAGGCAAAGGAGACAATTCCAAAAATTGCAAAATTTAAATTCAACAGAGTATTGACAATTCATTTATTCCTAGCAGATTTTAAAGTTCTAAAAATTGCAAAAATGCAATATTTTGATTTTTAAATTTATTGTTAATGTCATTTCATTTAATTGGTGAGAAAAATATAATATTTGAATTTGTCAATTGAACAAAATACAAGTAATAGACTCAATTGCATAAAAGACACTTTAGTAGATCAATATTATAAATAGCAATCTGAAATTTCAAGGTTTTGTGAAGCATAAATCACTAGATGGGAATGGGGAACCATCTTATTAGGGTTCATTGCTTTTCCTTTTTCTTAAGTAATTTGTCTAAAGACAAGAATTCTATAAATCATTTCAAATTGCATTGAGGCAATGGAGACAATTAAGAAAATTGCAAAATTTAAATTCAATAGATTATTTACAATTTATTTGTCGCTTGTAGATTTTAAAATTCTAAAACTTGCAAAAATATAATATTTTGATTTTGAAATTTGTTGTTAATGTTATTTATGGACTGTAAGAAGAAAGTTCTGCACTCCCATCTATGGATATATGCTTAAGACAACATTGAAACTTGGGTTTGCTATTTATAATATTCATCTACTAAAGTGTATTTTATGCAATTGAGTCCATTACTTGTATTTTTGTTCAATTAACATATTCAAATATTATATTTTTATCACCAATTAAATCAAACGATATTAATATTAAATTTAAAAATCAAAATATTTCAATTATGCAATTTTTTGAATTTTAAAATCTGCTAGAGATAAAAGAATTCTCAATACTCTGTTGAATTTAAATTTTGCAATTTTTGGAATTGTCTCCTTTGCCTCAACGCAATTTGAAATGATTTATAAAATCTTCAGGCAAATTATTTAAGAAAAAGCAAAAGTAATGGACTGTAATAAGAAGGTTCTAGACTCCCATCTACGAATATTTGCTTAACACAACATTGAAACTTAAGACTGCTATTTATAATATTGATCAACTAAAGTGTATTTTATGCAATTGAGTCCATTACTTGTATTTTTGTTCAATTAATATATTCAAATGTTATATTTTTCACATATTATATTTTTCTCAGCAATTAAATCAAACGACATTAACAATAAATTTAAAAATCAAAATATTTCAATTTTGCAATTTTTCGAATTTCAAAATCTGCTAGGGATAAGTGAATTGTGAATATGCTGTTAAATTTAACTTTAGCAATTTTCTGAATTGTCTCCTTTGCTTCAACGCAATTTGAAATGATTTATATAATTTTTAGCCAAATTACTTAAGAAAAAGCAAAAGCAATGGACTGTAATAAGAAGATTCTGCACTTCCATCTAGGGATATATGCTTAACACAACATTAAAACTTGGGATTGCTATTTATAATATTCATCCATGAAAGTGTATTTTATGCAATTGAGTGCATTACTTGTATTTTTGTTCAACTAACTTATTCAAATATTGTATTTTTCTCACCAATCAAATTAAAGGACATTAACAACAAATTTAAAAATCAAAATATTGCATTTTTTCAATTTTTAGAATTTTAAAATCTACTAGGGATAAGGGATAAAGAAATTGTCAATAATCTGTAGAATGTAAATTTTGCAATTTTCTTAATTGTCTCGTTTGCCTCAATGTAATTTGAAATGATTTATAGAATTCTTGTGTTCAAACAAATCACTTAGGAAAAAGGAAAACCAATGGACTCTAAAAAGATGGTTCCCCACTCTCATCTAGGGATATATGCTTTACACAACCTTGAAACTTGAGATTGCTATTTATAATATTCATCCACTAAAGTTTCTTTTGTGGAATTAAGTCCATTTCTTGTATATTTTTTCGATTGACATATTCAAATATTATATTTTTCACATATTATATTTTTCTCACCAATTAAAGCAAACGACATTAACAACAAATTTGAAAATCAAAATATTGCATTTTTGCAATTTTTAGAATTTTAAAATATGCAAGGAATAAAGAAATTGTTAATAATTTGTAAAATTTAAATTTTGAAATTTTCTTAATTATCTCCTTTGGCTCAATGTAATTTGAAATGATTTATAGAATTCCTGTCTTTAGACAAATTACTTAGGAAAAAGGAAATCCAATAGACTTTAAAAAGATGGTTCCCCACTCCTATCTAGGGATATATGCTTTACATAACCTTTAAACTTGAGATTGCTATTTATAATATTCATCCACTAAAGTGTCTTCTATGGAATTGAGTCCATTACTTGTATTTTTGTTCAATTAACATATTCAACTATTGTATTTTTTCCACAAATCAAATCAAACGACATTAATATTAAATTTAAAAATCAAAATATTTCATTTTTGCAATTCTTTGAATTTTAAAATCTGCTAGGGATAAATAAATTGTCAATACTCTATTGAATTTAAATTTTGCAATATTCGGAATTGTCTCATTTGCCTCAACGTAATTTGAAATGATTTATATAATTTTGAGGCAAATTACTTAAGAAAAATCAAAAGCAATTGACTGTAATAAGAAGGTTCTGCACTCCAATCTAGGGATATATACATAACACAACATTGAAACTAGAGACTGTTATTTATAATATTCATCCACTAAAGTGTATTTTATGCAATTAGGTCTATTACTTGTATTTTTGTTCAATTAACATATTCAAATATTATATTTTTCACATATTATATTTTTCTCGCCAATTAAATCAAACGACATTAACAATAAATTTAAAAATCAAAATATTTCAATTTTGCAATTTTTTGAATTTTAAAATCTGCTTAGAATAAGTGAATTGTCAATACACTGTTGAATTTAAATTTTGCAATTTTCTAAATTGTCTCTTTTGCCTAAACACAATTTGAAATGACTTATATAATCTTCAGCAAATTACTTAAGAAAAGGCAAAAGTAATGGATTGTAATAAGAAGGTCCTGCACTCCTATCTAGGGGTATATGCTTAACACAACAATGAAATTTGAGATTGCTATTTATAATATTCGTCCACTAAATTGTATTTTATGCAATTGAGTTTATTACTTGTATTTTTGTTCAATTAAGATATTCCAATATTGTATTTTTCTCACCAATCAAATCAAACAACATTAACAATAAATTTACAAATCAAAATATTGCACTTTCTTAATTTTTAGAATTTTAAAATCTATTAGGGATAAATAAATTGTAAAAAATCGGTTGAATTTAAATTTTGAGAATTTCCTAATTATCTCCTTTGCCTTAATGCAATTTGAAATAATTTATAGAATTCTTGTCTTCAGACAAATTAGTTAAGAAAAAGGAAAAGGAAAGGACTCGAACAAGATGGTTCTCCACTCCCATTTAGGGATATACGCTTTACACAACCTTGAAACTTGAGATTGTTATTTATGATATTCAATCCACTAAAGTGTCTTTTATGAAATTGAGTCCATTACTTGTAATTTTGCTCAATTAACAGATTCAAATATTATACTTTTCACATATTATATTTTTCTCACCAATTAAATCAAATGACATTAACAATAAATTTAAAAATCAAAATATTTCAATTTTTCAATTTTTAGAATTTTAAATTCTACTAGGGATAAAGAAATTGTTAATAATCTGTAGAATTTATATTTTGCAATTTTCGTAATTGTCTTCATTGCCTTAATGTATTTTGAAACGATTTATAGAATTCCTGTTTTCAGACAAATTACTTAGGAAAAAGGAAAACCAATGGACTCTAAAAAGATGGTTCCCCACTCCCATTTGGGATATATGCTTTACACAACCTTAAAACCTGAGATTGCTATTTATAATATTCATCCACTAAAGTGGCTTTTATGGAATTGTGTCCATTACTTGTATTTTTGTTCAATTGACATATTCAAATATTATATTTTTCACATATTATATTTTTCTCACCAATTAAAACAAACGACATTAACAATAAATTTAAAAATCAAAATATTGCATTTTTGCAATTTTAAGAATTTTAAAATCTACTAGAGATAAATGAATTGTTACTACTCTGTTGAATTTAACTTTTGCAATTTTCTGAATTGTCTCCTTTGCCTCAACGCAATTTGAAATGATTTATATAATCTTTAGGCAAATTACTTAAGAAAAAGCAAAAGCAATGGATTGTAATAAGAAGGTTTTGCACTCTCATCTAGAGATATATGCTTAACACAACATTGAAACTAGAGACTACTATTTATAATATTCATCCATTAAAGTGTATTTTATGCAATTAAGTCCATTACTTGTATTTTTGTTCAATTAACATATTCAAATATTATATTTTTGACATGTTATATTTTTCTCACCATTTAAATCAAACGACATTAACATTAAATTTAAATATCAAAATATTTCAATTTTGCAATTTTTCAAATTTTAAAATCTGCTAGGGATAAATGAATTGTCAATACTCTATTAAATTTAAATTTTGCAATTTTTGGAATTGTCTCCTTCGCCTTAACACAATTTGAAATGATTGATATAATCTTCAGGCAAATTATTTAGGAAAAAGCAAAAGCAATGGACTGTAATAAGAAGGTTATGCACTTCCATCTACGGATATATGCTTAACACAACATTGAAACTTGGGTTTGCTATTTATAATATTTATCCACTAAAGTGTCTTTTATGGAATTGTGTCTATTACTTGTATTTTTGTTCAATTGACATATTCAAATATTATATTTTTCACATATTATATTTTTCTCACCAATTAAATCAATCGACATTAATAATAAATTTAAAAAACAAAATATTGCATTTTTGCAATTTTTAAAATTTTAAAATCTACTAGGGATAAATGGATTGTCAATACTTTGTTGAATTTAACTTTTGCAATTTTCTGAATTGCCTCCTATTTTTCAACGTAATTTGAAATGATTTATATAATTTTCAAGCAAATTACTTCAGAAAAAGCAAAAACAATCCACTGTAATAAGAAAGTTATGCACTCTCATCTAGGGATATATGCTTCACACAACCCATTACTTGTATTTTTGTTCAATTGATATATTCAAATATTATATTTTTTATGTATTATATTTTTCTCACCAATGAAATGAAACGACATTAACAATAAATTTAAAAATCAAAATATTTCAATTTTGCAATTTTTCAAATTTTAAAATCTGCTAGGGATAAATGAATTGTTAGTACTCTATTGAATTTAAATTTTGTAATTATCAGAATTGTCTCCTTTGCCTCAACGTAATTTGAAACAATTTATATAATCTTCAAGCAATTTAATTAAGAAAAAGCAAAAGCAATGGACTCTAATAAGAAGGTTCTGCACTCCTATTTAGGGATATATATTTAACACAACAATGAAACTTCAAATTGCTATTTATAATATTTATCCACTAAATTGTATTTTAAGCAATTGAGTCCATTAATTGTATTTTTGTTTAATTAAGATATTCAAATACTGTATTTTTCTCACCAATCAAATCAAACGACATTAACAATAAATTTAAAAATCAAAATATTGCATTTTTGTAATTTTTAGAATTTTAAAATCTATTAGGAATAAATGAATTGTCAATACACTATTGAATTTAACTTTTGTAATTTTCTGAATTGTCTCCTTTGCCTCAACGCAATTTGAAATGATTTATATAATCTTTAAGCAAATTACTTAAGAAAAAGCAAAAGCAATGAATTCTAATAAGAAGGTTCTGCACTCTCATCTAGGAATATATGCTTAACACAACATTGAAACTTGGGAGTGCCATTTATAATATTCATCTACTAAATTGTATTTTATGCAATTGAGTCCATTACTTGTATTTTTGTTCAATTAAGATATTCAAATGCTATACTTATTCAAATATTGTATTTTTCTCACCAATGAAATCAAACGACATTAACAATAAATTTAAAAATCAAAATATTTCAATTTTGCAATTTTTTGAATTTTAAAATCTGCTAAGGATAAATGAATTGTCAGTACTCTATTGAATTTAAATTTTGTAATTATCAGAATTGTCTCCTTTGCCTCCATGCAATTTGAAATGATTTATATAAATTTCAGGCAAATTACTTAAGAAAAAGCAAAAGCAATGGACTGTAATAAGAAGGTTTTGCATTCCAATTTAGGGATATATGCTTAAGACATCATGGAAACTTGGGTTTGCTATTTATAATATTCATCTACTTAAGTGTATTTTATGCAATTGAGTCCATTACTTGTATTTTTGTTCAATTAACATATTCAAATGCTATATTTTTCACATATTATATTTTTCTCAGTAATAAAATCAAACGACATTAATAATAAATTTAAAAATCAAAATATTTCAATTTTGCAATTTTTCCAATTTCAAAATCTGCTAAGAATAAATGAATTGTCAGTAGTTTTTTGAATTTAAATTTTGCAATTTGCTAAATTGTCTCCTTTGCCTAAACACAATTTGAAATGATTGATATAATCTTCAGGCAAATTATTTAAGAAAAAACAAAAGTAATGGACTGTAATAAAAAGGTTCTGCACTCTCATCTAGGGATATATGCTTAATACAACAATGAAACTTGGGATTTATATTTATAATATTCATCCACTAAATTGTATTTTATGCAATTGAGTCCATTATTTGTATTTTTGTTCAATTAAGATATTCAAATATTGTATTTTTCTCACCAATCAAATCAAACGACATTAACAATAAATTTAAAAATCAAAATATCTCATTTTTGCAATTTTTAAAATTTTAAAATTTGTTAAGGATAAATGAATTGTCAATACGCTGTTGAATTTAACTTTAGCAATTTTCTGAATTGTCTCATTTCCCTCAAAGCAATTTGAAATGATTTATATAATCTTTAGCCAAATTACTTAAGAAAAAGCAAAAGCAATGGACTGTAATAAGAAGATTCTGCACTTCCATATAGGGATATATGCTTAACACAATATTGAAACTTGGGTTTACTATTTATAATATTTATCCACTAAGGTGTATTTTATACAATTGAGTCCATTATGTGTATTTTTGTTCAATTAACATATTCAAATATTGTATTTTTCACATAATATATTTTTCTCTCCAATCAAATCAAACAACATTAACAATAAATTTAAAAATCAAAATATTCCATTTTTGCAATTTTTAGAATTTTAAAATTTGCTCGAGATAAAGAATTTGTTAATAATTTGTAGAATTTAAATTTTGCAATTTTCTTAATTTTCTCCTTTGCCTCAATGTAATTTGATACAATTTATAAAATTCTTGTCTTCAAACAAATTACTTAGAGATAAATGAATTCTCAATACTCTGTTGAATTTAAATTTTTCAATTTTTGTAATTGTCTCCTTTGCCTCAACGTAATTTGAAATGATTTATATAATCTTCAGGAAAATTATTTAACAAAAAGCAAAAGCAATGGACTGTAATAAGAAGGTTTTGCACTTCCATATAGGGATATATGCTTAACACAAAATTGAAACTTCAGACTGTTATTTATAATATTGATCCACTATAGTATATTTTATACACTTGACTCCATTACTTGTATTTTTGTTCAATTAACATATTAAAATATTATATTTTTTCTTAGAAATTAAATCAAACTATACTAATAATAAATTTAAAAATCAAAATATTTCAATTTTGCAATTTTTCAAATTTCAAAATCTGCTAGAGATAAGTGAATTGTCAGTACTCTATTGAATTTACATTTTTCAATTTTCTAAATTGTCTCCTTTGCCTAAACGCAATTTGAAATGATTGATATAATCTTCAAGAAAATTACTTAAGAAAAAGCAAAAGTAATGGACTGTAATAAGAAGGTTCTGCACTCCCATCTCGGGATATATGCTTAACACAACAATGAAACTTAGGATTTCAATTTATAATATTCATCCACTAAATTGTTTTTTTTTTGCAGTTAAGTCCATTACTTGTATTTTTGTTTAATTAAGATATTCAAATATTGTATTTTCACACTAATCAAATCAAACGACATTAACAATAAATTTGAAAATCAAAATTTTCCATTGTTGCAATTTTTAGAATTTTAAAATCTGCTAGGGATAAATGAATTGTTAATATGCTGTTGAATTTAACTTTTTGCAATTTTCTGAATTGTCTCCTTTGCCTCAACGCAATTTGAAATGATTTATATAATGTTCAGCCAAATTACTTAAGAAAAAGCAAAAGCAATGGACTGTAATAAGAAGGTTTTGCACTTCCATTTAGGGATATATGCTTAACACAACATTGAAACTTGAATTTGCTATTTATAATATTCATCCACTAAATGTATTTATATGAATTGAGTCCATTACTTGTATTTTTGTTCAATTAACATATTCAAAATATTGTATTTTTCACCGTTTCTATTATATTTTTTATCACAATCAAATCAAATGGCATAAACAATAAATTTAAAAATCAAAATATTCCATTTTTGCATTTTTAGTATTTTAGAATCTGCTCGGGATAAAGAATTGTTAATAATCTGTAGAATTTAAATTATGCAATTTTTCTTAATTGTCTCCTTTTTCCTCAATGTAATTTTGAAACGATTTATAAAATTCTTGTCTCAAACAAATTACTTAGAAAAAAAGGAAAACCGATGGAACACGAAAAAGTTGGCTCCCCACTCCCATCTAGGGATATATGCTTTACACAAACCTTGAAACTTGAGATTGCTATTTATAATAACTCATCCATTAAAGTGTATTTATGGAATTGAGTTCCATTACTTGTATTTTTGTTCAATTGACATATTCGCCTATTATATTTCTCATGTATTATATTTTTTCTCACCAATNTATTTATAATATTGATCCACTATAGTATATTTTATACACTTGACTCCATTACTTGTATTTTTGTTCAATTAACATATTAAAATATTATATTTTTCTCAGAAATTAAATCAAACTATACTAATAATAAATTTAAAAATCAAAATATTTCAATTTTGCAATTTTTCAAATTTCAAAATCTGCTAGGGATAAGTGAATTGTCAGTACTCTATTGAATTTACATTTTTCAATTTTCTAAATTGTCTCCTTTGCCTAAACGCAATTTGAAATGATTGATATAATCTTCAAGAAAATTACTTAAGAAAAAGCAAAAGTAATGGACTGTAATAAGAAGGTTCTGCACTCCCATCTCGGGATATATGCTTAACACAACAATGAAACTTAGGATTTCAATTTATAATATTCATCCACTAAATTGTTTTTTTTTGCCAGTTAAGTCCATTACTTGTATTTTTGTTTAATTAAGATATTCAAATATTGTATTTTTCACACTAATCAAATCAAACGACATTAACAATAAATTTGAAAATCAAAATTTTCCATTGTTGCAATTTTTAGAATTTTAAAATCTGCTAGGGATAAATAAATTGTTAATATGCTGTTGAATTTAACTTTTGCAATTTTCTGAATTGTCTCCTTTGCCTCAATGCAATTTGAAATGATTTATATAATGTTCAGCCAAATTACTTAAGAAAAAGCAAAAGCAATGGACTGTAATAAGAAGGTTTTGCACTTCCATTTAGGGATATATGCTTAACACAACATTGAAACTTGAATTTGCTATTTATAATATTCATCCACTAAAATGTATTTTATTGAATTGAGTCCATTACTTGTATTTTGTTCAATTAACATATTCAAATATTGTATTTTTCACGTATTATATTTTTATCACCAATCAAATCAAATGGCATAAACAATAAATTTAAAAATCACAATATTCCATTTTTGCAATTTTTAGTATTTTAGAATCTGCTCGGGATAAAGAAATTGTTAATAATCTGTAGAATTTAAATTATGCAATTTTCTTAATTGTCTCCTTTTCCTCAATGTAATTTGAAACGATTTATAAAATTCTTGTCTTCAGACAAATTACTTAGAAAAAAGGAAAACCGATGGACACGAAAAAGTTGGCTCCCCACTCCTATCTAGGGATATATGCTTTACACAACCTTGAAACTTGAGATTTCTATTTATAATACTCATCCATTAAAGTGTATTTTATGGAATTGAGTCCATTACTTGTATTTTTGTTCAATTGACATATTCGAATATTATATTTCTCATGTATATATTTTTCTCACCAATGAAATCAAATGACATTAACAATAAATTTAAAAATCAAAATATTTCAATTTTGCAATTTTTTGAATTTTGAAATCTGTTAGGGATAAATGAATTGTCAATACTCTATTGAATTGAAATTTTGTAATTATCGAAATTGTCTCCTTTGTCTCCACGCAATTTGAAATGATTTATATAAATTTCAGGCAAATTACTTAAGAAAAAGCAAAAGAAATGGATTGTAAGAAGAAGGTTTGCACTCCAATCTAGGAATATATGCTTAAGACAACATTGAAACTTGGGTTTGATATTTATAATATTCATCTACTAAAGTGTATTTTATGCAATTGAGTCTATTATTTGTATTTTTGTTCAATTAACATATTCAAATATTATATTTTTCTCACCAATTAAATCAAATGATATTAATATTAAATTTAAAAATCAAAATATTTCAATTATGCAATTTTTTGAATTTTAAAATCTTCTAAGGACAAATGAATTCTCATTATTTTGTTGAATTTAAATTTTGCAATTTTTGGAATTGTCTCCTTTGCCTCAACCCAATTTGAAATGATTTATAAAATTTTTAGGCAAATTATTTAAGAAAAAGCAAAAGTCATGGACTGTAATAAGAAGATTTTACACTCCCATATAGGGATATATGCTTAGCAAAACATTGAAACTTGAGACTGTTATTTATAATATTGATCAACTAAAGTGTATTTTATGCAATTGAGTCCATTACTTGTATTTTTGTTTAATTAACATATTCAGATGTTATATTTTTCACATATCATATTTTTCTCAGCAATTAAATCAAATAACATTAACAATAAATTTAAAAATCAAAATATTTCAATTATGCAATTTTTCGAATTTCAAAATCTGCTAGGGATAAGTGAATTGTCAATACGCTATTGAATTTAACTTTAGCAATTTTCTGGATTGTCTCTTTTGCTTCAACGCAATTTGAAATGATTTATATAATCTTTAGCCAAATTACTTAACAAAAAGTAAAAGTAATGGACTTTAATAAGAAGGTTATGCACTTCCACCTAGGGATATATACTTAACACAACATTAAAACTTGAGTTTGCTATTTATAATATTCATCCACCAAGGTGTATTTTATGTTATTGAGTCCATTATGTGTATTTTTGTTCAATTAACATATTCAAATATTGTATTTTTCACATAATATATTTTTCTCACCAATCAAATCAAATGACATTAATAATAAATTTAAAAATCAAAATATATCATTTTTGCAATTTTTAGAATTTTAAAATCTGTGCTAGATAAAGAAATTGTTAATAATCTTTAGAATTTAAATTTGCAATTTTCTTAATTGTCTCCTTTGCCTTAATGTAATTTGAAACGATTTGTAGAATTTCTGTCTTCAGTCAAATTACTTAGAAAAAAGGAAAACCAATGGACTCTAAAAAGTTGGTTCCCCACTCCCATCTAAGGATATATGCTTTACACAACCTTGAAACTTGAGATTGCTATTTATAATATTCATCCACTAAAGAGTATTTTATGGAATTGAGTTCATTACTTGTATTTTTGTTCAATTGACATATTCAAATATTATATTTTTGACATATTATATTTTTCTCACCAATTAAATCAAACGATATTAACAAAAAATTTAAAAATCAAAATATTGCATTTTTGCAATTTTTAGAATTTTAAAATCTACAAGGGATAAATGGATTGTGAATACTCTATTGAATTTAACTTTTGCAATTTTCGGAATTGACTCCTTCACCTCAACGCAATTTGAAATGATTTATTTAATCTTCAAGCAAATTATTTAAGAAAAAGAAAAAGCAATGGACTGTAATAAGAAGGTTCTGCACTCTTATCTAAGGATATATGCTTGACACAACATTGAAACTTGGGTTTGCTATTTATAATATTTATCCACTAAAATGTATTTTATTGAATTGAGTCCATTACGTGTCTTTTTGTTCAATTAACATATTCAAATATTGTATTTTTCACATATTAAGTTTTTATCATCAATCAAATCAAATGACATTAACAATAAATTTAAAAATCAAAATATTCGATTTTTGCAATTTTTAGTATTTTACAATCTGCTCGGGATAAACAAATTGTTAATAATCTGTAGAATTTAAATTTTGCAATTTTCTTAACTGTCTCCTTTACCTTAATGTAATTTGAAATGATTTATAGAATTGTTGTCCTCAGACAAATTACTTAGAAAAAAGGAAAACCGATGGACACTAAAAAGTTGGTTCTCCACTCTCATCTTGGGATATATGCTTTACACAACGTTGAAACTTGAGATTGCTATTTATAATACTCATCCACTAAAGTGTATTTTATGGAATTGAGTCCATTACTTGTATTTTTGTTCAATTGACATATTTGAATATTATATTTCTCACGTATTATATTTTTCTCACCAATGAAATCAGACGACATTAACAATAAATTTAAAAATCAAAATATTTCAATTTTGAAATTTTTAGAATTTTAAAATCTGTTAGGGATAAATGAATTGTCAGTACTCTATTGAATTTAAATTTTGTAATTATCAAAATTGTCTCCTTTGCCTCCACGCAATTTGAAATGATTTATATAAATTTCAAGCAAATTACTCAAGAAAAAGCAAAAGTAATGGACAGTAATAAAAAGGTTATGCACTCTCATCTAGGGATATATGCTTAAGACAACATTGAAACTTGGGTTTGCTATTTATGATATTCATCCACTAAAGTATATTTTATGCAATTGAGTCTATTACTTGTATTTTTGTTCAATTAACATATTCAAATATTATATTTTTCTCACCAATTAAATCAAACGCCATTAACATTAAATTTAAAAATCAAAATATTTCAATTTTGCAATTTTTCGAATTTCAAATTCTACTAGGGATAAGTGAATTGTTTGTACTCTGTTGAATTTACATTTTGCAATTTTCTAAATTGTCTCCCTTGCCTATTCAGACAAATTATTTAAGAAAAAGCAAAAGCAATTGACTATAAAAAGAAAGTTCTGTACTCCCATTTAGAGATATATGTTTAACACAACAATGAAACTTAGGATTTCTATTTGTAATATTCATCCACTAAATTGTATTTTATGCAATTGAGTCCATTACTTGTATTTTTGTTCAATTAAGATATTCAAATATTGTATTTTGCACACCAATCAAATCAAACGACATTAACAATAAATTTGAAAATCAAAATTTTCCATTTTTGCAATTTTTAGAATTTTAAAATCTGTTGAGGATAAATGAATTTTCAATACTCTGTTGAATTTAAATTTTGCAATTTTCTTAATTGTCTCCTTTGCCTCAAAGTGATTTGAAATGATTAATAGTATTCTTGTCTTCAGACAAATTACTTAAGAAAAAAGAAAAGTAATGGACTCTAAAAAGATGGTTCCCTACTCCCATCTAGGGATATATGCTTCACACAACCTTGAATCTTGATATTGGTATTTATAATATTCATCTACTAAAGTGACTTTTATGCAATTGAGTCCATTACTTGTATTTTTGTTCAATTAAGATATTCAAATATTATATTTTTCACACCAATCAAATCAAATGACATTAACAATAAATTTGAAAATCAAAATTTTCCATTTTTGCAATTTTTAGAATTTTAAAATCTACTGAGAATAAATGAATTTTCAATACTCTATTGAATTTAAATTTTGCAATTTTCTTAATTGTCTCCTTTGTCTCAAAGCGAATTGAAATGATTTATAGTATTCTTATCTTCAGACAAATTACTTAAGAAAAAAGAAAAGTAATGGACTCTAAAAAGATGGTTTCCCACTCCCATCTAGGGATATATGCTTCACACAACCTTAAATCTTGAGATTGATATTTATAATATTCATCCACTAAAGTGTCTTTTATGCAATTGAGTCCATTACTTGTATTTTTGTTCAATTAAGATTTTCACATATTATATTTTTCTCACCAATTTAATCAAACGACATTAACAATAAATTTAAAATTCAAAATATTTCAATTTTGCAATGTTTAGAATTTTAAAATCTTTTAGAGATAAATGAATTGTCAATACTTTATTGAATTTAAATTTTGCAATTTTCTAAATTGTCTTATTTGCCTCAACGCTATTTGAAATGATTTATATAATCTCCAGGCAATTTACTTAAGAAAAAAGAAAAGCAATGGACTATAATAAGAAGGTTTTGCACTCCCATATAGGAATAAATACTTAACACAACATTGAAACTTGAGATTGCTATTTATAATACTCATCCACTAAAGTGTATTTTATGCAATTGAGTTCATTACTTGTAATTTTGTTCAATTAAGATATTCAAATATTGTATTTTTCTCACCAATAAAATCAAACGACATTAACAATAAATTTAAAAATCAAAATATTGCATTTTTGCAATTTCTAAAACTTTAAAATCTGCTAGGGATAAATGAATTGTCAATTCTTTGTAGAATTTAAATTTTGCTATTTTTTGAATTGTCTCCTTTACCTCAATGCAATTCAAAATGATTTATATAATCATTAGGCCAATTACTTAAGAAAAAGCAAAAGGAATGGACTATAATAAAAAGGTTCTGCACTCCCATCTAGGGATATATACTTAAGACAACATTGAAACTTGAGATTGTTATTTATAATATTCATCAACTAAAGTGTATTTTATGCAATTGGGTCCATTACTTGTAATTTTGTTCAATTAACTTACTCAAATATTGTATTTTCTCACCAATCAAATCAAACAACATTAACAACAAATTTAAAAATCAAAATATTGCACTTTTTTAATTTTTAGAATTTTAAAATCTGCTAAGGATAAATAAATCGTCAATCATCATTCTAATTTAAATTTTGCAATTTTCTTAATTGTCTCCTCTGCCTCAGTGCAATTTAAAATGATTTATAAAATTCTTGTCTTCTAA
The DNA here is from genome assembly GCA_020883675.1 of Bruguiera gymnorhiza. Classification (NCBI taxonomy): domain Eukaryota; kingdom Viridiplantae; phylum Streptophyta; class Magnoliopsida; order Malpighiales; family Rhizophoraceae; genus Bruguiera; species Bruguiera gymnorhiza. Next base: position 133,327 of record JAIRCJ010000160.1, on the reverse strand, counting down.
CAAATTACTTAGGAAAAAGGAAAAGCAACAAACTCGAATAAGATGGTTCTCTACTCCCATCTAGGGATATATGCTTTACAAAACCTTGAAACTTGAGATTGCTATTTATAATATTCATCCACTAAAGTGTATTTTATGCAATTGAGTCCATTACTTGTAATTTTGTTCAATTAACTTACTCAAATATTATATTTTTCTCACCAATCAAATCAAACGACATTAACAACAAATTTAAAAATCAAAATATTGCACTTTTGCAATTTGTAGAATTTTACAATTTTTAGAATTTTAAAATCTGTTAGGGATAAATAAATTGTCAATAATCTATTGAATTTAAATTTTGAAAATTTCTTAATTGTCCCCTTTGCCTCAATGCAATTTGAAATAATTTATAAAATTCTTGTCTTTAGACAAATTAGTTAAGAAAAAGGAAAAGGAATAAACTCTAATAAGATAGTTCCACACTCCCATATAGGGATATATGCTTCACACAACTTTGAAACTTGGGATTGTTATTTATAATATTCATCCACTAAAGTGTCTTTTATGCAATTCAGTCCATTACTTGTATTTTTGTTCAATTAATACATTCAAATATGGCCTTTTTCACATATTATATTTTTCTTATCAATTATATTAAACGACATTAGCAATAAATTTAAAAATGAAAATATTTCAAGTTTTGTAGTTTTTATAATTTTAAAATCTATTAGGGATAAATGAATTGTCAATACTCTGTTGAATTGAAATTTTGCAATTTTCTAAATTGTCTCCTTTGCCTCAACGCAATTTGAAATAATTTGTATAATCTTCAAGCAAATTACTTATGAAAAAATAAGGGTAATGGACTGTAATTAGAAGGTTCTAAGGTTCTACACTCCCATCTAGCAATATATGTTTAGCACAACATTGAAATTTGGCATTGCTATTTATAATATTCATCCACTAAAGTATTTTTTATGCAATTGAGTCCATTACTTGTAGTTTTGTTCAATTAACTTATTCAAATATTGTTCTTTTCTCACCAATCAAATAAAACGACATTAACAACACATTTAAAAATCAAAATATTGCACTTTTGCAATTTTTAGAATTTTAAAATCAGCTAGAGATAAATAAATTGTCAATAATCTGTTAAATTTCAATTTTGAAAATTTCTTAATTGTCTCCTTTGCCTTAATGCAATTTGAAATGATTTATAGAATTCTTGTCTTCAGACAAATTGGTTAAGGAAAAGGAAAAGGAATGAACTTTAATAAGATGATTTCCCACTCCCATCTAAGGATATAGGCTTCACACAACCTTGAAATTTGAGATTGCTATTTATAATATTTATACACTAAAGTGTCTTTTATGCAATTGAGTCCATTACTTGTATTTTTGTTCAATTAACATATTCAAATATTATATTTTTCACATACAATATTTTTCTCACCAATCAAATCAAACGACAATAACAACAAATTTAAAAATCAATATATTGCATTCTTGCAATTTTTAGAATTTTAAAATCTACTAGGGATAAATAAATTCTCAATAATCTGTTGAATTTAAAATTTGAAAATTTCTTAATTGTCTCCTTTGCCTTAATGCAATTTGAAATGATTTATAGAATTCTTGTCTTCATACAAATTGCTTAAAAAAAGGAAAAGCAATGGACTCTAATAAGGTGGTTCTCCACTCCTATCCAGGGATATATGCTTCACACATCCATGAAACTTGAGATTGTTATTTATAATATTCATCCACTAAAGTGTCTTTTATGCAATTCAATCCATTACTTTTATTTTTGCTCAATTAACATATTCAAATATTATATTTTTCACATATTATATTTTTCTCACCAATTAAATTAAACGACATTAACAATAATTTCAAAAATCAAAATAATTCAATTTTGTAATTTTTAGAATTTTAAAATCTGCTAGGGATAAGTGAATTGTCAATACTCTGTTCAATTTAAATTTTGCAATTTTCTGAATTGCCTCCTTTGCTTCAACGCAATTTGAAATAGTTTATATAATTTTCAGGCAAATTACTTAAGAAAAAACACGTGCAATAGACTGTAATAAAAAGGTTCTACACTCCCATCTAGGGAAATATGCTTAACGCAACATTGAAACTTGGGATTGCTATTTATAATATTCATCCACTTTGAGTCTATTACTTGTATTTTTGTTCAATTAAGATGTTCAAATATTGCATTTTTCTCACCAATCAAATCAAACGGCATTAACAATAAATTTAAAAATCAAAATATTGCATTTTGGCAATTTTTAGAATTGTAAAATCTACCAAGGATAAATAAATTGTCAATACTTTGTTGAATTTAAATTTTGCAATTTTCTTAATTCCCTCCTTTGCCCCAATGCAATTTGAAATGATTTATAGAATTCTTGTCTTCAAACAAATTTCTTAAGAAAAAGGAAAAGCAATGGATTCTAATAAGACGTTTCTACACTCCCATCTAGGGATACATGCTTCAAACAATCTTAAAACTTGGGATTGCCATTTATAATATTCATCCACTAAAGTGTCTTTTATGCGATTCAGTCCATTACTTGTATTTNAATTGCCTTCTTTACTTCAACGCAATTTGAAATAATTTATATAATTTTCAGGCAAATTACTTAAGAAAAAACACGTGCAATGGACTGTAATAAAAAGGTTCTACACTCCCATCTAGGGAAATATGCTTAACACAACATTGAAACTTGGGATTGCTATTTATAATATTCATCCACTAAAGTGTATTTTATGCAATTGAGTCTATTACTTGTATTTTTGTTCAATTAAGATGTTAAAATATTGCATTTTTCTCACCAATCAAATCAAACGACATTAACAATAAATTTAAAAATCAAAATATTGCATTTTGTCAATTTTTAGAATTGTAAAATCTGCTAGGGATAAATAAATTGTCAATACTCTGTTGAATTTAAATTTTGCAATTTTCTTAATTCCCTCCTTTGCCCCAATGCAATTTGAAATGATTTATAGAATTCTTGTCTTCAAACAAATTACTTAAGAAAAAGGAAAAACAATGGATTCTAATAAGACGGTTCTGCATTCCCATCTAGGGATATATGCTTCAAACAATCTTAAAACTTGGGATTGCCATTTATAATATTCATCCACTAAAGTGTCTTTTATGCGATTCAATCCATTACTTGTATTTTTGTTCAATTAACATATTCAAATATTATTTTCTTCACATATTATATTTTTCTCACCACTTAAATCGAACGACATTAACAATAAATTTAAAAATCAAAACATTTCAATTTTGCAATTTTTAGAATTTTAAAATCTGCTAGGGATAAATGAATTGTCAATACTCTGTTGAAGTTAAATTTTACAATTTTCTGAATTGTGTCCTTTGCCTCAACACAATTTGAAAAAATTTTTATAATCTTCAGGAAAATTACTTAAGAAAAAACAAAAGCAATGGACTGTAATAAGAAGCTTATGCACTCCCATCTAGGGATATATGCTTCACAAAACATTGAAACTTGGGATGACTATTTATAATATTCATCCACTAAAATGTTTTTTATGCCATTGAGTCCATTACTTGTAATTTTGTTCAATTAACTTATTCAAATATTGTATTTTTCTCACCAATCAAATCAAACGACATTAGTAACAAATTTAAAAATCAAAATATTGCACTTTTGCTATTTTTAGAATTTTAAAATCTGATAGGGATAAATAAATTGTCAATAATCTCTTGAATTTAAATTTTGAAAATTTCTTAATTGTCTCCTTTGCCTCAATGCAATTTGAAATGATTTATAGAATTCTTGTCTTCGGACAAATTAGTTAAGAAAAAGGAAAAGGAATGGACTCTAATAAGATGGTTCCCCACTCCCATCTAGGGATATATGCTTCACAACCTTGAAATATGAGATTGCTATTTATAATATTCATCCACTAAAGTGTCTTTTTTGCAATTAAGTCCATTATTTGTATTTTTGTTCAATTAACATATTCAAATATTATATTTTTCACATATTGTATTTTTCTCACCAATCAAATCAAATGACATTAACAATAAATTTAAAAATCAAAATATTGCATTTTTGCAATTTTAGAATTTTAAAATCTACTAGGGATAAATGAATTGTCAATACTCTATTAAATTTAAATATTGCAATTTTCTTAATTGTCTCCTTTACCTCACTGCAATTTGAAATGATTTATGAAATTCTTGTCTTTAGACAAATTTTTTAAGAAAAAGGACAAGCAATGGACTCTAACAAGGTGGTTCCCCACTCCTATATAGGGATATATGCTTCACACAACCTTGAAATTGCTATTTATAATATTCATCCACTAAAGTGTCTTTTATGAAATTGAGTCCATTACTTGTTTTTTTGCTCAATTAGCATATTCAAATATTATATTTTTCACATATTATATTTTTCTCTCCAATTAAATCAAACGACATTAACAATAAATTCAAAAATCAAAATATTTAAATTTTGCAATTTTTAGAATTTTAAAATCTGCTAGGGATAAATGAATTCTCAAAACTCTGTTGAAGTTAAATTTTACAATTTTCTGAATTGTGTCCTTTGCCTCAACGCAATTTGAAATGATTTATATAAACTTTAGGCAAATTACTTAAGAAGATTCTGCACTCCCATCTAGAGATATATGTTTAACACAACATTGAAACTTGGGTTTGCTATTTATAATATTTATCTATTAAATTGTATTTTATGCAATTGAATCCATTACTTGTATTTCTGTTCAATTAACATATTCAAATATTATATTTTTCACATATTATATTTTTCTCAACAATTAAATTAAACGACACTAACAATAAATTTAAAAATCAATATATTTCAATTTTGCAATTTTCTGAATTTTAAAATCTGCTAGGGATAAATGTATTGTCAATACTCTTTTGAATTTAAATTCTGCAATTTTCTGAATCGTCTCCTTTGCCTCAAAATAATTTGAAATGATTTATATAATCTTCAGGCAAATTATTTAGGAAAAAGTAAAAGCAATGGATTGTAATAAGAAGGTTCTATAATCCCATCTAGGGTTATATCTTTAATACAACATTGAAACTTGGGATTGCTATTTATAATATTCATCCATTAAAGTGTATTTTATGCAATTGAGTCCATTACTTGTATTTTTGTTCGATTAAGATATTCAAATATTGTATTTTTCGCACCAATAAAATCAAATGACATTAATAATAAATTTAAAAATCAAAACATTTCAATTTTGCAATTTCTAGAATTTTAAAATCTGCTAGGGATAAATGAATTGTAAATTCTCTGTTGCATTTAAATTTTTCTATTTTTTGAATTGTCTCCTTTGCCTCAACGCAATTTGAAATGATTTATAGAATTATCAGGCAAATTACTTATGAAAAACCTAAAGCAATCGACTGTAATAAGAAAGTTCTGCACTCCCATCTAGGGATATATGCTTAACACAACATTGAAACTTGGGATTGCTATTTATGATATTCATCCACTAAAGTGTAATTTATGCACTTAAGTCCATTACTTGTATTTTTGTTCAATTAAGATATTCAAATATTGTATTTTTCTCACCAATCAAATCAAACGACATTAACTACAAATTTAAAAATCAAAACATTTCAATTTTGCAATTTTTAGAATTTTAAAATCTACTAGAGATAAATGAATTGTCAATACTCTGTTGAAGTTAAATTTTACAATTTTCTGAATTGTGTCCTTTGCCTCAACGCAATTTGAAATGATTTATATAAACTTCAAGCAAATTACTTAAGAAAAAGCAAAAGCAATAGACTGTAATAAGAAGATTCTGCACTCCCATCTAGAGATATATGTTTAACACAACATTGAAACTTGGGTTTGCTATTTATAATATTCATCCACTAAATTGTATTTTATGCAATTGAATCCATTACTTGTATTTATGTTCAATTAACATATTCAAATATTATATTTTTCACATATTATATTTTTCTCAGCAATTAAATTAAACGACATTAACAATAAATTTAAAAATCAAAATATTTCAATTTTGCAATTTATTGAATTTTAAAATCTGCTTGGGATAAATGAATTGTCAATACTTTATTGAATTTAAATTATGCAATTTTCTGAATTGTCTCCTTTGCCTCAAAGTGATTTGCAATGATTTATATAATCTTCAAGCAATTTACTTAAGAAAAAGTAAAAGTAATGGATTGTAATAAGTAGGTTCTGTAAGCTATCTAGGGTTATATCTTTAACACAACGTTGAAACTTGGGATTACTATTTATAATATTCATCCACTAAAATGTATTTTATGCAATTGAGTCCATTACTTGTATTTTTGTTTGATAAAGATATTCAAAAATTGTATTTTTCCCACCAATAAAATCAAACAACATTAACAATAAATTTAAAAATCAAAATATTGCATTTTTGTAATTTTTAGAATTTTAAAATCTGCTAGGGATAAATGAATTGTAAATTCTCTGTTGCACTTAAATTTTGCTATTTTCTGAATTGTCTCCTTTGCCTCAATGCAATTTGAAATGATTTATATAATCATCAGGCAAATTACTTAAGAAAAAGCAAAAGCAATCGACTGTAATAAGAAGGTTCTGCACTCCCATCTAGGGATATATGCTTAACACAACATTAAAATTGGGGACTGCTATTTATGACATTCATCCACTAAAGTGTATTTTATGCAATTAAGTCCATTACTTGTATTTTGGTTCAATTAAGATATTCAAATGTTGTATTTTTCTCACCAATCAAATCAAACGACATTAACAATAAATTTAAAAATCAAAACATTGCATTTTTGCAATTTTTAGAATTTTAAAATCTGCTAGGGTTAAATGAATTGTCAATATTCTGTTGAATTTAAATTTTGCAATCCTCTTAATTGTCTCCTTTGCCTCAATGCAATTTGAAATGATTTATAGAATTCTTGTCTTTAGACAAATTACTTAAGAAAAAGGAAAAGCAATGGACTCTAGTAAGGTGGTTCCCTCTCCCATCTAGGGATATATGCTTCAGACAACCTTGAAACTTGATTTTACTATTTATAATATTCATCTACTAAAGCGTCTTTTATGCAATTGAGTCCATTACTTGTATTTTTGATCAATTAACATATTCAAATATTATATATTTCACATATTATATTTTCTCACCAATTAAATCAAACGACATTAACAATAAATTTACAAATCAAAATATTTCAATTTTGCAATTTTTAGAATTTTAAAATCTGGTAGGGATAAATGAATTGTCAATACTCTGTTAAAGTTAAATTTTGCAATTTTCTGAATTGTGTCCTTTGCTTCAACGCAATTTGGAATGATTTATATAATTTTCAGGCAAATTACTTAAGAAAAAGCAGAAGCAATAGACTATAATAAGAAGATTTTGCACTCCTATCTAGAGATATATGCTTAACACAACATTGAAACTTGGGTTTGCTATTTATAATATTCATGCACTAAATTGTATTTTATGCAATTCAATCCATTACTTGTATTTCTGTTCAATTAACATATTCGAATATTATATTTTCACATATTATATTTTTCTCAACAATTAAATTAAACGACATTAACAATAAATTTAGAAATCAAAATATTTCAATTTTGCAATTTTTCGAATTATAAAATCTGCTAGGGATAAATGAATTGTCAATACTCTATTGAATTTAAATTCTGCAATTTTCTGAATTGTCTCCTTTACCTTAAAGTAATTTGAAATGATCTATATAATTTTCAGGCAAATTACTTAAGAAAAAGCAAAAGTAATGGATTGTAATAAAAAGGTTCTGTAATCCCACCTAGGGTTATATCCTTAACACAACATTGAAATTTAGGATTGCTATTTATAATATTCATCCACTAAAGTGTATTTGTGCAATTGAGTCCATTAGTTGTATTTTTGTTTAATTAAGATATTCAAATATTGTATTTTTCACACCAATCAAATCAAACGACATTAACAATAAATTGAAAAATCAAAATACTACATTTTTGCAAGTTCTAGAATTTTAAAATATGCTAGGAATAAATGAATTGTCAATTCTGTATTGAATTTAAATTTTGCTATTTGTTGAATTGTCTCTTTGCTTCAATGCAATTTGAAATGATTTATATAATCATCAGGCAAATTACCTATAAAAAAGCAAAAGCAATTGATTGTAATAAGAAGGTTCTGCACTCCCATCTAGGGATATATGCTTAACTCAACATTGAAATTTGGGACTGCTATTTATGATATTCATCCACTAAAGTGTATTTTACGCAATTAAGTCCATGACTTGTATTTTTGTTCAATAAAGATATTCAAATATTGTATGTTTCTCACCAATCAAATCAAACGACATTAACAATAAATTTAAAAATCAAAACATTCCATTTTTGCAATTTTTAGAATTTTAAAATCTGCTAGAGTTAAATGAATTGTCAATACTCTATTGAATTTAAATTTTGCAATTCTCTTAATTGTCTCCTTTGCCTCAATGCAATTTGAAATGCTTTATAGAATTCTTATCTTCAGGCAAATTACTTAAGAAAAAGGAAAAGCAATGGACTCTAATAAGGTGGTTCCCCACTCCTATCTAGGGATATATGCTTCACACAACCTTGAAACTTGAGATGGCTATTTATAATATTCATCCACTAAAGTGTCTTTTATGCAATTGAGTCCATTATTTGTATTTTTGTTCAATTAACATATTCAAATATTATATTTTTCTCCCTAATTAAATCAAATGACATTAAAAATAAATGTAAAAATGAAAACATTTCAATTTTGCAATGTTTAGAATTTTAAAATCTATTAGGGATAAATGAATTGTCAATACTCTGTTGAATTTAAATTTTGCAATTTTCTAAATTGTCTCCTTTGCCTCAACACAATTTGAAATAATTTATGTAATCTTCAGGCAAATTACTTAAGAAAAAACAAGAGTAATGGATTGTAATAAGAAGGTTCTACCCTCCCATCTAGGGATATATACTTAACACAACATTGAAACTTGGGACTGCTATTTACAATATTCATCCACTAACGTGCATTTTATGCAATTGAGTCCATTACTTGTAATTTTGTTCAATTAAGATATTCAATTATTGTATTTTTCTCCCTAATCAAATCAAACGACATTAACAACAAATTCAAAAATGAAAATATTGCATTTTTGCAACTTTTAGAATTTTTAAATCTGCTAGGGATAAATGAATTGTCAATACTCTGTTGAATTTAAATTTTGTAATTTTCTTAATTCTCTCCTTTGCCTCGATGCAATTTGAAATGATTTATAGAATTCTGGTCTTCAGTCAAATTACTTAAGAAAAAGGAAAAGCAATGGACTCCAATAAGATGGTTCCGCACTCCTATTTAGGATATATGCTTCACATAATCTTGAAACTTGGGATTGCTATTTATAATATTTATCCACTAAAGTGTCTTTTTTGCAATTCAGTCCATTACTCGTATTTTTGTTCAATTAACATATTCAAATATTATATTTTTCACATATTATATTTCTCTCACCACTTAAATCAAACAACATTAACAATAAATTTAAAAATCAAAATACTTCAATTTTGCAATTTTTAGAATTTTAAAATCTGCTAGGGATAAATGAATTGTCAATAGTCTGTTGAAGTTAAATTTTGCAATTTTCTGAATTGTGTCCTTCGCCTTAACGCAATTTGAAATGATTTATATAATTTTCAGCCAAATTACTTAAGAAAAAGCAAAAGCAATCGATTGTAATAAGAAGGTTCTGCACTCCCATATAGGGATATATGCTTAACACAACATTGAAACTTGGGACTGCTATTTATGATATTCATCCACTAAAGTTTATTTTATGCAATTAAGTCCATTACTTGTATTTTTGCTCAATTAAGATGTTCAAATATTGTATTTTTCTCACCAATCAAATCAAACGACATTAACAACAAATTTAAAAATCAAAATATTGCACTTTTGTCATTTTTAGAATTTTAAAATTTGATAGGGATAAATAAATTGTCAATAATATGTTGAATTTAAATTTTGCAATTTTCTTAATTGTCTCTTTTGCCTCAATGCAATTTGAAATGACTTATAGAATTCTTCACTTCAGACAAATTACTTAAAAAAAAGGAAAAGCAATGGACTCTAATAAGATGGTTCCGCACTCCCATCTAGGGATATATGCTTCACACAATCTTGAATCTTAGGATTGCTATTTATAATATTCATCCACTAAAGTGTCTTTTATGGAATTGAGTCCATTACTTGTATTTTTGTTCAATTCACATATTCAAATATTATATTTTTCACTTATTATATTTTTCTCAGCAATTAAATCAAACGACATTAACAATAAATTTAAAAATGAAAATATTTCAATTTTGCAATTTTTAGAATTTTAAAATCTGTTAGGGATAAATGAATTGTCAATACTCTATTGAATTTAAATTTTGCAATTTTAGAAATTATCTCCTTTGCCTCAACGCAATTTGAAATGATTTATGTAATCTTCAAGCAAGTTACTTAAGAAAAAACAAAAGCAATGGACTGTAATAAGAAGGTTCTGCACTCCCATCTAAAGATATCTGCTTAACACAACATTGAAACTTGGGATTGTTATTTATAATCTTCATCCACTAAAGTGTATTTTATGCAATTGAGTCCATTACTTGTATTTTTGTTCAATTAAGATATTCAAATATTGTATTTTTCTCACCAATCAAATCAAACGACATTCGTAATAAATTGAAAAATCAAAATATTGCATTTTTGCAATTTTTAGAATTTTAAAATTTGCTAGGAATAAATGAATTGTCAATACTCTGTTGAATTGAAATTTTGCTATTTTTTGAATTGTCTCCTTTGCCTCAATGCAATTTGAAATGATTTATATAATCTTTAGGCAAATAACTTATTAAAATGCAAAAGCAACGGACTGTAATAAGAAGGTTCTGCACTCCCATTTAGGGATATATGCTTAACACAAACATTGAAACTTGGGATAGCTATTTATAATATTCATCCACTAAAGTGTATTTTATGCAATTGAGTCCATTACTTGTATTTTTGTTCAATTAAGATATTCAAATATTGTATTTTTCTCACCAATCAAATCAAACGACATTAACAATAAATTTAAACATCAAAATATTGCATTTTTGCAATTTTTAGAATTTTAAAATCTGCTAGGGATAAATGAATTGTCAATACTCTGTTGAATTTAAATTTTGCAAATTTCTTAATTGTCTCCATTGCCTCAATGCAATTTAAAATGATTTATAGAATTCTTGTCTTCAAACAAATTACTTAAGAAAAAGGAAAAGCAATGGACTCTAATAAGGTGGTTCCTCACTCCTATATAGGGATATATGCTTCACACAACCTTGAAACTTAATATTGCTATTTATAATATTCATCCACTAAAGTGTCTTTTATGCAATTGAGATCCATTACTTGTATTTTTGCTCAATTAACATATTCAAATATTTTATTTTTCACATATTATATTTTTCTCACCAATTAAATCAAACGACATTAATAATAAATTCAAAAATCAAAATATTTCAATTTTGCAATTTTTAAAATATTAAAATCTGCTAGGGATAAATGAATTGTCAATAATTTGTTGAAGTTAAATTTTGCAATTTTTTGAATTGTGTCCTTTGCCTCAACGCAAGTTCAAAAATTGTATTTTTTCATGAATCAAATCAAACGACATTAATAATAAATTTAAAAATCAAAATATTACATTTTTGCAATTTCTAGAATTTTAAAATTTGCTAGGGATAAAAGAATTGTCAATACTCTGTTGAATTTAAATTTTGCAATTTTTTGAATTGTGTCTTTTACCTCAACGCAATTTGAAATGATTTATATAATCTTTAGGCAAATTACTTAAGAAAAAGCAAAAGGAATGGATTGTAATAAGAAGGTTCTGTAATCCCGTCTCGGGTTAAATCCTTAACACAACATTGAAATTTAGGATTGCTTTTTATAATATTCATCCACTAAAGTGTATCTTGTGCAATTGAGCTCATTAGGTTCATTTTTGTTCAATTAAGATATTCAAATATTGTATTTTTCTCACCAATCAAATCAAACGACATTAACAATAAATTTAAAAATCAAAATATTGCATTTTTGCAAGTTCTAGAATTTTAAAATCTGCTAGGAATAAATGAATTGTCAATTCTCTGTTGAATTTAAATTTTGCTATTTTCAAAATCGTCTCCTTTGCCTCAACGCAATTTGAAATGATTTATATAATCATCAGGCAAATTATTTATGAAAAAGCAAAAGCAATCGACTGTAATAAGAAGGTTCTACACTCACATCTAGGGATATATGCTTAACATAACATTGAAATTTGGAACTGCTATTTATGATGTTCATCCACTAAAGTGTATTTTATGCAATTAAGTCCATTACTTGTATTTTTGTTCAATTAAGACATTTAAATATTGTATTTTTCTCACCAATCAAATCAAACGACATTAACAATAAATTTAAAAATTAAAACATTGCATCTTTTTAATTTTTAGAATTTTAAAATATACTAGGGTTAAATGAATTGTCAATTCTATGTTGAATTTAAATTTTTCTATTTTCTGAATTGTCTCATTTGCCTCAACGCAATTTGAAATGATTTATATAATCATTAGGGAAATTACTTATGAAAAAGCAAAAGTAATCGACTGTAATAAGAAGATTCTGCACTCCCATCTAGAGATATATGCTTAACACAACATTGAAACTTAGGGTTGCTATTTATAAATTCTATAATTTTCTAAATTGTCTCCTTTGCCTCAAAGTAATTTGAAATGATTTATATAATCTTCAGGCAAATTACTTAAGAAAAAGCAAAAGCAATGGACTGTAATAAGAAGGTTCTGCACTCCCATCTAGGGATATATGCTTAACACAACATTGAAACTTGGGATTGCTATTTATAATATTCATCCACTAAAGTGTATTTTATGCAATTGAGTCCATTACTTGTATTTTTGTTCAATTAAGATATTCAAATATTGTATTTTTCTCACCAATCAAATCAAACGACATTAACAATAAATTTAAAAATCAAAATATTGCATTTTTGCAATTTTTAGAATTTTAAAATCTGCTAGGGATAAATGAATTGTCAATAGTCTGTTGAAGTTAAATTTTGCAATTTTTTGAATTGTGTCTTTTGCCTCAATGCAATTTGAAATGATTTATATAATCTTCAGGCAAGTTACTTAAGAAAAGCAAAAGTAATAGATTGTAATAAGAAGATTCTGCACTCCCATCTAAAGATATTATGCTTAACACAACATTAAAACTTGGGTTTGCTATTTATAATATTCATCCAATAAATGGTATTTTATGCAATTGGGTATATTACTTGTATTTCTGTTCAATTAACATATTCAAATATATATTTTTCTCAACAATTAAATTCAACGACATTAACAATAAATTTAAAAATCAAAATATTACAATTTTGCAATTTTTTGAATTTGAAAATCTACTAAGGATAAATGAATTGTCAATACTCTATTGAATTTAAATTTTGCAATTTTCTGAATTACCTCCTTTGCCTCAAAGCAATTTGAAATGATTTATATAATCTTCAGGCAAATTACTTAAGAAAAAGTAAAAGCAATGGATTGTAATAAAAGGTTCTGTAATTCCATCTAGGGTTATATCCTTAAACACAACATTGAAACTTGGGATTGCTATTTATAATATTCATCCACTAAAGTGTATTTTATGCATTTGAGTCCATTACTTGTATCTTTGTTCGATTAAGATATTCAAATATTATATTTTTTTCACGAATCAAGTCAAATGATATTAACAATAAATTTAAAAATCAAAATATTGCATTTTTGCGATTTCTAGAATTTTAAAATCTGTTAGGGATAAATGAATTGTCCAATTCTCTATTGAATTTAAATTTTGTTATTTTCTGAATTGTCTCCTTTGCCTCAACACAATTTGAAATGATTTATATAATCATCAGTCAAATTACTTATGAAAAAACAAAAGCAATCGACTGTAATAAGAAGGTCTTGCACTCCCATCCAGGGATATATGCTTAACACAACATTGAAACTTGGAATTGCCATTTATGATATTCATCCATTAAAGTGTATTTTATGCAATTGAGTCCATTACTTGTAATTTTGTTCAATTAAGATATTCAATTATTGTATTTTCTTGCTAATCAAATCAAGTGACATTAACAACAAATTCAAAAATCAAAATATTGCATTTTTGCAATATTTAGAATTTTAAAATTTGCTAAGGATAAATGAATTGTCAATACACTGTTGAATTTAAATTTTCAATTTTCTTTATTGTCTCCTTTGCCTCAATGCAATTTCAAATCATTTATAGAATTCTTGTCTTCAAACAAATTACATAAGAAAAAGGGAAAGCAATGGACTCTAACAAGGTGGTTCCCCACTCCTATTTAGGAATATATGCTTCACACAACCTTGAAACTTGAGATTGCTATTCATAATATTCATCCACTAAAGTGCCTTTTATGCAATAAAGTCCATTACTTGTATTTCTGTTTCAATTAACAAATTCAATATTATATTTTTCACATATTATATTTTTCTCAACAATTAAATTGAACGACATGAACAATAAATTTAGAAATCAAAATATTTCAATTTTGCAATTTTTCAAATTTTAAAATCTACTAGGGATAAATGAATTGTCAATACTCTATTGAATTTAAATTTTGCAATTTTCTGAATTGTCTCCTTTGCCTCAAAGCAATTTGAAATGGTTTATATAATCTTCAGGCAAGTTACTTAAGAAAAACCAAAGTAATGGACTGTAATAAGAAGGTTCTGCACTCCCATCTAAGGATATCTGCTTAACACAATATTGAAACTTGGGATTGTTATTTATAATATTCATCCACTAAAGTGTATTTTATGCAATTGAGTCCATTACTTGTATTTTTGTTCAATTAAGATATTCAAATATTGTAATTTTCACACCAATAAAATCAAATGATATTAACAATAATTTAAAAATCAAAATATTGCATTTTTGCAATTTCTAGAATTTTAAAATTTGCTAGGGATAAATGAATTGTCAATACTTTGTTGAATTCAAATTTTGTAATTTTCTGAATTGTGTCCTTTGCCTCAACGTAATTTGAAATGATTTATATAATTTTAGGCAAATTACTTGAGAAAAAGTAAAAGCAATAGACTGTAATAAGAAGATTCTGCACTCTCATCTAGAGATATATGCTTAACACAACATTGAAACTTGGGTTTGCTATTTATAATATTCATCCACTAAATTTTATTTTATGCAATTGAGTCCATTACTTGTATTCTTGTTCAATAAACATATTCAAATATTATATTTTTCACATATTATATTTTTCCAGTAATTAAATTAAACGACATTAACATTGAATTCAAAAATCAAAATATTTTAATTTTGCAATTTTTAGAATTTTAAAATCTACTAGGGATAAAAGAATTGTCAATATTCTGTTGAATTTAAATTTTGCAATTTTCTGAATTGTGTCTTTTGCCTCAACGCAATTTGAAATGATTTATATAATCTTTAGGCAAATTACTTAAGAAAAAGCAAAAGGAATGGATTGTAATAAGAAGGTTCTGTAATCCCATCTAGGGTTAAATCCTTAACACAACATTGAAATTTAGGATTGCTATTTATAATATTCATCCACTAAAACATATCTTGTGCAATTGAGCTCATTAGGTTTATTTTTGTTCAATTAAGATATTCAAATATTGTATTTTTCTCACCAATCAAATCAAACGACATTAATAATAAATTTAAAAATCAAAATATTGCATTTTTGCAAGTTCTAGAATTTTAAAATCTGATAGGAATAAATGAATTGTCAATTCTCTGTTGAATTTAAATTTTGCTATTTTCAAATTGTCTCCTTTGCCTCAACGCAATTTGAAATGATTTATATAATCTTTAGGCAAATTATTTATGAAAAAGCAAAAGCAATCGACTGTAATAAGAAGGTTCTACACTCCCATCTAGGGATATATGCTTAACACAACATTGAAATTTGGAACTGCTATTTATGATATTCATCCACTAAAGTGTATTTTATGCAATTAAGTCCATTACTTGTATTTTTGTTCAATTAAGATATTTAAATATTGTATTTTTCTCACCAATCAAATCAAACAACATTAACAATAAATTTAAAAATCAAAACATTGCATCTTTTTAATTTTTAGAATTTTAAAATCTGCTAGGGTTAAATGAATTGTCAATTCTCTGTTGAATTTAAATTTTGCTATTTTCTGAATTGTCTTATTTGCCTCAACGCAATTTGAAATGATTTATAGAATCATCAGGGAAATTACTTATGAAAAAGCAAAAGTAATCGACTGTAATAAGAAGATTCTGCACTCCCATCTAAAGATATATGTTTAACACAACATTGAAACTTAGGTTTGCTATTTATAATATTCATCCACTAAATTGTATTTTATGCATTTGAGTTCATTACTTGTATTCCAGTTCAATTAACATATTCAAATATTATATTTTTCTCATCAATTAAATTAAACGACATTAACAATAAATTTAAAAATCAAAATATTTCAATTTTGCAATTTTTTGAATTTTAAAATCTGCTAGGGATAAATGAATTGTCAATACCCTATTGAATTTAAATTCTATAATTTTCTAAATTGTCTCCTTTGCCTCAAAGTAATTTGAAATGATTTATATAATCTTCAGGCAAATTACTTAAGAAAAAAGAAAAGCAATGGATTGTAATAAGATGGTTCTGCCCTCCCATCTAGGGATATATGCTTCACACAATAGAATTTTAAAATCTGCTAGGGATAAATGAATTGTCAATACTCTATTGAATTTAAATTTTGCAATTTCCCTAATTGTCTCGTTTGCCACAATCGAATTTGAAATGATTTATAGAATTTTTGTCTTCAGACAAATAACTTTAGAAAAAGGAAAAGCAAAGGACTTTAATAAGGTGGTTCCCCACTCCTATCTAGGGATATATGCTTCACACAACCTTGAAACCTGAAATTGGTATTTATAATATTCACCCACTAAAGTGTCTTTTATGCAATTGAGTCCATTACTTGTATTTTTGCTCAATTAACATATTCATATATTATATTTTTAACATATTATATTTGTCTCACCAATTAAATCAAACGATATTAACAATAAATTCAAAAATCAAAATATTTCAATTTTGTAATTTTTAGAATTTTAAAATCTACTAGGGATAAATGAATTATCAATACTCTGTTGAAGTTAAATTTTGCAATTTTCTGAATTGTGTCCTTTGCTTTAACGCAAGTTCAAAAATTGTATTTTTTCACAAATCAAATCAAACGACATTAATAATAAATTTAAAAATCAAAATATTGCACTTTTGCAATTTTTAGAATTTTAAAATCTGCTAGAGATAAATGAATTATCAATTCTCTGTTGAATTTAAATTTTGCTATTTTTTGAATTGTCTCATTTGCCTCAACACAATTTGAAATGATTTATATAATCATCAAGGAAATTACTTATGAAAAAGCAAAAGTAATCGATTGTAATAAGAAGGTTCTGCACTCTCATCTAAGGATATATGCTTAACACAACATTGAAACTTCGGATTGCTATTTATGATATTCATCCACTAAAGTGTATTTTATGCAATTGAGTCCATTACTTGTATTTTTGTTCAATTAAGATTTTCAAATATTGTATTTTTCTCACCAATCAATTTAAACGATATTAAAAATCAATTTAAAAATCAAAATATTGCATTTTTGCAATTTTTAGAATTTTAAAATTTGCTAGGGATAAATGAATTGTCAATACTCCGTTAAATTTAAATTTTGCAATTTTCTGAATTGTGTCCTTTGCCTCAATGCAATTTGAAATGATTTATATAATCATTAGGAAAATTACTTATGAAAGAGCAAAAGTAATCGACTGTAATAAGAAGATTCTGCACTCCTATCTAGAGATATATACTTAACACAACATTGAAACTTAGGTTTGCTATTTATAATATTTATCCACTAAATTGTATTTTATGCATTTGAGTTCATTACTTGTATTCCAGTTCAATTAACATATTCAAATATTATATTTTTCACATATTATATTTTTCTCATCAATTAAATTAAATAACATTAACAATAAATTTAAAAATCAAAATATTTCAATTTTGCAATTTTTCGAATTTTAAAATCTGCTAGAGATAAAAAAATTGTCAATACTCTATTGAATTTAAATTTTGTAATTTTCTGAATTGTCTCCTTTGCCTAAAAGTAATTTGAAATGATTTATATAATCTTCAGGCAAATTACTTAAGAAAAAGTAAAAGCAATGGATTGTAATAAGAAGGTTCTGTAATCCCATCTAGGGTTATATCTTTAACACAACATTGAAACTTGGGATTATTATTTATAATATTCATCCACTAAAGTGTATTTTAAATAATTGAGTCCATTACTTGTATTTTTGTTCGATTAAGATATTCAAATATTGTAATTTTTACACCAATAAAATCAAACGATATTAACAATAAATTTAAAAATCTAAATATTTCATTTTTGCATTCTTTAGAATTTTAAAATCTGCTAGGGATAAATGAATTGTAAATTCTCTATTGCATGTAAATTTTTCAATTTTCTGAATTGTCTTCTTTGCCTTAACGCAATTTGAAATGATTTATATAATCTTCAAGCAAATTACTTAAGAAAAAACAAGAGCAATGGACTGTAATAGGAAGCTTCTACACTCCCATTTAGGGATATATGCTTAACACAACATTGAAACTTGGGATTGCTATTTATAATATTTATCCACTAAAGTGTATTTTATGAATTAAATCCATTACTTGTAATTTTGTTCAATTAAGATATTTAAATATTGTATTTTTCTCACCAATCAAATCAAACAACAATAACAACAAATTTAAAAATCAAAATATTGCATTTTTGCAATTTTTAGAATTTTAAAATCTGCTAGGAACAAATAAATTCTCAATAATCTGTTGAATTTAAATTTTGAAATTTTCTTAATTGTCTCTTTTGCCTCAACGCAATTTGAAATGATTGATAGAATTATTTTCTTCAGACAAATTTGTTGAGAAAAAGGAAAAGGAATGGACTCTAATAAGAGGGTTCCCTATTTCCATCTAGGGATATATACTTCACACAACCTTGAAACTTGAGATTCCTATTTATAATATTCATCTACTAAAGTGTCTTTTATGCAATTGAGTCCATTACTTGTATTTTTGGCCAATTAATATATTCAAATATTATATTTTTCTCACAAATTAAATCAAACGACATTATCAATAAATTCAAAAATGAAAATATGTCAATTTTGCAATTTTTTTGAATTTTAAAATCTGCAAGGGATAAATTAATTGTCAATAGTCTGTTGAAGTTAAATTTTGCAATTTTTTGAATTGTGTCCTTTGCCTCAACGGAATTTGAAATGATTTATATAATCTTCAGCCAAATTACTTAAGAAAAAGCAAAAACGATTGACTGTAATAAGAAGATTCTGCATTACTCCCATCTAGAGACAAAACATTGAAACTTGGGATTACTATTTTTAATATTCATCCACTAAAGTGTATTTTATGTAATTAAGTCCATTACTTGTATTTTTGCTCAATTAACATATTCAAATATTATATTTTTACATATCATATTTTTCTCACCAATTAAATCAAACTACATTAACAATAAATTTAAAATTGGAAATATTTCAATTTTGCAATTTTAGAATTTTAAAATTTGTTAGGGATAAATGAATTGTTAATACTCTGTTGAATTTAAATTTTACAATTTTATAAATTGTCTCTTTTGCATCAATGTAATTTGAAATAATTTATATAATCTTCAAGCAAATTACTTAAGAAAAAACAAGAGCAGTGAACTGTAAGAAGAAGGTTCTACACTCCTATTTAGGGATAAATGCTTAAGACAACATTGAAACTTGAGATTGCTATTTCTAAAGTGTATTTGATGCACTTGAGTCCATTACTTGTATTTTTGTTCAATTAACTTATTCAAATATTGTATTTTGCTCACCAATCAAATCAAACGACATTAACAAAAAATTTGAAAAATAAAATATTGCATTTTTGCGATTTGTAGAATTTTAAAATCTACTAGGGATAAATAAATTGTCAATAATCAGTTGAATTTAAATTTTCCAATTTCCTTAATTGTCTCCATTGCCTTAATGCAATTTGAAATGACTTATAGAATTCTTGATTTCAAACAAATTACTTATGAAAAAGAAAAAGTAATGGACTCTAATAAGATGGTTCCACACTCCCATCAAGGGATATACGCTTCACACAATCTTGAAACTTGCAATTGCTATTTATAATATTTATCCACTAAAGTGTCTTTTATGGAATTGAGTCCATTACTTGTATTTTTGTTAAATTCACATATTCAAATATTATATTTTGTACATATTATATTTTTCTCAGCAATTAAATCAAACAATATTAACATTAAATTTAAAAATGAAAATATTTCAATTTTCCAATTTTTAGAATTTTAAAATTTGTTATGGATAAATGAATTGTCAATACTCTGTTGAATTTAAATTTTGCAATTTTATAAATTGTCTCCTTTGTCTCAATGCTATTTGAAATGATTTATATAATTTTCAGGCAAGTTACTTAAGAAAAAACAAAAGCAATAGACTATAATAAGAAGGTTCTGCACTCCCATCTAACGATACCTGCTTAACACAACATTGAAACTTAGGATTGTTATTTATAATTTTCATCTACTAAAGTGTATTTTATGCAATTAAGTCCATTATTTGTATTTTTGATCAATTAAAATATTCAAATATTATATTTTCACATATTATATTTTTCTCACAAATTAAATCAAATGACATTAACAATAAATTCAAAAATAAAAATATTTTAATTATGCAATTTTTAGAATTTTAAAATCTGCTAGGGATAAATGAATTTTCAATACTTTGTTGAATTTAAATTTTGCAATTTTGTGAATTGTCTCCTTTGCCTCAACTCAATTTGAAATGATTTATATAATCTTCAGGCAAATTAATTAAGAAAAAACAAGAGCAATGGACTATAATAGGAAGCTTCTATACTCCCATCTAGGGATATATGCTTAACACAACATTGAAACTTGGGACTGCTATTTATAATATTTATTTACTAAAGTGTATTTTATGCAATTGAATCCATTACTTGTAATTTTATTCAATTAAAATATTCAAATATTGTATTTTCCTCACCAATCAAATCAAACGACAATAACAACAAATTTAAAAATCAAAATATTGCATTTTTGCAATTTTTAGAATTTTAAAATCTGTTAGGGACAAATAAATTCTCAATAATCTGTTGAATTTAAATTTTGAAATTTTCTTAATTGTCTCTTTTGCCTTAATGCAATTTGAAATGATTGATAGAATTATTTTCTTCAGACAAATTTGTTAAGAAAAAGGAAAAGGAATGAACTCTAATAAGATAGTTCCCCACTCCCATCTAGGGATATATGCTTCACACAACCTTGAAACTTGAGATTGCTATTTATAATAGTTATCTACTAAAGTGTCTTTTATGCAATTGAGTCCATTACTTGTATTTTTGGTCAATTAATATATTCAAATATTATATTTTCACATATTATATTTTTCTCACCAATTAAATTAAACGAAATTATCAATAAAGTCAAAAATCAAAATATTTCAATTTTGCAATTTTTAGAATTTTAAAATCTGCAAGGGATAAATAAATTGTCAATGGTTTGTTGAAGTTAAATTTTGCAATTTTTTGAATTGTGTCCTTTGCCTCAATGGAATTTGAAATGATTTATATAATCTTCAACCAAATTACTTAAGAATAAGCAAAAACAATTGACTGTAATAAGAAGATTCTGCACTCCCATCTAAAGATATATGGTTAACAAAACATTGAAACTTGGGATTGCTATTTTTAATATTCATCCACTAAAGTGTATTTTATGCACTTAAGTCCATTACTTGTATTTTTGCTCAATTAACATATTCAAATATTATATTTTTCACATATCATATTTTTCTCACCAATTAAATCAAACTACATTAACAATAAATTTAAAATTGAAAATATTTCACTTTTGCAATTTTAGAATTTTAAAATTTGTTAGGAATAAATGAATTGTTAATACTCTATTGAATTTAAATTTTGCAATTTTCTAAATTGTCTCTTTTGCCTCAACGTAATTTAAAATAATTTATATAATCTTCAAGCAAATTACTTAAGAAAAAACAAGAGCAATGGACTATAATCAGAAAGTTCTACACTCCCATCTAGGGATATATGCTTAACAAACATTGAAACTTGGGATTGCTATTTCTAAAGTGTATTTAATGCAATTGAGTCCATTACTTGTATTTTTGTTCAATTAACTTATTCAAATTTTGTATTTTTCTCACCAATCAAATCAAACGACATTAATAAAAAATTTAAAAATCAAAATATTGCATTTTTGAAATTTTTAGAATTTTAAAATCTACTAAGGATAAATAAATTGTCAATAATCTGTTGAAGTTAAATTTTCAATTTTCTTAATTGTCTCCATTGCCTCAATGCAATTTGAAATGACTTATAGAATTCTTGACTTCAGACAAATTATTTATGAAAAAGGAAAAGCAATGGATTCTAATAAGATGGTTCCGCACTCCCATCTAGGGATATACGCTTCATACAATCTTGAAACTTGGGATTGCTATTTATAATATTTATCCACTAAAGTGTCTTTTATGGAATTGAGTCCATTACTTGTATTTTTGTTAAATTCACATATTCAAATATTATATTTTGTACATATTATATTTTTCTTAGCAATTAAATCAAATGACATTAACATTAAATTTAAAAATGAAAATATTTCAATTTTCCAATTTTTAGAATTTTAAAATCTGTTACGGATAAATGAATTGTCAATACTCTATTGAATTTAAATTTTGCAATTTTATAAATTGTCTCCTTTACCTCAATGCTATTTGAAATGATTTATATAATCTTCAGGCAAGTTACTTAAGAAAAAACAAAAGCAATAGACTATAATAAGAAGGTTCTGCACTCCCATCTAACGATATCTGCTTAACACAACATTGAAACTTGGGATTGTTATTTATAATTTTCATCCACTAAAGTGTATTTTATGCAATTAAGTCCATTATTTGCATTTTTGTTCAATTAAAATATTCAAATATTGTATTTTTCTCACCAATCAAATCAGACGACATTCACAATAAATTTAAAAATCAAAATATTGCATTTTTGCAGTTTTTAGAATTTTAAAATCTGTTAAGGATAAATGAATTTTCAATACTCTGCTGAATTGAAAATTTGCTATTTTCTGAATTGTCTCCTTTGCCTCAACGCAATTTGAAATGATTTATCTTTAGGCAAATTACTTAACCAAATGAAAAGCAACGAACTGTAATAAAAAAGTTCTGCACTCCTATTTAGGGATATGTGCTTCACACTACATTGAAACTTGGCATTGCTATTTATAATATTCATCCACTAAAGTGTATTTTATGCAATTGAGTCCATTACTTGTAATTTTGTTCAATTAGGATATTTAAATATTGTATTTTTCTCACCAATCAAATGAAACGACTTTAAGATTAAATTTAAAAATCAAAATATTGCATTTTAAAATCAGCTAGGGATAAATGAATTGTCAATTCTCTGTTGAATTTATATTTTGCTATTTTCTGAATTGTCTCCTTTGTGTTAACGCAATTTGAAATGATTTATATAATTTTCAGGCAAATTACTTAAGAAAAAACAAAAGCAATAAACTGTAATAGGAAGCTTTTACACTCCCATCTAGGGATATATGCTTAACACAACATTGAAACTTGGGATTGTTGCTTATAATATTTATCCACTAAAGTGTATTTTAGGCAATTGAATCCATTACTTATAATTTTGTTCAATTAAGATATTCAAATATTGTATTTTTCTCACCAATCAAATCAAATGAGAATAACAACAAATTTAAAAATCAAAATATTGCATTTTTGCAATTTTTAAAATTTTAAAATCTGCTAAGGACAAATAAATTCTCAATAATATGTTGAATTTAAATTTTGAAATTTTCTTAATTGTCTCTTTTGCCTTAATGCAATTTTGAAATGACTTATAGAATTCTTGACTTCAAACAAATTAGTTAAGAAAAAGGAAAAACAATGGAATCTAATAAGATGATTCCGCACTCCCATCTAGGGATATATACTTCACACAATTTTGAAACTTGGGATTGCTATTTATAATATTCATCCACTAAAGTGTATTTTATGCAATTGAGTCCATTACTTGTATTTTTGTTCAATTAACATATTCAAATATTGTATTTTTCTCACCAATCAAATCAAACGACATTAACAACAAATTTAAAAATCAAAATATTGCATTTTTGCAATTTTTAGAATTTTAAAATCTGCTAGAGATAAATAAATTCTCAATAATCTGTTGAATTTAAATTTTGAAATTTTCTTAATTGTCTCTTTTGCCTTAATGCAATTTGAAATGACTTATAGAATTCTTGACTTCAAACAAATTAGTTAAGAAAAAGGAAAAACAATGGAATCTAATAAGATGATTCCGCACTCCATCTAGGGATATATACTTCACACAATTTTGAAACTTGGGATTGCTATTTATAATATTCATCCACTAAAGTTTCTTTTATGCAATTGAGTCCATTACTTGTATTTTTGTTCAATTCACATATTCAAATATTATATTTTTCACATATTATATTTTTCTCAGCAATTAAATCAAACGACATTAACAATAAATTTAAAAATGAAAATATTGCATTTTTGCAATTTTTAGAATTTTAAAATTTGCTAGGGATAAATGAATTATCAATACTCAGTTGAATTTAAATTTTGCAATTTTATAAATTGTCTGCTTTGCCTCAACGCAATTTGAAATGATTTATATAATCTTCAAGCAAGTTACTTAAGAAAAAACAAAAAACAATGGTCTGTAATAAGAAGGTTCTGTAATCCCATCTAGGGTTAATCCTTAACACAACATTGAAATTTAGGATTGCTATTATAATATTCATCCACTAAAGTGTTTTTTATGCAATTGAGTCCATTACTTGTATTTTTGTTCAATGAAGATATTCAAATATTGTATTTTTCTCACCAATCAAATCAAATGACATTCGCAATAAATTTTGAAAATCAAAAATATTGCATTTTTGCAATTTTTCGAATTTTAAAATTTGCTAAGGTTAAATGAATTGTCAATACTCTGTTGAAATTGAAATTTTTCTATTTTTTGAAACGTTTTATATAATTTTCAGGCAAATTACTTAAAAAAAAAAAAAAACAAAAGCAATGGACTGTAATAAGAAGGTTCTGCACTACCATCTAGGGATATATGCTTAAGGCAACATTGAAACTTGGGCTTGTTACTTATAATATTCATCCACTAAAGTGTATTTAATACAATTGAGTCCATTACTTGTATTTTGTTCAATTAACATATTCAAATATTATAATTTTTCTCATATTATATTTTTTCTCACCAATTAAATCAAACCACATTAACATTAAATAATGTTTCAATTTTGCAACTTTCTAAATTGTCTCCTTTGCCTTAATGCAATTTAAAATGATTTATTTAATCTTCTGGGAAATTAGTTAAGAAAAAACAAAAGCAATGAACTGTAATAAGAAAATTATGCACTCCCATCTGGACATATATATTTAACACAACATTGAAACGTTAGATTGCTATTTATAATATTCATCCACTAAATTGTATGTTAAGCAATTAAGTCCATTACTTATATTTTTGTTCAATTAAGATATTCAAATATTGTATTTTTCTCACCAATCAAATCAAACAATATTAACAATAAATTTAAAGATCAAAATATTGCATTTTTTGCAATTTTTTAGATTTTTAAAATCTACTAGGGATAAACGAATTGTCAATAATCTATTGAATTTAAATTTTGCAATTTTCTTAATTGTCTCCTTTGCCTCGATGTAATTGAAACGATTTATAGAATTCCTGTCTTCAGAAAAATTACTAAGGAAAAAGGAAAACCCAATGGACTCCAAAAGGATGGTTCCCTACTCCCATTTAGGATACATGTTTTACACAAACTTGAAACTTGAGATTGCTATTATATAATATTCATCCACTAAAAATGTCTTTTATGGAATTGTGTTAATTACTTATATTTTTGTTCAATTGACATATTCAAATATTATATTTTCTCACCAATTAAATCAAACGACATTAAAATATAAATTTAAAAATCAAAATATTGCATTTTGCAATTTTTAGAATTTTAAAATATGTTAGGGATAAATGAATTGTCAATACTCCGTTGAATTAACTTTTTGCAATTTTCTGAATTGTCTCCTTTACCTCAATGCAATTTGAAATGATTTATATAATCTTCAGGTAAACTACTTAAGAAAAGCAAAGGCAATGGACTGTAATAAAAAGTTTTGCACTCCCATCTAAGGATATATGTTTAACACAACATGAAACTTGAGATTGCTATTTATAATATTCATCCACTAAATTGTATTTTATGCAATTGAGTCCATTACTTGTATTTTTGTTCAATTAAGATATTCAAATATTGTATTTTTCTCACCAATCAAATCAAATGACATTAACAATAAATTTAAAAATCAAAATATTCCATTTTTCCAATTTTTAGAATTTTAAAATCAGTAGGATAAATGAATTGTCAATACTCTGTTGAATTTAAATTTTGAAAATTTTCTTAATTGTCTCCTTTGCCTCAATGCAATTTGAAATGATTTATAAAATTCTTAACTTCTAACAAATTACTTAGGAAAAGGAAAAGCAATGGACTCTAATAAGATGCTTCCCTACTCCCATCTAGGGATATATGTTTTACACAACTTTGAAACTTGAGATTGCTATTTATAATATTCATCCACTAAAGTGTATTTTATGCAATTGAGTCCATTACTTGTATTTTTGATCAATTAACATATTCAAATATTATATTTTTCACATATTATATTTTTCTCACCAATTAATCAAACAATCATTAAACTTAAATTTAAAAAATCAAATATTTCAATTTTGCAATTTTCGATTTCAAAATTCACTAGGATAAATGAATTATCAATACTCTGTTGAATTTAAATTTGCAATTTTCAGAATTGTCTCCTTTGCCTCAACGCAATTTGAAATGATTTATATAATCTTCAGAGCAAATTACTTAAGAAAAAAGAAAAGCAATGGACTGTAATAAGAAGGTTCTGCACTCCCATCTAGGGATATGTGCTTAACACAACATTAAAACTTGTGATTACTATTTATAATTATTCATCCATTAAAGTGTATTTTATGCAATTGAGTCCATTACTTGTAATTTTGTTCAACTAATGATATTCAAAATAATTGTATTTTTCTCACCATCAATCAAACCGACATAAATCAATAAATTTAAAAATCAAAATACTTGCATTTTTGCAATTTCTAAAATTTTAAAAATTTGCTAGGGATAAATGAATTGTCAACTCTTTGTTGAATTTAAATTTGCTATTTTCTGAATTGTCTCCTTTGCCTCAACGCAATTTGAAATGATTTATATAATATTTAGGCAAATTACTTAAGAAAAAGCAAAATGAATGGATTGTAATAAGAAGGTTTTTGCACTTTTATCTAAGGATATATGCTTAACACAACATTGAAACCTTGGATTGCTATTTATAATATTCATCCACTAAAATGTATTTTAGCAATTGAGTCCATTACTTGTATTTTTGTTCATTAACTTATTCAAATATTGGTATTTTTCTCACCATCAAATCAAACGACATAAACAATAATTTAAAAATCAAAATATTGCATTTTTGCAAATTTTTTAGAACCTTAAAATCAGTTAGGAATAAATAAATCGTCAATAATCTTCAGAATTTAAATTTTGCAATTTTTTTTAATTGTCTCCTCTACCTCAAATTGCCATTTAAATGATTTATAGAATTCTTATTTTCTAACAAATTAACTTAGGAAAAAGGAAAAGCAATGGAATGGACCTAATAAGATGGGTCCCCACTCCCATCTAGGGATATATGCTTCACACAACCTTGAAACTTGAGTTGCTATTTATAATATTCATCCACTAAAGTGTCTTTTATGCAATTGAGTCCATTACTTGTATTTTTGTTCAATTGACATATTCAAATATTATATTTTTCACATATTATATTTTTCTCATCAATTAAATTAAACGACATTAACAATAAATTTAAAAATCAAAATATTTCAATTTTGCAATTTTTTGAATTTTAAAATCTGCTAGGGATAAATGAATTTAATATACTCTATTGAATTTAAATTTTGCAATTTTCTGAATTATCTCCTTTGCCTCAAAGGAATTTGAAATGATTTATATAATATTCAGGCAAATTACTTAAGAAAAAGAAAAAGCAACGGATTGTAATAAGAGGGTTCTGTAATCCTATATAAGGTTATATCCTTAACACAACATTGAAACTTGAGATTGCTATTTATAATATTTATCATTAAAAGTTGTATTCTTATCTAATTCAGGAATTTGTCCATTACTTTGTATTTTTTTTTCAATTAACATATTTCAAATAATAATTATATTTTTCATATATCTTATTATTTCTCAACCACTTAATCAAACGAGCATTAACAATAAATTCAAAAATCAAGATTATATTCAATTTTGCAATTTTTAGAATTTTAAAATCTATAGGCGGATAAATGAATTGTTAGATACTCTGTTGAAGTTAATTTGCAATTTTCTGAATGTATCCTTTGCCTCAACGCAATTGGGAAATGATTAAATATACTTCAGTGCAAAATTATTTAAGAAAAAAGCCAAAAGTAATAGACTGTAATAAGAGAATCTACATCCCCATCTAGAGATATATGCTTAACACAACATTGAAACTTTGAGTTTAAGCTATTTATAATTTTTCAAACCACTAAATTTGGTATTTTATGCAAATTGAGTCCATTTACTGTATTTCTGTTTCAATTTAACATATTCAAGCGGAATATTATAGTATATTTTCTCAACAATTAAATTAAACGACATTAACAATAAATTTAAAATGAAAATATTTCAATTTTGCCATTTTTAGAATT
The DNA here is from genome assembly GCA_020883675.1 of Bruguiera gymnorhiza. Taxonomy (NCBI): domain Eukaryota; kingdom Viridiplantae; phylum Streptophyta; class Magnoliopsida; order Malpighiales; family Rhizophoraceae; genus Bruguiera; species Bruguiera gymnorhiza. The sequence goes on along the minus strand of JAIRCJ010000160.1, from coordinate 104,121 downwards.
TTAAAATCTTTTAGGGATAAATGAATTGTCAATACTCTGTTGAATTTAAATTTTGCAATTTTCTGAATTATCTCCTTTGCCTCAATGCAATTTGAAATTTTATATAATCTTCAACCAAATTACTTAAGAAAAAACAAGAGCAATGGACTGCAATAAGAAGGTTCTACACTCCCTCTAGAGATATATGCATAACACAACATTGAAACTTGGGATTATTGTTTATAATATTTATCCATTAAAGTATATTTTATGCAATTGAGTCCATTACTTGTAATTTTGTTCAACTAAGATATTCAAATATTGTATTTTTTTCACCATCAAATCAAACGACATTAACAACAAATTTTAAAATCAAAATATTGCATTTTTGCAATTTTTAGAATTTTAAAATCTGCTAAGGATAAATAAATTGTCAATAATTTGTTGAATTTAATATTTTGAAATTTTCTTAATTGTCTTTTGCTTGAATGCAATTTGAAATGATTTATAGAATTCTTGTCTTCAGACAAATTAGTTAAGAAAAAGGAAAGGAATGAACTCTAATAAATGGTTTCCCACTCCCATCTAGGGATATATGCTTCACACAACCTTGAAACTTGAGATTGCTATTTATAATATTCATCCACTAAAGTGTCTTTTATGCAATTGAGTCCATTACTTGTATTTTTGGTCAATGAACATATTCAAATATTATATTTTTCACATATTATATTTTTCTCACCAATTAAATCAAACGACATTAACAATAAATTGAAAAATCAAAATATTTCAATTTTGCAATTTTTTGAATTTTAAAATTTACTATGAATAAGTGAATTGTCAATACTCTGTTCAATTTAAATTTTGCAATTTTTTAAATTGCCTCCTTTGCCTCAATGCAATTAGAAATGATTTATATAATTTTCAGACAAATTACTTATAAAAAAAGCAAAAGCAATAGACTGTAATAAAAGATTTTTATACTCCCATCTAGAGATATATGCTTAACACAACATTGAAACTTGGAATTGCTATTTATAATATTCATCACTAAAGTGTATTTTATGCAATTGAGTCCATTACTTGTATTTTTGTTTGATTAAGATATTCAAATATTGTATTTTTCTCATCAATCAAATCAAACGACATTAACAATAAATTTAAAAGTCAAAATATTGCATTTTTGCAATTTCTAGAATTTTTAAATCTACTAGAGATAAATGAATTGTCAATTGTTTGTTGAATTTAAATTTTGCTATTTTCTAAATTCTATCCTTTATCTCAACGCAATTTGAAATGATTTATATAATCATTAGGAAAATTACTAAGAAAAAGTAAAAGCAATGGACTGTAATAAGAAGGTTCTGCACTCACATCTAGGATATATGCTTAACACAATATTGAAACTTGAGACTGCTATTTATAATATTCATCCACTAAAGTGTATTTTATGCAATTGAGTTCATTACTTGTATTTTTGTTCAATTAAGATATTCAAATATTGTATTTTTCTCACCAATCAAATCAAATGACATTAACAATAAATTTAAAAATCAAAATATTACATTTTTGCAATTTTTAGAATTTTAAAATCTGTTAAGGATAAATGAATTGTCAATACTCTATTGAATTTAAATTTTGCAATTTTCTTAATTGTCTCCTTTGCCTCAATGCAATTTGAAATGATTTATAGAATTCTTGTTTTCAGACTAATTACTTAAGAAAAAGGAAAAGCAATGGACTCTAATAAGGTGGTTCCCACTCCCATCTAAGGATATATGCTTCACACAACCTTGAAACTTGAGATTGCTATTTATAATATTTATCCACTAAATTGTATTTTATGCAATTGAGTCCATTACTTGTATTTTTGTTCAATTAACATATTCAAATATTATATTTTTCACATATTATATTTTTCTTAGCAATTAAATTAAACAACATTAACAATAAATTTAAAAATCAAAACATTTCAATTTGGCAATTTTTCGAATTTTAAAATCTGCTAGGGATAAATGAATTGTCAATACTCTGTTGAATTTAAATTTTGCAATTTTCTAATTGCCTCCTTTGCCTCAACGCAATTTGAAATAATTTATATAATATTCAGGCAAATTACTTAAGAAAAAGCAAAAGCAATAGACTGTAATAAGAAGATTCTGGACTCCCATCTAGAGATATATGTTTAACACAACATTGAAACTTGGGTTTGCTATTTATAATATTCATCCACTAAATTGTATTTTATGCAATTGAGTCCATTACTTGTAATTTTGTTCAATTAACATATTCAAATATTGTATTTTCTCACCAATCAAATCAAACGACATTAATAACAAATTTAAAAATCAAAATATTGCATTTTTGCAATTTTAGAATTTTAAAATCTGCTAGGGATAAATAAGTTGTCAATAATCTGTTGAATTTAAATTTTTAAATTTTCTTAATTGTCTCTTTTGCCTCAATGCAATTTGAAATGATTTATAGAATTCTTGTCTTTAGACAAATTAGTTAAGAAAAAGGAAAAGGAATGGACTCTAATAAGATGGTTCCCCACTTCCATCTAGGGATATATGCTTCACACAACCTTGAAACTTGAGATTGAAATTTCATAATATTCATCTACTAAAGTGTCTTTTATGCAATTGAGTTCATTACTTGTATTTTGTTCAATTAACATATTCAAATATTATATTTTTCACATATTATATTTTTCACCAATTAAATTAAACGACATTAACAATAAATTGAAAAATCAAAATATTTCAATTTTGCAATTTTTAGAATTTTAAAATCTATTAGGGATAAATGAATTGTCAATACTCTGTTGAATTTAAATTTTGCAATTTTCTAAATTGTCTCCTTTGCCTCATGCAATTTGAAATAATTTATATAATCTTCAGGCAAATTACTTAAGAAAAAATAAAAGCAATGAACTGTAATAAGAAGGTTCTACACTTCTATCTAGGGATATATGCTTAACACAACATTGAAACTTGGGATTGCTATTTATAATATTCATCCACTAAAGTGTATTTTAGCAATTGAGTCCATTACTTGTAATTTTGTTCAATTAAGATATTCAAATATTGTATTTTTCTCACCAATTAAATCAAACGACATTAACAACAAATTTAAATATCAAAATATTGCATTTTTGCATTGTTAGAATTTTAAAATCTGCTAGGGATAAATAAATTGTCAATTATCTGTTGAATTTAAATTTTAAAATTTTCTTAATTGTCTCATTTGCCTCAATGCAATTTGGAATGATTTATAGAATTCTTGTCTTGAGACAAATTACTTAAGAAAAGGAAAAGGAATGGACTCTAATAAGATGGTTCCCCACTCCCATCTTGGGATATATGCTTCACACAACTTTGAAACTTGTGATTGCTATTTATAATATTCATCCACTAAAGTGTCTTTTATGCAATTGAGTCCATTACTTGTATTTTTGGTTAATTAGCATATTCAAATATTATATTTTTCTCAGCAATTAAATCAAACGACATTAACAATAATTGAAAAATCAAAATATTTCAATTTTGCAATTTTTTAATTTTAAAATCTCCTATGGATAAGTGAATTGTCAATACTCTGTTCAATTTAAAATTTTGCAATTTTTCTAAATTGTCTCCTTTGCCTCAATGCAATTTGAAATGATTTATATAATCTTCAGGCAAATAACTTAAGAAAAAGCAAAAGCAATGGATTGTAA